>OX155898.1:55384671-55984671 GCA_944588485.1 Phosphuga atrata | reverse complement strand
GACAACCTAATCTAACCAAAGTGAAACCACCGGTCCTTGTCACTTTGTCCTATATTGAATCGAGAGTTCGCGCTGCCGCGCGTATGTTGTCTTGATTTATCCTCCCGCTTCGCGGCGAACAACCTAATCTAACCAAGGTGAAACCAACGGTCCTTGCCACTTTGTTCTACAATGGACCGAGAGTTCGCGCTGCCGCGCGTATGTTGTCTTGATTTATCTTCCCGCTTCGCGGCGGACAACCTAATTTAACCAAGGTAAAACCAACTGTCCTTGCCACTTTGTCCTACATTGGACCGAGAGTTCGCGCTGCGGCGCGTATGTTGTCTTGATTTATCTTCCCGCTGCGCGGCGGACAACCTAATCTAACCAAGGTGAAACCAACGGTCCTTGTCACTTTGTCCTACATTGGACCGAGAGTTCGCGCTGCCGCGCGTATATTGTCTTGATTTATCTTCCCGCTTCGCGGCGGACAACCTAATCTAACCAAGGTAAAACCAACTGTCCTTGCCACTTTGTCCTACAATGGACCGAGAGTTCGCGCTGCCGCGCGTATGTTGTCTTGATTTATCTTCCCGCTTCGCGGCGCTGCCGTGCGTAGTATGTGGTTTTGATTTATCTGATCAACACAACATACTACGCGCGGCGCTGCCGCGCGTGTTAAATTCCATTAAATTTGTTCTACATTGGACCGAGAGTTCGCGCTGCCGCGCATATGTTGTCTTGATTTATCTTCCCGCGTAGTGGCGGACAACCTAATCTAACCAAAGTGAAACCACCGGTCCTTGTCACTTTGTCCTATATTGAATCGAGAGTTCGCGCTGCCGCGCGTATGTTGTCTTGATTTACCTTCCCGCTTCGCGGCGGACAACCTAATCTAACCAAAGTGAAACCAACGGTCCTTGCCACTTTGTCCTACATTGGACCGAGAGTTCGCGCTGCCGCGCGTATGTTGTCTTGATCTTCCCGCTTCGCGGTGGACAACCTAATCTAACCAAGGTGAAACCACCGGTCCTTGCCACTTTGTCCTACATTGCACCGAGAGTTCGCGCTGACGCGCGTATGTTGTCTTGATTTATCTTCCCGCTTCGCGGCGGACAACCTAATCTAACCAAAGTGAAACCAACGGTCCTTGCCACTTTGTCCTACATTGGACTGAGAGTTCGCGCTGACGCGCGTATGTTGTCTTAATTTATCTTCCCGTTTCGCGGCGGACAACCTAATCTAACCAAGGTGAAACCAACGGTCCTTGCAATGGGGACGGCGTGAGGAATTCTTTTTCAATCACAGCTTATTTGCAGATAACTCGTCAACGCCTCAAGTTGGAAAATTATAACCGGGATATCCGTATGTAAGGCGCCGGTCTCCACAAAAAAGTATTCTTTGAAAATTTTGTAAAAACCTTCGGTTTGGTTGCAAAAGTAAAAAATATAAAATTGAAAATTTTTTAGAAGGGGTACCCCTTCTTTGAATTTCGTCACTCAATTTACACGGGTTTTAAATGGGCTCTTCCGGCAAAACTGTTCGCATTGGAAAAATGAAAATGACACTCACTTTTGAATGAAAATCTACTCTACAAAATAGCGCTAAATGCATGTTTCTGAGACTCGGGGAAATTGGACAAAAAAATACATTTGCAAGATTTTTTTTTTTTTTTAAATTCTTGTGTCAAGGCTATCGACCACAAATATATCAATTTCAATAGAAACATGTACAATCTATATAAAACCGAAAGATTTTTGATATATTAATAAATATTTCTTTATTAAAACAATTATGTGTCCAGGCTATCGACCATGAAAATACCAAAACGTCAATTTCAATAGATAATTGTATAATCTGCATAGATCTGTAAGAAATTTCAATATATCTCTTGTAATTTTCATTTTATAGCTATTTGAATTTATTAATTTCTGTTATGTTCGAGTTTGAGGGGCGGCGGTCGCCGCCAGATAAAATATTTTGCAAAACTAACTGAGGGATATGATAGACTGACTAATTCTCTACAAACGTGTAAAATTTTATTGTTCCACGTTGTGTGAAACATACTAAATTCATTTTTTAAACAAATCCAGACATGTCAATCATGAATTCCGATCAAAATCGAACGCGAAAATTTCAAAATATTCAAAAATTGCGAAAAAATATATTAATCCTTGAACGATTTCAATGAAACTTATACTGAATGTGGGTATCCACCAAAGGTGTGACTTGACAAAATTTGAACGCTCCCACTCCAATGGGGACGGCGTGAAGAATTCTTTTTTAATTACAGCTCATTTGCAGATAACTCGTCAACGCCTCAAGTTGGAAAATTATAACTGGGATATTTGTATGTAAGCCGTCGGTGGCTACAAAAAAGTATTCTTTGAAAATTTTGTAAAAACCTTCGGTTTGTTGTCTTGATTTATCTTCCCGCTTCGCGGCGGACAACCTAATCTAACCAAGGTAAAACCAACGGTTGTTGCCACTTTGTCCCACATTGGACCGAGAGTTCGCGCTGCCGCGCGTATGTTGTCTTGATTTATCTTCCCGCTTCGCGGCGGACAACCTAATCTAACCAAAGTGAAACCAACGGTCCTTGTCACTTTGTCCTATATTGAATCGAGAGTTCGCGCTGCCGCGCGTATGTTGTCTTGATTTATCTTCCCGCTTCGCGGCGGACAACCTAATCTAACCAAAGTGAAACCACCGGTCCTTACAACTTTGTCCTACAATGGACCGAGAGTTCGCGCTGCCGCGCGTATGTTGTCTTGATTTATTTTCCCGCTTCGCGGCGGACAACCTAATCTAACCAAGGTGAAACCACCGGTCCCTGTCACTTTGTCCTACATTGGACCGAGAGTTCGCGCTGCCGCGCGTATGTTGTCTTGATTTATCTTACCGCTTCGCGGCGGATAACCTAATCTAACCAAGGTGAAACCAACGGTCCTTGCCACTTTGTCCTACAATGGACCGAGAGTTCGCGCTGCCGCGCGTATGTTGTCTTGATTTATCTTCCCGCTTCGCGGCGGACAACCTAATCTAACCAAGGTAAAACCAACTGTCCTTGCCACTTTGTCCTACATTGGACCGAGAGTTCGCGCTGCCGCGCGTATGTTGTCTTGATTTATCTTCCCGCTTCGCGGCGGACAACCTAATCTAACCAAGGTGAAACCAACGGTCCTTGCCACTTTGTCCTACATTGGACCGAGAGTTCGCGCTGCCGCGCGTATGTTGTCTTGATTTATCTTCCCGCTTCGCGGCGGACAACCTAATCTAACCAAGGTGAAACCACCGGTCGTTGCAACTTTGTCCCACATTGGACCGAGAGTTTTGTGGTTTTGATTTATCTGATCAACACAACATACTACGCGCGGCGCTGCCGCGCGTGTTAAATTCCATTAAATTTGTTCTACATTGGACCTTGAGTTCGCGCTGCCGCGCATATGTTGTCTTGATTTATCTTCCCGCTTCGCGGCGGACAACCTAATCTAACCAAAGTGAAACCACCGGTCCTTGTCACTTTGTCCTATATTGAATCGAGAGTTCGCGCTGCCGCGCGTATGTTGTCTTGATTTATCCTCCCGCTTCGCGGCGAACAACCTAATCTAACCAAGGTGAAACCAACGGTCCTTGCCACTTTGTTCTACAATGGACCGAGAGTTCGCGCTGCCGCGCGTATGTTGTCTTGATTTATCTTCCCGCTTCGCGGCGGACAACCTAATTTAACCAAGGTAAAACCAACTGTCCTTGCCACTTTGTCCTACATTGGACCGAGAGTTCGCGCTGCGGCGCGTATGTTGTCTTGATTTATCTTCCCGCTGCGCGGCGGACAACCTAATCTAACCAAGGTGAAACCAACGGTCCTTGTCACTTTGTCCTACATTGGACCGAGAGTTCGCGCTGCCGCGCGTATATTGTCTTGATTTATCTTCCCGCTTCGCGGCGGACAACCTAATCTAACCAAGGTAAAACCAACTGTCCTTGCCACTTTGTCCTACAATGGACCGAGAGTTCGCGCTGCCGCGCGTATGTTGTCTTGATTTATCTTCCCGCTTCGCGGCGCTGCCGTGCGTAGTATGTGGTTTTGATTTATCTGATCAACACAACATACTACGCGCGGCGCTGCCGCGCGTGTTAAATTCCATTAAATTTGTTCTACATTGGACCGAGAGTTCGCGCTGCCGCGCATATGTTGTCTTGATTTATCTTCCCGCGTAGTGGCGGACAACCTAATCTAACCAAAGTGAAACCACCGGTCCTTGTCACTTTGTCCTATATTGAATCGAGAGTTCGCGCTGCCGCGCGTATGTTGTCTTGATTTACCTTCCCGCTTCGCGGCGGACAACCTAATCTAACCAAAGTGAAACCAACGGTCCTTGCCACTTTGTCCTACATTGGACCGAGAGTTCGCGCTGCCGCGCGTATGTTGTCTTGATCTTCCCGCTTCGCGGTGGACAACCTAATCTAACCAAGGTGAAACCACCGGTCCTTGCCACTTTGTCCTACATTGCACCGAGAGTTCGCGCTGACGCGCGTATGTTGTCTTGATTTATCTTCCCGCTTCGCGGCGGACAACCTAATCTAACCAAAGTGAAACCAACGGTCCTTGCCACTTTGTCCTACATTGGACTGAGAGTTCGCGCTGACGCGCGTATGTTGTCTTAATTTATCTTCCCGTTTCGCGGCGGACAACCTAATCTAACCAAGGTGAAACCAACGGTCCTTGCAATGGGGACGGCGTGAGGAATTCTTTTTCAATCACAGCTTATTTGCAGATAACTCGTCAACGCCTCAAGTTGGAAAATTATAACCGGGATATCCGTATGTAAGGCGCCGGTCTCCACAAAAAAGTATTCTTTGAAAATTTTGTAAAAACCTTCGGTTTGGTTGCAAAAGTAAAAAATATAAAATTGAAAATTTTTTAGAAGGGGTACCCCTTCTTTGAATTTCGTCACTCAATTTACACGGGTTTTAAATGGGCTCTTCCGGCAAAACTGTTCGCATTGGAAAAATGAAAATGACACTCACTTTTGAATGAAAATCTACTCTACAAAATAGCGCTAAATGCATGTTTCTGAGACTCGGGGAAATTGGACAAAAAAATACATTTGCAAGATTTTTTTTTTTTTTTAAATTCTTGTGTCAAGGCTATCGACCACAAATATATCAATTTCAATAGAAACATGTACAATCTATATAAAACCGAAAGATTTTTGATATATTAATAAATATTTCTTTATTAAAACAATTATGTGTCCAGGCTATCGACCATGAAAATACCAAAACGTCAATTTCAATAGATAATTGTATAATCTGCATAGATCTGTAAGAAATTTCAATATATCTCTTGTAATTTTCATTTTATAGCTATTTGAATTTATTAATTTCTGTTATGTTCGAGTTTGAGGGGCGGCGGTCGCCGCCAGATAAAATATTTTGCAAAACTAACTGAGGGATATGATAGACTGACTAATTCTCTACAAACGTGTAAAATTTTATTGTTCCACGTTGTGTGAAACATACTAAATTCATTTTTTAAACAAATCCAGACATGTCAATCATGAATTCCGATCAAAATCGAACGCGAAAATTTCAAAATATTCAAAAATTGCGAAAAAATATATTAATCCTTGAACGATTTCAATGAAACTTATACTGAATGTGGGTATCCACCAAAGGTGTGACTTGACAAAATTTGAACGCTCCCACTCCAATGGGGACGGCGTGAAGAATTCTTTTTTAATTACAGCTCATTTGCAGATAACTCGTCAACGCCTCAAGTTGGAAAATTATAACTGGGATATTTGTATGTAAGCCGTCGGTGGCTACAAAAAAGTATTCTTTGAAAATTTTGTAAAAACCTTCGGTTTGGTTGCAAAAGTAAAAAATATAAAATTGAAAAAATTTTAGAAGGGGTACCCCTTCTCTGAATTTCGTCACTCAATTTACACGGGTTTTAAATGAGCTCTTCTGGTAAAACGGGTCGCATTGGAAAAATGAAAATGACACTCACTTTTAGATGAAAATCTGCTCTACAAAATAGCGCTAAATGCATGTTTCTGAGTCTCGTGAAAATTGGACAAAAAAATACATTTGCAAGTTTTTCTTTATTAAAAAAAATCCTGTGTCAAGGCTATCGACCTCAAATATGTCAATTTCAATAGAAACATGTACAATCTATATAAAACTGAAAGATTTTTTAATAGAAACTTACCCTTTGTTCTGCTTTCCACTTTGAGGGAGCGCTGCTATATAGAATATTTTGCAAAATTGACCCAGACAGTTCATAGAATAATTATTTTTCTACAAACGTGTTGAATTTCATTGTTCTAAGTGATGTGAAAAAAAAATTCAATGAATCCAACACAATCCTGTATTAAGGCTATCGACCACAAACATACCAAAATGTTAATATCAAAAGAAATATGTACAATCTACATAAAACTGAAAGATTTTTGAATAGATCTGTTTTCATTCTATACTTAACTGAATATATTGCTATCTATTCGAGAGAGTCTTTAAGGGACAGTGGCCATCGAGACAGGTAAAATACATTACAAAAGTGGGAAAGTAATTTCATAGATTGATAAATTCCCTACAAATGTATTCATTTGTTGAATTTGGCTCTTCAATTTAAATGAAAAATGGTGCCGGAACCTTGAAAAAATGATTCCTTCACAAAACCGGTTCCTTCGGAAAGATGCAAATGGTTCAAATTATAGAGGAAAATGTGCTCTATTCAACAGTGTTAAAAACATGTTTGATAGAAAGTGAGAAAGTTGGACAGAAGAAAGATTTGATGAATTACAGTAAATATTTTTGAATTTAAAAACATCGTGTGTCGAGCCTATCAACCACAAAGATACTAAAATGTCACACTTGTTTGGAAAAGGGACAATCTATACAGAACTGAACTAATTTTGAGTAGATCTGTTACAGTTTTCAAACGATAGCTATTCGGGTGTCTTGCGGCTTACCTTTTATGAAGCTTGAACTTGTAATTAGCCGGTCCCAGATGGAATATTTTACAAAATTAACACAGACAATTCAAAGAAAGATTCTTTCTCTACAAACTTGTTGAATTCCATCGTTCCACGTGGTGTGGAACTTGCTAAAAACCAAATTTAGAAACATGTCAAGTCGGTCATGTTACTAAATTGATTCGTTTAGATGTGAAAGAAAAGGATTCTTGTAGGAGAAATGCATGTATGGGGTAAATGAATTATCGGTTAATAAGTTTGTGACAACAGCACTGGTTTATTAGGGAAATAAATGTAAAAAAAAATCGGAACAAAAACACACCAAACATAACCTCCTAATTTCTCGCACAAATATCACCGTTTCCACAACCATTTCCACTCACATCGGCCTAATTTTGGACGCACTTAAATATTCGACCGGAAAATTGACCCGAAAGGGCGAACTTTTCTCAAACCATCTCGGCCGGGTTGCGATTTGACGGCCCGTTGAAAATTACACGGTAGAGATAGGCGTACGGGTAGAGGTTGGCTCTTCCTCACACAGCGTCTAAACGGCGGCCGGCAGCTGCGCGAAACTTGCAGGAAATCTAAGTAATGAACCACTTTATCCGTTTTCAATGAGAAACCGCCGCAAAAACTTGAGGAAATTTCGATTTCATCGCGTAAAGTTTTGCTTCCTTATGTCAAAATTTCACTGACAAATTTTCTGACAGTAGTTTTTGGCACTGAGCGTCGCAAGCGGGAGCTGGAGTTTCTGCGAAATTTTTAAATTGCAAAAAAATCTTGAAAAAGTTAAACGTATCACGACGTGACGCACAACAGAAGAATCGACAAAAAATAATCTTGATTTCGGTATATTTTGTTTTCGGAGAAGAGGGCTACTAAGAAATTTCACACAATTTGTCGAAAAATTTCAAAGTCTCGACCCGTTTTTTTTGTAGAGGTTTATTTGAAAAATCGCCCCGTGGTAACTACGGGCCACGGAACGGCCAAACTCACACCCCGCATAGAAAAAAGACCGGGCTACACGGTGAAGGTGCCGGTTTTGTGGTCGGACCGCGTCTCGGCGGTTTGCGGGCGTGTTGAAAAAAACGTCGAAAAATCTCGACGTCTTTGTGGCTCTGCAACTCGGCGGCGCGGCGACGGCCGGCGGCGCCGATCACACTGCCGCAAAGCCAAAGGTTCAATCTAAAGAACTGTGTCGAAAAAATCGCGAATTCCGGCGGCACGTTGAACGCAGACGGCGGTAAACTTGAAAGTTTTCTTTTACAGTGCAGCCGGCACATTTATGGAGGTATTTCCGGCCCGGAGGGCCGTACGGAGGTGCGAATCGGTTTCCTCGACTCCCGCGTCTATCCTGCACGATGTGAACCCAAACTCTCGCCGCTAACCGTCAAACTCGCAGATTGGCGGCCAAAAAGGCGGTTGCGGATTTTTTTTCGACATTTCGGCGAGCACCGGGTGAAGGGGGCGGCGCAGGAAGCCGCGAGTAGTACCGAAATGTGCGTATCGGCGGGCTGCATCGCCCCGTGCCGTAAAGTTGAATTCGGCCGTGCGGCTTGGAAGTAATCGTCAAAAAACCGTGCAAAAAAAAGAGTGGTATTTTCAGACGTCGGCGGCTCGACGGGGAAGGCTCGGATCGCGAACCGGTAAATGTAAGGGAGGCGCGGGCGTCCTTCCCGAATCGAACGCGCGCAGTTTCGAGACACTGCGACCGGAAACGGCGAAACTACGGCGGGCAGACTGACCCCACCTTCCGGCGCGAATTTCGCCGTTTGGACCGATACGTTTAGATGTGTGGCGGACGACTCCGTGGTTGCAACGACGCGGCGCCGGTACCAAAATGCTCGTCTCGGCGGGGCCCACGCGCCGCTCAACTTGGAATTTCACAAAAATGACATCCCGGTGTCACAAATCGACATTCCAGTTTTTGTCCGTGCAGATTAACAGTTATAAGTAAGGGTCGCGATGCGATTCCGCGACGTCCAATTATGGCTGCCGAAAGCCAAAAGACCGTTCTACAATCCACGGGAAAATGAAAACTTTTCATCGGGGCGCTGCAAAAATATAGCCGTTTTACTCACGTCACTTGTTTTCTGCAATAGGGCGAGTTTGAGCGGCCGTCGCGGCGCTCGTAGACGACGCAGCGCGATGCCGCTTGCAGGAAAAGATGAAACATTTAATTCCCTGCGGGAATCGCGCGAAACGGTTCCCGCAGAACTCAAATTGGCGGTTCCTTAAGGGTTTTTCTCAAGGTCAAAAAAATCGTTGTTTTTACGGCGTCACGACGCCATCTTCGGCGCAATCGGGTTTAAACTCCCAAACAAACTAAAACTTTCTATGGCCGATCTAACGGCACCGAGCCGGTTCCGATCCGTCAAGTAGTTCCGAAGTTCTATGTACCCCCGCAAAACGCCTCTGGTTTTTCGCATTTTTTGAGCATTTCTCTCTTCAAACAGCCGAAGATTCGCAAAAAGTGGTCGCAGTTGAAAAATTCTTGCCGGAACGGCTGCGGGCAAGTGTTCTGAAGCGAACGAACCCAGCCGGTGACCTGGAGCCCTTCGAATAAGTCCTGGGCGTCCGTGGAAGTGAGTGCAAAATCGGCACAAAAAAAAAATTATTGGTTCTCGCACCAGGTGAACGGGACGTCGCAGGACGGCGAGCGAGGGCTCTAAAAACGTGGCGCGGCGGCGGCTAGAGGTTCCGGAAAAAAAATTGAGATCCGACCAAAGATGCGCCTCAAAAGTAAAAAAATCGTGATTTCCGTTTTCGGGCTGGTGCGTCCGAACCTGGGGGAGTCGAGTCGTGAAAATGGCACTGCTCGACGGGGATCTTTATTCTACACCTGCAAAATGTACAATCCCGTTTGGCGGCGGCGCCGCCGGTTCCGCCGGGCCGATTCGTCAAAAAACGTCGATTTTCGGGTGGGTTTAGGAACCCCGGAGGGGCGCAGTAAGCCGGAGGACGAAACTCGGGGATGCACAACGTACGAATGGACAATCTCAGTTAAACCGTCAAAGACGCGCGGTTAAAATACTCAGGATCTGCCGCCTCCGGCGGCTTAAAAAAGCCAAGTTTGAGCTTTTTAAAATCCACGTGGTGCGGTCCCCCAGGTGAAATTCGGGAAACACCACACGTCAGTCGTCTCAGAATCGATGGAAATTTAGGATTCCGTCGTGAGTTGGCGATTCAGAACGAACGCTTCCCCACACGGACCCCAAAATTTTGCACACAAAAAATTACCACTTTTACGGAGGTCACGGCGAAGATGGCCACGGAAAATGGAATTTACGCAAGGATTCCGGTAGAAAACTTTGAGACGCGTCCTCAGACACGACTCTCGTCGCTGCGCGACTTTTATCGGCGACGTTATTCCCATTTTTCTGCGAATCCGGGTCCCCCCGCTAAAGGGCCGCCTCCGGCGGCCCCCTTAATCCTAGAGAGTCGGTGCATGAGATTATTGTAGCCAAAAAATAGACAAACAATCCCACGTACGGCAATTTTCGATGCGACTTCCGGATCGCGTCACTTGGGCGTCCAAAGATTTCTGCAAACGACGAAATTTCTGCAAAAAAATGTTAGTTTTTTGGCTGTTGCGCAAAAATTAAGCAAAAATGTCGAAAAGTGAGGTGACGGTCGGACGTGTCGCAACGTCCCGGACACGCCGGTGCCGGTGTCAGATCCGTGCAACGAAAAATGTCCGAGTTTTTAGCGAATTTGTAGAAAAATTTCAAAAACCGGTACAGCCGCCCCCGGAGACGGTTGATTGTCAAAATTATTTTTATAGTAAAATTTAATCTTTTTCAAATAATTTGTGTAAAATTTCGACATTTTGTACATTTTTTTTAAATTTCTAATTAATTTTCAAAAAAATGTTGTTTTCTGTACCCCCTTTTAGTTCATTGACGGCTCGTTACTCAATTAGTATAATGGGCAACAACTAGTCCAACTAGATGTAAACTACGAAAACTACATGGATTTAAAGCGCGATTTTCGGAAAATATTTCCTGAAGTTTTCATGAAAATCGCTCAATTAGTTTTTGTTTTATGAAGGAAACTTTGAAGACGCGTTTCGTTTGCACCAAAAATTGAACAGTTATAAATCAGTCTAGTTTGTCAATCTATACTAAGTAGTCCAACTAGATTTAAGCTACGAAAATTGCATGGATTTAAAGCGCGTATTTTGGAGAATATTTCCTGAAATTTTCATGAAAATCGCTCTATTAGTTTCTGTTTTATGAAGGAAAGTATGAAGACGCGTTTTCTTTCCACCAAAAATTGAACAGTTAGAAATCACTTAAGTTTATCTATTTATATACTAACTAATACAACTTTTATTATATAAGTTACAATATTTAAGTTACAAAAACTACACGGATTTAAAGTGCGTGTTCTGGAGAATATTTCCTGAAATTTTCATGAAAATCTCTTGATTAGTTTTTGTTTTATGAAGAAAACTTTGAAGTCGCGTTTCATTTCCACCAAAAATTGAACAGTTAGAAATCAGTCAAGTTTATCAAACTATACTTACTAGATACTAGATACTTCAACTAGATTTCAGTTACGAAAGCTACATGGATTATGTAAAAAGCTACATGCATTACACGTTAGGTCTCTGATGTTAACGATAGTGTTTTGGTTTGTTGCGCGGATTTCGACGTCCGGCGGTTTTTGTTCAAGAAATAGAGACAGACAAGACTAGACAGACAAGAATAGACAGACAAGACAGACAACACTGGATAGACAAGACTAATCCATTTGTTTGGATCAGCACAACAGAATCAGGGATAAAGTCGCTGCGGGAAACTTCGCCAACCAAGGATTGGAATCTGCGGCGAACATGATAGGTATCTCCTGGGACAAGGACTGCGAGTAGTTTATGGCGTGCTTCATCCAGCAGTGTAAGACGGTGTTGGAGGGCTTGCTCCAGCCGATGGCGGAGACGTTGAAGATGGACAAAAACGTTTACTGGCGCGTTCACGGCGCCGGCAAGCTGGAGAAAGACTTCGTCCAGACCGGCAAAAAATACTGGATCGCAGACAAGTAGCGGCTAGATAAGGAAAGTGGTAGACTCGTTTCAGAAGGCGAAAGCGCACATCAGCGATTTATCCCAAATCATCTGAGCTAGATCGATGTATGTAGGCTGTGTGAAGTACTTGTACGTTGATCCAAAGGCGAAGGTGGAAGGCAATAAAATCACGAAACTGTTCATGTGCAGTTGATTCCCGGCTGGGAACATCGCCAGAGTGAGGATCTATGCCAGAGGCAACTGGCTGAGTCGATGTTCTGAAGGACTGGAGGCTAACGATGTATATCTTATCCTCTTACTAAACCCCCATTCCACCTTGGTTTTTTAGTAAGCGCCACCCCGGTATCGCATATTTTGTATTCATTCAGGATGGCCAGCCCCGACGGTTAGTGAAAACCACCCTAGTTGTTGTCTCCCCAACAAGGATTCCAACCCGGGCCTTCAGCATTGAAAGGCGGGTATGTTGTCAACTACACCACCGAGGAGTTCAGACAGACAAGTCTAGACAACGAGACTAGACAGACAAGATTACAGAGGCTAGACCTATGAAGGCTGCTTCCAATAATATATCTAAGGATCCGAAGAGTTTCTGGTCGTCCAAAAATAAAAATCAAAGCCGTATACCTGCATTAATGTCTTGAGGTGATCTCTCCTTTAGCTCACCATAAGCCATCGTAAACCGCTTTGCTAATTACTTTAAGGGTGTATATAAACACTCCTCTCCTACATCAAATTTATTAGGCACGGACACAGTGAATCTTCCGCTAATTGAACTTAACCGTATCCCTGAAGAACAAGTTTCTTTAGCAATTAAGCATCTACAATGTTCTGTGACAAGCGGTCCTGACATGGTTCCAGCCTTTCTGATACGTGATTGTGCCTATATCTTTGTGTCTCCACTTACTAAACTCTTTAAGCTCATCCTCTCTGAAGGCGCTTTTCCCGAAGTCTGGAAGTTAACTAAGGTCTGTCCTGTTCATAAATCTGGTCATCAATCCGATATAAAGACCTATCTTTGAGTCCGTCATATATAACTCCATCTACTCTTTCATTAAACACCTGATCTCCCGGAACCAACATGGCTTCACGAAAAGTCGCTTCTCAATCACCAACCTAGTAGCCTTTACAGATTTTGTCTCTTCAGTTATTGGTAACAGGGGTCACGTGGACTGTATTTGTACGGACTTCTTTAAGGCATTTGACTCCATAGATCTTGCTCTAATTATTAGCAAACTTCATTCTTTTGGGTTATTTAAGAACTTGATATCCTTACTATATTCATACCTTGTCAATGGAAGACAATTCGTATTCCACAGTGGTTATTCTTCCTCGAATTTTTTTGGCTCCTCTGGTGTTCCACAGGGGTTTAACCTAGGACCGTTATTATTAAATATTTGTATTAACGACATAGGTTTATTAGGTTTATTATCTCTATTTGTTCCTCATTTATTCTTTGCAGACGACCTCAAAATATTTATGAATGTTAGGCATCCTGGTGATGGTCATCTTCTTCAAGTGAACCTTAATATCTTACCGAGGTGGTGCGACGGCAATGTCGGCAAATGGCAAAACTTAGGCAAATGCAAGGTACTCGCCTATACCCGGCTACAGCATCTTATCGTTTTAAGTTATAGTCTGGGCAATGCCTGCCTTGAACACTGTGAATCACTGAAGGACCTAGGCATTTTATTCGGCTCTCGCCTCTCCTTTGACCAACATATCAAATCTACAGTTTCTAAGACAACGAGGGCACTTAGTTTCATCATTCGCAATAGTCGTGGCTTCTCTAACAACTTGGCGACATTGGTTCTTTATAACAGCTTTGTCAGATCCACTCTAGAGTATGGCTCTATTATCTGGAACCCACATACCATTAAGAAAATTCTTGCTTTAGAGATCATTCAGAGGAAATTCTTGAAATTCCTCTGGTATAAAACCTATGGGTGCTCTCCACCTCTAAACTTTGAGCAGCCCTTGTTGCTGGAGGAGTTTGGGTATCGGTCACTTAAATCGCGTCGTATGCTGGCTGATCTTTTTGGTCAAGACTAGACAGACAAGACTAGACAGACAAGACTAGACGGACAAGACTAGGTAGACAATACTAGACAGACAAGACTAGACAGACAAGACTAGACAGACAAGACTAGACAGACAAGTCTAGACAGACAAGACTAGACAGACAAGACTAGACATAAACGACTAGACAGACAAGACTAGACAGACAAGACTAGACGGACAAGACTAGGTAGACAATACTAGACAGACAAGACTAGACAGACAAGACTAGACAGACAAGTCTAGACAGACAAGACTAGACAGACAAGACTAGACATAAACGACTAGACAGACAAGACTAGACAGACAAGACTAGCTAGAGAATACTAGACAGACAAGACTAGACAGTCAAGACTATACAGACAAGACTAAACAGACAAGACTAGACAGACAAGACTAGACAGACAAGACTAGACAGACAAGACTAGACAGACAGGACTAGACAGACAAGACTAGACAGACAAGACTAGACAGACAAGACTAGGCAGACAAGACTAGACAGACAAGACTAGACAGACAAGACTAGATAGACAAGACTAGACATACAAAACTAGGCAGACAAGATTAAATAGACAAGACTAGACAGACAAGACTGGTCAGACAAGACTAGACAGACAAGACTAGACAGACAAGACTAGACAGACAAGACTAGACAGACAAGACTAGACAGACAAGACTAGACAGACAAGACTAGACAGACAAGACTAGACAGACAAGACTAGACAGACAAGACTAGACAGACAAGACTAGACAGACAAGAAAAGACAGGCAAGACTAGACAGGCAAGAGTAGGCATACAAGACTAGACAGACAAGACTAGACTAAATAGACAAGTTTAAAATCTATATTATCTAAAAAAATAAATCTATATATCTATATTATATAGAGATTTATGTAGCGAATATAGATTTATGGAATCTGCATCCACTATATAAATGTGTATATAATACATTGAAAATTTTAGATATTAATATTAATTAAATCTAGATATTAATATTAATTATTTCTAGATATTAACATCGATTATTTCTTGATACTATGTGTTTTATATTTTAAGTTATTATTAGATTAGATTCACTTTTTTTATTGCCTTCATTATCTCACCTAAATTGCGTTATAAAGTAATTATATATCGTAAAATGAGAAAAAAGCCAATTCATTACATCCATTAAGAGAATTACAGGAAATTGTATTAATCGAAAAAACGATATGATAACGCACCGAAAATACTTTAATATTATTTAATTGGCCAGCAACAGCAAGATTCAAATTGCAACAAATTCAAACCACATTCACAAACTAAGAGAAAAGTGAATTCAATAAGTAAAAGTATTAGTAGATCAGGGGTTTCCATACAAGGTCAATGAAAGTTTGAAGGGGTCGTTTAAGTGTTTATCGACCCTTAACCCCTTCAGATTCATCGAGAACCTTCAATGCTTTATTTTATTTTGGAGGTCAGTAACCTATTAGTGATGAAAATGTTTGTTTGAGAACTTCTGTAGTAGGTTAAGAATCTATTTTGTAGCAGAGAAACCAAGGTTTGTACCATTTTCTCATGTTTAATTTACATCGAAAATTAGAAAGCATTTCCAAGAAATTTAAAATTTTAATAAGTTCAAAAAATTAGCATGAAACAAGCGCTCCATATATAGCCTAGAGGACGTTAGGGCCTACTTAAACGAGATTGGAAAATATTTTACCAAGACCATAAAGATGCAAAAGGAATGTTAATTTTAGCCGAAAAAAATTAATCGTTCAAAATTAAGATAATTTGTAAAGATTTAAAATGCAAAACGCATTTCTCTTATGTAACGCCGCGCCGCCGGCTTACGCTCATTATTGCACGTTTCGTAATTTCTGAGTTATAAAAGAGAGGAGAGGCGACGGTGCTCCGTTTCGCGCGGATTTCATTGAACTTCGAGACACATCATCCGATTTTCATGTCACGAATCCCTACAGATGCGAGAGTTTTTTGAACCACTCGCAACTGGTCGCCGATATGCTAGCCAGTTGTTTTTGTTTTGTTTCGCATGCCTCATCATTCTTTCCGCAAAACCCGATCCAATAATTCCACCGATTAATTCAATAGACTTCTTGTCCAAATTACCGAACGATTTTCGCGAATTGATTCTACTTCGGGGGTCCAAATACATTGTATTTACGATGGAGACAAAACATATACTGCGTTAAAATAAGATTAAATGGTTAACTTAATAGGAGTTTAATTTTAAGAGTTTATCGATTAAATAAAAAACATTTTAATATCGTTTCATAACTTTGTGTCCCATTATTCAAGTTTTATTACGCACAAAAAGGTATTTCGGTATTTAACATACTCGTAAATAATGCCCCAAATTGCAGTAATAAAAAAACGCATTTCGGGTTCTCATACATACATTTTAAAATTCGCGTTTCGGCTTCTCATTTCTTTTAAATAAACAGCAACTGGATCTATCAAACGTTTAAAAAATGAGTTTGTTACCTTTAGGCGCGGTTGAAGTAAAATTTCTTTGACCGTTCGCACGTATTACTAAAATGATTAAACTAAAAATAAATATGTCATTCGGAAAAGTTGGATAATAAATTCATGTAATACTAAGGAATTATGATAAAGGGTGACAAATTAAGAGTGACTCAATTTTAATCAGCAATTACTATAAAATGAAATAAGTTTAAACCAAATTTTTGTTGCAGATAAAAGAAGGAATTGTTAAGTTTTATAACAAAGCTAAACCAAGTTTAATAATTGAGACTTAAAAATTGTATGGATCAGATGACCGGTGTTTCATTCGATGCATAACTGGCAATGTGAGCGTTGCAACAATGAGTGCAATACATGCCGACACAAATTTGATGAAATTTATGGAATTACTACTTGAATGTTTTAAATCTTGAAGTATGCATTGCTGATTTTGATACACATTAGATTTAACCGTTTGACTGCTACGCGGCGCAAAAGCGCTGCGTTCATTTGTTTTGAAAACCGCGACGCAGCGCTTTTGCACTGCGAGTTTCAAACATCAAGTCAAACAGCAAGTCAAAAAATGTCCCGCAGTTTTCGGGCGTTCTTACAAGAATTGCTTCGCAGTCAAACGGTTAACATGATCGCTCAATATAATGGGTTTTTCAATAAGGACATAACAATTTTGTATTTAAATAAAACACAGAATAATTGCGATACCGGGCTCAAATTTATTCCAGGTGTAGTACACATGTTAGAATTATGCATGGAATTCAACGTCGTTTATATGGCCACCACGAGTACGACACCAGCGATCGATTCTTCTCGATACAATTTTCATTCTCTCTTTCACACATATCAGCGGAAATGTTGGCAATTTCGCGTTAGATATTCTTCATGAGCTGCTCTAAAGTTGTTGGATTGTTGGCATAAGCCTTCGTGTTCCTTAAAGTCAGTTGAAATTATTCCGATACCTATTTATTTAGTTATCGTATGGTACATACATGCTATTAATAAGTGGGAAAAATGACTAGAGAAGTAACTGGATATTGATATTAAAACCCCGAATTGATAGGACTCCGTGATAGGACCTAAGCTCACACTCCGCAGTGATATGTTTAATGTTTTTTTTTTATAAAAGTGGTTTGGGGGAAGCTCTCATTAAACTCCCTATTCCACTTTGGCTTTTAGTATGCGCCACCCTGGTATCGCTTATTTCGCATTCGTTCAGGGTGGGTAGCCCGGACGGTTAGTGAAAACCGTCCTAGTTGTCATCTCTCCGACCAGGAAACGAACCCGGGTCTCCCGAATTGCCAGGAGGATATGTTTGCAACTACACTACCGAGGGGATCTTAATGGTTTGGCTAGGAGCACCTCAGTCACATTCTCGGGATTGAACCATATCCCATTTATGCGATGACTCTGCACAACGACCATGGCCAGAGCGAATTATATTTAACATGATTTAATTATATTTAACATCTTCTGTCGAGTTCTTTTCGTACATAGTAGTTATTCCATAAGTTCTTCCGGTTTATATAGTTATTGACTATTTGCTCAGTTTCGAACAAAGGCGGCTTTTTAGATTTTAGTCTTTTCTGTTGGAGATTGGGAATGTTTTTATTTATGGGCAGTTTCTTGAATTTTGTGATACTCTCTTAGAAAAGCCTATGTTCTTCAAATCGAAGGGGGAAAATATTGTTTAATACTGGGAGCCAGTAGATAGGTCTTGGCTCGATTGCTCCTGTTATCATTCTCATGGCGTGGTTCAACTGAGCGTCAACCAGATTGGTGTGGCAGCTGTTCATCCAAACAGGAACGCATTACACCGCAATACTATACATGTTAAATAGAAGAGGGGCCAAAACTGATCCTTGCGGTAGACCATAAATTAGTTTATTCCGGTACTGAAGTCGGGAGATAAACACTCATCGGGAGATACGAACTATAGGATCCTATCTAATACAGTGGAACCTTGGATTGCGAGTATTTTGATAGACGAGCAAATTTCGAAAATAAATTTTAACTTGACAACCGAGCTAAGTCTTGTATTACGAGTAAAATGTATGGGCATGTCAACCTACCGTAACGTCGGTTTCAGTCGGTAGGTGTGCTTTACATATTTACTCAACATACATACACATAGTATTTAATATAATATGTATAGTCTAAGTATTTTTTGATAACAGTACTGTAACCATGGCTCCTAAAAAGAAAACTATTGAAAAAGAAAGTGATAAGAAGAAGAAAATGATGTTAAGAAGGAAATAATCGAGAAGCACGCACGAGGTATGAGAGCAGTCGACATCGAAAGTTTTTATAATAAATCTATATCGACTATTTGCACAATATTAAAGAAGAAAAAAAAATGATGGGACTAGATGTGGCAAAAGGAGTCACGCGACTACAAAGCAACGGCCACGTGTTCTGTAAGATCCTTGTGTGGATAAACGAGAAACAACTAGCAGGTGATAATGTGACGGAAAACTGTATCTGAGAGAAGGCAAAGATTTTGTACGCCGACCTCATAAGTAAACTGCCAGATACGTCGATAAGATACGAAGAAGGCTTCAAAGCGAGCAGTGGCTGGTTTGACAATTTTGAGAAGAGAAGTGTTTTTTTTTTTGTGAATTTAGTGAAGAGAAGTATAGTGTTTTGCGACACGGAGAAGCTGCGAGTTCGGACGTTAAGGCAGCTGCGGCGTTCGCCACCGAATTTCTGAAACTCATGATTTCCGAGGGTTACCTACCACATCAAGTTTTTAACGGTGACGAGATAGGGCTTTTCTGGAAAAAGATTCCAAAGAGGACTTACATTACAATAGAAGAGAATGCAATGCCTGGTCACAAGCCGATGAAAGACCGTCTCACCCTCTTGTTGAGTGCTAATGCAAGCGGGGATTTTAAAATTAAACCCTTGCTGGCGTATAATTCTGAGAATGCACGAACCTTCAAGAAAGGCAAGGTACAGAAGAGTTGGTTAAACATTATGCGCAGCTCCAACAGCAAAGCTTGGGTCACTCGTATCTTGTTCGTTGAGTGGACCAATGAAGTCTTCGGTCCTACAGCGAAAAAATTCCGTTTAGAAAATAATCTGCCACTCAAAGTTTTGCTAATTATGGACAATCACCCTGCTCATACTCCAGGTCTCGAAGATGACTTACTGGAGAAATTCGAGTTCATTAAGGTGAAGTTCCTTCCTCGCAATACTACTCCACTACTTCAGCCCATGGATCAGCAAGTCATTTCGAACTTTAAAAAGGTTTACACCAAAGCATTATTTCAGCGATGTTTTAGGGTAACTAAAGAAACAAATCTTACCCTCCGAGAATTCTGGAAAAATCACTTCCACATCGTGAACTGTTCCAAGCTAGGAATGGGGTCAATAAGAGAACGCTCAATTCTGCTTGGAGAAAACTATGGCCTGACTGCATTTTGGGAGATAACTGTAAGGGGTTAGCTCACGAAGAGGAACTGCCAGTTCTCGATGAAACTGTCTCATTGGGTAAGAACATGGAACTGGAAGTGAATGAGGACGACATTCAAGAGCTGGTGGATGAATATGGCCAGGAGCTGACCACCGACGAGGCAATGGATCTGAATCGCGACCAACATCAAAATTTTGTGGAGTAGATCTCGTGTGAGGAAGACGAGAAAAGGAGCAGGAAACAATCACTTCAAATAAGATTGAGTACATGTGCAAAATGTGGGAAACAGTTCAAAATGATTCAGGTAAATTAAAACAGGTGTTTGGACAATTCTTGGACAGTAGCTTGATTAAAATTACGCCAACGTTTCGACCCACGTTAGGTCTTTCTCAAGGCTAATTTCTTTACAAATAATTTGGTTTTGAAATTTTTAAATTGAAAACTATATTAAATTTTGTTAGTATATTTAATATAGTTTTCAATTTAAAAATTTCAAAATCAAATATATTCAGGACTTGTGTTCCGACTTTATTAAGTTCATGTTAAAGGAATATTAAAGAAGAAATTGAGATATTATGTCCTTGGATTCTAAGATCGACATCTATGTAGATATGACTAAATCTGACCATAAATCCGATTGAAAAAAGTAGCTTCCAAGTCGCGCCTAAAGAAGTTTTACTTCAAAAATAAAACAGAAATATTTATCGTCACTCGTGCGATTCGATTTTCCCATATGTTGTTGAACAAAGCTTTCTTCTTTGCTATTAACCAACGGAAAATAACTGAATAATTTACTTTAAAACAGTTTTGGGTTTGTTGGAGAGTTGAACTGGAGAGCCTGAAACGTCGCGATGCAGAAATCGGTTATAATGCTGATATTTACATAAAATCCATCAGGTTTACTTAATATATTGGTCATCGTCGTTTTGGGTTTCGAACATTTAAAATACAAAATCTAGAAATCTCGTTTCTTTTCCAAACGCTTTTTATTTTTCCTTTGGTTGCGAAAACTCGGTATGTTATTGCGATACTGGAGGAAATATTATGCGCATTACTTCAATACAAAGTCAAGGCTACAGAACAAGCGATTCTAATAATAAAGCAAAATTAGTTACGCAATGTAAAAAAGCACGGCTTTTTTACAAAAAGTGTTCTTGATTAGAAATACAAATCACATTTATCAAAGAGATTTTTATTTTTATTTCAGCTTAGTGCAAAGGCTGAAAGCACGAAGAAGCAAATGGGACGCAGTTTTGCTTGCGGACGTACGGGTCCGTTGAAGAAAAAACCGGCGACATATTTCGTTTCGCTCCCACGTTACGTAATAGAGTACGGATATCGTTATAGGCGACTTTTTTTATAAAAAGCCGTCTTCATTTCATTGTCTTCCGCCGAAACGTACGAATAATTCGTTCTTAGAAGTTGTTTTTGAAACAGGCTCAAGTCACGAAAGGCACAAACAAACATTTTGACCTAAGTGGAATGCCGATGTTTTAATTGCTATTATTAACGGATTTGGAAGAACGGTTTTTTTTATATTCAATTTAAATTAAAAATGATAAAACTGCTTAAATATTCTATCATTTTTCTGAAGACAATGAAAAATTAATCAGGCAATTATAAAATGAAAAATATTGCGTGAATCACAATATTGAAGCAGATCTACTAAGATTACAGTAGTCTCCCGTACAACGCGGAGGATACCTTCCCTGAATAGTCTACTTTGTTACTTATGACTTGTCAATATTATACAAACAGGGTTTCACTTAAGTGTCTATATATTGACAACTAGACTAGATATGAAAATTAAGTTTATTTGAAAGGTGTAGATTATCTAGATTTTAGCATGACATAGTTTTCTGTTAGCTGGCTGTGGAAGAAAATATAGATAAAAGAAAATTAGCAGTTATCTAGGACAATTTGAGTGTTTGTTTGTTAGAGGTCTAGATCTCATCAATCTATCATCAATAACTCGGAAGGTATTATAGATTCTGAAACAAAATTTGGGACGGATATTTATTACAAATCAAGGTTTAAAGGAAAGTTAAGAAGAATTTCGTGGGTAGTTTAGTTTGTGAGTTATGACTTGTTAACCCTCCGTTTGGCGCATGGGTCCAGCCAGACCTTTTGCGATTTCATTTGTATTTTTAATGTAATTCTAATTAAACTATCAACTTAAATTTCCTTGACTTTTCCTAAAATTTCATTAGCTTTCATACACGGGTAATTACAAGGATATGTATTTGAATAAACTTCGGTATGGCACATGTGGTCTTAGTTCCTCTATATCTCACGCCAGCCCGAGGCGTGCCCTCGAGCTTTTTTCTTACTCGTATATCGTCCTTTGATCTATCTAGCGCGCGAGTCACGTGTTGGGCCAGTGGGCCAGAATTTGTGTATAATACGCGATTATGTAGACAAAGTTTGGACACAGGGTCATACTGATTTTCATTCATGATTGGCAGCGGCTTTATCTAACAAAATTCAACGTAATTCTAGAGAAGAGATTGATGGAAATGTTGAACATGATCAATCCAGAGACGATGACGAGGATCATTTTATATGTATTATGAATATATACCTGAAGAATATGCGTCTGATATTGAGGAAGACTTGGTAATCGAACCAAAAGAAATTCTAGATAGTGGCGAAGAAGAAGTAGAGGAAGAAGCACATTCTAAAAATCAACAAGCTGCAACTGATAACTTTTTCTTTGGCAAAGACGGTACAAAATGAACCAGCTGCTGTTGATCGTTTGTGTCATTACAATATTATGCGTTTTCGAGGCTTTTTTGAATATGTTGGCCTTGGATGCATTTTGCACTTGCAAAGAAGTAGATAGACTAGACAAATCTGATGCAAGGCGAAATTTTCTAACTACGCTGTCTATGTCATTGGTTGTTCCAAACGTTGAAAATAGAATGAACAACGTTCATATTATTAAACAATTTCCTATTCGTTAGCAGTTGAGGCGTTTTCTGGCCGACCAATAGTAAGTATTCAAATGAAATTACTTTTGTTTCTTTCGTTGTTACATTCCGGATTCCAGCACATGTATTTGAAAATCAATCCGGACCGAGGATGCAAACTTTGTTCCCAAGGAAGCGAAAAATTACAGAGTAAAACACGTTTCTTTTGCATTAAATAATTGGACGCTGTGTGCCAACAAGACTCAAAAGTGAATTATACTTGCTTCACTTTCACGGATTAGAATTTATAAGACGATAAGTGTATATAAGAAATAATATGGACAGAAATAAAGTGTAAAATGAATTAAAAAAAAATTTCACCTGAGTAGGGAATTGCCCATAAGCGAAAGCCACTAAGAATAAGCAACAAAAAAAAACGAAAATATATAACTACATGCTTCAATATAGATATATGCATTTCATTATGTCTCCAATAATGCGATATTTCGATATGTTTGTATGGATATATACACGGGTCTGGCGAGACCACATGTGCCAAACCAAAGGTTAGCGGACTATGTGCCAAACGGAGGGTTAAACTTACAGGTTTGGAGTTTTACACTTAGAGTTTCACTCGAATATTTATATCTTGAGAACTAGAGTAGATACGAAATAATAATAAGAAATCGCGTTCTACGTGATATATCAGATATATTTATGCAACATCAAACATGTTTATAAATCAACATGTTTCTAAATTACTTTTATCTACTCACACACCAAAATGTACACACAAATAAATACATTATTTGTATGTGAAGGATGCTATTATTATAATCGTGTGTAAAAGTATCCAAATCATGCGCAAAAGTCCGATGTAAATCAAATGGAGTTTCATTATTAAACGATTTCTGTTTGTTGTTACTATGGAAACCTAACCATGATCTAATCTAGATTAAATCTAGCTTAACCTAGATTACATCGAAGTAAGGAAAGACGGTTCCTTCTAGGCCCTCCACCTCCATTGACCCTAACAGTTCCTGTTTCGACTTCCGTTTCCGGTTTCCCACTTCCTGTTTTTCACACATGAGAGTGTGAGGTCTATGTAGCCCCACTTGCAAGGTCTATGTAACCCCACGCTGGGTGTAGTTTCACGTCTGAGGTCTCGCCTTCGGCTCGTGCTTTAAACGGCCGTATGTGGGAAACCGGAAGTTGGAAGCCGAAAAAGAATGTCGAAACCAGACTTTACACCCAGCTTTGGTTACGTAGACCTCACACGTGGGACTACACCCAGCGTGGGGTTACATAGACCTCGCACGTGGGGCAACTCATGCACAAAAGCCCTTCTTCACAAACTTGTTTCATAAACTACTATTCTCAACAGAAAATCAAAAACTATGTGAAAATGTTAAATTCATCTTACGCGTTATAGGAGACTGTGTATCACGCTATATACTAATTATAATTTTTCGTCGCGTTATACGAGTTCGCGTTCTACGGGAGTGCTATATACGCGCGTTAATAAAGGGAATTCCAATAAGAGGTTTCATTTTGATATGTAAACAAAAACGAGTATTTTTAAGCGAAATCGTCGCACGTTTATTTAATTGTTAAGAGGAGGGTATGCCATTAATAACGGAAAACAATGTTAGCCGTCACGGCTTCGCTTGAAGGACCATATTCTTCTCATGAAATTTTACATCACCAATTCGCACATTTGCGGCTGTATGTCCTCGATAATTTCACGAATTCCATCTTCGAGTTCTTGAAACGATTGTGGGCCTTTAGTATAAACTTTATCTTTCACGTAGCCCGAAATAAAAAATTATAGAGGTGTTAAATCACAAGAGGTGTAGAGGTGTCAAGAGCTCGGTGGCCAATTGTGATCGTCTCTTCGAGAAATCACGCGGTCAAGAAACTTTTCACGCAAAAGAGCCATGGTATCGTTACTTGTGTGGCACGTAGCACAGTCTTGTTAAAAATAAACGTCGTCCACATCAATATCTTCTAAATGCGGCCATACAAAATCATTAATCAGCGAATGATAGCGTAATCCATTCACCGTAAGAGTTGCTTCAGCCTCATTTTCGAAAAAGTAAGGTCCAATGACACCGCCAGACCAAAAACCGCACCAAACAATCACAAGTTGAGGATGGAGAGGCTTTTCAATTCTTGGGTTTTCCGAGCCCGGAATGCTACAATTCTGCTTGTTAACGTAGCCTCCGCGGTGGAAAAAGGGCTTTACCATTCAAGATGATTTTTCGATGAAATTCCGGATCAGTTCGATGCATTTCACGGACCCAATCAGGACCCAAAAAGACACGACGTTGTTGATGATCGGTAGACGTGAGTTCTTGTGTTAACTGAACTTTAAAAGCCTAAAGACCTAAGTCTTTATGCAAAATACGGTGTAATGTAATTTGTGGAATGCCCAATTCCAAAGATCGGAAAAATCGAAAGAACGAGAAATGGACAAACCTGGGTTTTCCTCAACACTATGGGTTACAACAGCAATATTCTCAGTTGTTCTTGAGTGACGTGCACGAGTTCAGTTCTTCATATCTCTAACTTGTCCCAACAGCTCAAAATTTCCAACCAATTTAACAATTGCTGGCCGAGAAGGTGCTTCACGACGACCCAAAAATGCTTTAGTTTTGCGCGAAAATTTTCTCATTTTTGTAATGAATTTTAATAATTTCAATGCGTTGTTGAAGCGTATATCGTTTAATATTTATTAATGGCGAAGTTTTAACTTGGCATCGGTTAAATAGTTATAGGCTGACTCATGACAATTGTTGAAATGGCGGGCTATTGAAAATGAAACCTCTTATTGGAACACCCTATATAAAGTAAGGTAATATTCACAATCAATGTGGTTTTTGATATAAAACTGAAGTTTGTATTGCGTTCAATTTTAATTATAATCATATTTTCTGTAATGAATATTCTAATCATAAATAAAAGTAATCTCGAAAATTTCAAGCAAAATGTTGCAATAAAATAAATCTAGACAAATATTATGCAGATACAACTACCATAAACCATTTCATTTGCGTAACACCTTAATACGATATAGTTTCAATTAGCATATCGGCTTTCAATTAGCATATCGCCTTTCAATTAGCATATTGTTTTGCAGGGAATTGATTCGCAACAAAACAAAATTAATAATGCAAAAAAAAACAACAATTAACCAACATTTCGCGCGGCACCAATTAAAAACGGATTGAACCGCCTCTCCGTCCAATCGGCTGAAAATAAATGCACATCAAGCCGCAAACACACCTTCGTTTCACTGCAACATTTTTTTCTCGATTTCAATTTCATAACTCGTAACGTTTGATTAATGGGAACCCATTAAAACGTCTACCTTTGCAAACATCGAAAAAATTGGAACAAACGGCAAAGCAATTAGTCCGACGTTAGATGTTAATTATTCATTACCAACTGCAATAATTATTAAATAAATTGCATTAAATCGTGATGCGGACGATTTAATGACCGACAATATTACCTTTTGTTAACTTATAATTTGTTTACGTTTCAGTAAGAGTTACATTTAATAGTATTTACTATACCATATGCCAGACCGAACTAACTACTATAAAATTATTTAATTATTCTTATTAATTTTTTATTACAATTGTTAGAAGGTTATATAATATCTTTTTCACCTAACATATTGATAACAAAAATCCTTTGATAAGGCTTGCCGTTCGATTTATTTGCCTTAGGTCATATCCGGATTCCGCAGAAAAACTAAAAATTGTAGACCTAATATGTGGTATATTAGCTGCACGTTGCTTAATATTAGCTTCGACAATGAAAACAAGTTTAATCAGCGATTTATTTTTAACTCATTTTGAGATAAAAATAGTACGGTGCACGTAAGAGCCCACACGAAACAATAAGAAAATATTTGAGTTCGTAAAATATTCGCCGAGATTATTCACGGCATTAGTTGCCGCTTTTTTCATTATATTGTTTACATGTGCAGTAAATCAAATTGTTATCTACAACTTCTGTCTTCTGCAAACATTATTCATATTATTTATTTTCCATTTCTAAGGTAAATTAGTTATGTTATTATTTCATATGGTCAACCTCTTTGAGCTCTGTCTTTCTAGTCTTGTCTACATAGTCTTGTCTATCTAGTCTTGTCTATCTAGTCTTGTCTTCCTAGTCTTGTCTGTCTAGTCTTCTCTGTCTAGTTTTCCCTGTCTAGTCTTGTCTGTCTAATCTTCTCTGCCTAGTCTTGTCTGTCTAGTCTTCTCAGTATAGTCTTGTCTGCATAGTCTTGTCTGCATAGTCTTGTCTGCATAGTCTTGTCTCTCTAGTCTTGTCGGCCTAGTCTTGTGTGTCTAGTACTGTCTGTCTAATCTTGTCTGTCTAGTCTTGTTTGTCTAGTCTTGTCTGTCTAGTCTTATCTGTGTAGTCTTGTCTGTCTAGTCTTGTCTGTCTAGTCTTGTCTGTCTAGTCGTGCTTGTCTAATTTTGTCTGTCTAGTCTTCACTGTCTAGACTTCTCTGCCTAGTCTTGTCTGTCTGGTTTGGTTGCCTAGTCTTGTCTGTCTAGACTTGTCTGTTTAGTCTTGTCTGCTTTCTTCGGGAGCCGCAACCCCCATGGATCACAACCCCCTTGTGTCTACATCGACACAACCTATGGATCCCTCCCCTAAACACAACACCGATGTCGTAGGATCGTCCAAGAAGACCACATCGGCTCCCTTCGCTTGCCTCAAGTGCGGGAAGACGTACGTGACTAGATCCGGCTTCACGGAGCATGGTCCTACGTGTGGGTCTAACAATCGGACAGCCTGTCTTTACTGTCCACGTACATTCCCTTCCTTCGCGAGCGTTAAGCTACACAAGAGGAAGGGACATAGAGCGGAATAACATAATGCACTCGAATCCTCTGAACCTACCTTGCTCGACAAAATTGCTTCAATTGAAGCAAATATCAAGAAGAGCTGCGCAGAGATGGTCGCCGCGACTGGTCTTTCAAAAGACACGACGTTGTTGACGGTCGGTAGGCGTGAGTTCTTGTGTTAACTGAACTTTAAAAGTCTTAAGACCTAAGTCTTTATGCAAAACCCGCAAACGATATTACACGTTTGCGGGATGCCCAATTCGAAAGATCAACGAGAAATGGGCAAACCTGGATTTTCATCAACACTGTAGACTACAAAAGCAATATTCTCAGTTGTCCTTGAGCGGCATGCACAAGTTCGTTTCGTTTCAACAAGAGAGGGAACTCGAGCCCTCACTACCCGTCCATGAACCCACCTTGCTAGAAAAAATTGCTTCAATTGAAGCAAAGAGCAAGAAGAGCAAAACCAGATACGGCACCGACGCGAGAGTAAAAAATTTGCTTTGTATATACATATATATGTATACTGCTTTTCTAAGAAGTTTATTGATTATGTTAAATGATTTTTCTGTTTTGCGCCTGTAATGGACTCATAACAGCACTCATGTGCGTGCGGTTATGGATCGCCGAGTGCTGTTATGAGTTATTTTTTTCATGGTTGGCACTGAAATTCAGAGCTGTCAGTATCAAATTTTCGCTACGAGCGTAGCAAACAGTTTTCTAATGGACAAGTGCTGAAAAACGCCTTACGAACGAGTTTTTTTTATAGTTTCTTTCGCATTTTGCGCCATTTTATGCTATTTCTAAATAAAAAAATCAAAATAAATTTTATGGTGGTTGGTAACACTGATAATTGACATTTCGCGATTTCCACACATCACGTAACCTCAAAACTATCTCGCCGAAAATTTTACACTGACAGCTCTGAATTTCAGTGCCAACATTGAAAAAATTAACTCATAACAGCACTCGGCGAGCCATAGCCGCACGCACATGAGTGCTGTTATGCGTCCATTACAGACGCAAAATTGAAAATTGTGTATTAAAGGACGGTTCAGTAAGCGCGATTTTTCAGCACGCGTCCAAGTTTAGAAAACTAAACTTGAACGCGTGCTGAAAAATCGCGTTTACTACACTAGTCCTTTGATATACTATTACGATATTTGTTTTAAGTTCTGTTGACAATGACAATATTTTCTTATTTTCATGCTTGTGCTCCGTTGTCCAAAACTCTTGGTTCGTACGGACTTTTTTTTTGAAAGCCTTGTAGCTTATTGATTAGAATCAGTACATTAGTACTTTTTCTCTGAAGAAATTTCTCTTGAAATCGGGCAGCTAACTCTGGTTTCTTTTCTAGAAGAAATATCCTAATCTCGTCATAATTCCTATCATATCATTCGTCGTAATTTCAATATTTTTTACGGAGTTTATAATTTTAATGTGCATATTTGACATTTAAACTTATTTAATGAAGATATATTTATGTGTTATATTCGCGGCCCCCTTGCGGGTAAGCCCCGGCCCCTTAGGGGGCCGCGGCCCACCACTTTGGTAAGCACTGATATATACAATGATTACCTCGAAGCGGCACCAAAGCGGGTGAAGCGTCAAAAACATTCCTCGCAATGAAGACTTGTCGTCGCCCCTAGTGCCGCCACTATGAGTACCTGCAGTACAACTTGCAGAGCGCAGGCGCCGCTATGCCGGCCACCATCTCTGCCCGAACCATTGAGGCATCCACCTCCACCAGTTATTTCAGAACCGACCACCCACCGCCAGGACCCATGTTTCGAGAGTTGCCCCTACTCCGCTTGTTCCTATACCCAGAGGTAAGCGGAAGGCCAGCAGCCCACCAGCTATAAGCCAGACTTCGAGAACGAATAAGGCACCTGTGGTCCCAACCGTAACCACAAAGAAGCGATTGAGTAGTTCTCCTGAGGGTCAGAGGCCGGCGAAAATTCCTACCGCTGCCCAGCACCCAGGAGAACATGCACGCTCCGGCTTATCTGGCTGGTCTTGTTCTCTAGACTTGTCTGTCTGCTCATGTCTGTCTTATCTTGTCTGTCTGGCATCACCCTACGTTTACTCGTAAAGTAATAAACGGAAACTCCAAACTACTGGAAACTTTCCAGATCAATGAAACGTTCAAGACCAGTTCTCATTAAGAAGCGAGAGAAACCAATTGGGGAATCATCGTCGTGTAGGCCTATATGTATACTACACGTATCAGGAAAATTGCTGGATAACTCCTACTAACTAGAATACAAAAGGAGCTTGACGCCGAACTGGAGTTATCCGACAGGCAGTATGGTTTTAGAAAAGGCAGGTCAACTACAGACGCAGTCGATGCAGTTTTAAATGCTAGAGAAAGCTAGAACAGTCGCAAAAGGAACCAGGAAAGTTTGCGCTTAAATAACTTTTAATGTGCGTAATGCGTTTAACACAGCCAATTGGGAAATAATAACTGGCAAAGAGACGCATAGCTCCGAATCTGTTACGGACGATAAACAGTTTCATAACCAACAGGAAATTAGTGCTGCAAAATGTAATAAAGTAAGTTGTGGGGTTCCTCAGGCCTCTATACGTGGTCGAACACTGTGGAACCTCTTATACGACGACATTCTAAGAATTAAACTGCCAGAGGGCGCCACATTAATTGGATTCGCAGACGACTTGGCGCTGGTTTTAACTGCCAAAAACAATAGACAACAACAATAACTAATAGACACAGTAACACATTGGATTGTGACTAATAAACGAATATTGTCCTAATCTTGTCTGCCTAATCTTGTCTAACAAATCTTATTTGTCTAGTCTTGACTGTTTAGGCTGCTTCTGTCTAGTCTTCTCAATCTAGTATATTCTGCCAATTTCTAATAAATCTAGCTTACAACCTAAACTATTATTTACGTAAAAGATGATAATTTAAACTTGTTCTGTGCATTTCTGAGAAAAATATTTGCTTTTAACAATGAGATAAATGTTTCTTGCGTAGAATTTTGTTATAAAAAATCTCTCTAGGATTTCATTATTATGTCATCATGCAGTCAGCTCAGATATGCAAATGCGACAACCACCAGGTGGATTTAGTTGGAAAAATGATGCAACTTTACCTTTTGCCACATCGTTCACTGATTTATTAATTTATACTTGGATGGAAATCGGTAGTTACAAAATACTGTCTATTGCAATGAGCCAAGAAACAATTTGAAATGGACAGTGTTAGATAGACAAAGTGAATTAATCAACTTATTTTCAGTTTCATTTCCTGTCATGTCATAAAAGTAAGCGATTGTGAGACTTGGTTGAGAAGGTAAAAACATGACTAATTCAACTACACATACAAATTATTATATTTTGTAACTAAAAGGCGAAAAGTTGTCAATTTTTCAATTTTTTTGACAGCGAAATTGTGCGCACGAACGAAGAACGAACATTCGCTCGAGAAGGAGATTGACAATTTCGCCCGTGTTACAAATAATACTTTTTATTACTCATGCGGGGGGTTGTATCCTACAAGTTTGGGATCCAGCGGCCCTCAAAAAAAAAGGAATCAAAAATGAAGAATTTGCTTTTTCAATTGTGTGCGGTGGTGTGCATGCGTCAACTATCCTCAGTCTCCGGTATCACCATAGAATTTACTCATTTTAAAACGTTTTCTTTAATTTTTATTATTATTTTGTAATTAAAAAATTTCTGACACTTCACGTCACTTTTTCAATATCGATGTCATTATTGTTTTTATTCTATTTTTATTTTTGTGTTTTTTTTTAATGTAACCTAGCGATATTGAATAATTGCGTGCGTTACCCAGGTTATGTGGAAAGACAATGCGAAGTGGTATTTCTCCTATTAAAAAACGTATGTCAGGAAGTACTTCTCGCGCATGAGTAATAAAAAGTAAATTAATTAAGTTATTTTCAGTTCCATTTTTTTTCATGTCATAAAAGTAAGCGTTTGTGAGATTTGATTGAGAAGGTAAAAACGTGACTGTTTCAACTAAAAGGTAAAAGTAGTTACTTGTATGTGAAGTAACTACTTTTACTGTCTTTCATCCAAGTAATGTCTGTTATTGTCTTTGCATGTAAATAACTACTTTTATTGCCCTTGTATTAAAGTATCAACTTTTTTGTCGCCGAGTAATAAAATGTAAGTACAAATCAAAGTAACTACTTTTATTGGCTTTGCATCCAAGCAACTACTTTTACAGCATTTGCATCTAAGTAACTCCTTTTGCTATAATAGAACATATGAATCTAAATAACTCCTTTTACTATAATATAACATAATAGAGCAGACTGTCTCATATAAATATCTAGGACACCAGATTCGAATTGGTAGAGATAATCAAACGAACGAATTCTACAGACGAGTAGGACTAACCTGGGCCGCTTTTGGTATGTTGAAACACATGTTTAAGGCTGGTAATTGACCCATCTGCTTGAAAAAAAAGATGTACAATCAATGTGTCCTGCCTATCCTAACATATGGAGCGGAAACGCTTAAATTAACAAAGAAAGTTAGTAACAAAATCAGGGTAACACAGCAAGGTAATACCTAGAGCGATCCATGCTAGGAATAAATCTGAGTGACAAAATCCCAAATGTTACCATAAGGGCCGTCCCTAGTAAGTGCGGGGCCCAGGGCAAAAAATAATTTTGCGGCCCCTTAGAGAATTTTTTTTTTAATTTAAAATCTACAAAATAATATCGGATTTTGAAATTTAATTGTAATGACAAAACAAGAATAATATAATATATTTTCTGTTTATTTGTTTTGCACAAGAAAAATAAAAAAAGTAAAATAAACATCTATCTTTCCTTATTGTTAGTAGTAAAGGAAAAAATAATGAAAAACGATGTAAAATCTAAGCCTGTCGGTTCGCAAAAGGCTGCGGGGCCCTCAAAGCGCGGGGCCCAGCGCCTGGGCCCCGCTCGCCCCGGTCTAAGTACAACTCTGGTTACCATCCGGCAGAGAACGGGAGTTGCAGATGCGGTAGAGAGGATGACGCTGCTAAAGTGGAATTGGGTAGGCCAGGTAGCAAGAATGCCGTATGGAAGATGGACAAAACGTATCATTGAATGTAGGCTTAGACAAGAGACATACCGCAGCAGAGGTCTTCCACCGACGAGATGAAATGACGATATAAAGCGTGTCACATCTAATGGGATACAAGTAGCCCAACAACGAGAAGAATGGAAGGACTTAAAGGAGGCTTATGTCCAGCAGTGGACGCTACAGGCTGATTAATTAAGATGATAATGATGATGATGAACTCCTTTTACTGCCTTTACATCAAAGTACAAGAACAACTTTTTTGTCAGCGAGTAATAATATGTAATTACACATAGAAGTATTATCTGTTTATTTGCCTATGCATCCAAGTAACTACTTTTACTGCCTTTGGATCTACATAACTACTTTTACTGCACTTGTATCTAAGTAACAACTTATTTGTCGCCGAGTAATTACATGTCCTCTTCTTTTGTCCGCCGGAAATATCACCGGCGACCCTGGTCTGTATATATACATATTTTTGGAACCCCCTTCCTCTAAGGGTCTAATGAATTATGATATCAGGATCTCTGTGTAGCCTTTTCTATTACCTTTTTGAGGCCGTCCTCTTCTTTTGGCCGCGGGAAATATCAGCGGCGACCATGGGCTGTATATATATACATATTTTTGGAACCCCATTCCTCTAAGGGTCTAATGAGTTATGATACAGGACCCTTGTGTAGCCTTTTCTATTACCTATTTGAGGGCGTCCTTTTCTTTTGGCCGCCGGAAATATCAGCGGCGACCCTAGGCAGTAAATATACATATTCTTGGAACCCCCTTCCTCTAAGAGTCTATTGAGATGAGTAATTAAATGTAACTACAAATAAAAGTAGCAACTTTGCATGTGAGTAACTCCTTCTACTGCCTTGGCATACAAGTAACTACTTATACTGTCTTTACAGCAATGTAACAACTTTTTTTGTCGAGTAATAAAATGAAGCATTAAACGTGTCAATCAACTCACGAAGCTCTTGATTGACCTGTATTTCGACGTTTGAAAATAATAGGCGTCAAAACTTTCACTAGTTTTAATTTTATCAATAAGTTTATTTATTTATTCATTTTGTTTATTTATTTACATTAAGCTGACAAGGATTTAATTAAGTTTGGTTTCAATGCTTTAAGATAAAAATGTCCTTCAGCGTAAAACTAACTTTGGGTGCTTTACAAAGACTTTTCGCCTACTAATTCGCCACACAAAGTGACACTTTTACTCCTAATAACATAAAGTTATTAATACCATTATAATATAATTCCATGTTTGTTTATAACATAATTTTCCTAATTATTTTTTTATGACTTGGAAAACCTAAATGTGAGACGTTTTCTTTCTTTTTGAGTTTGAGTTGACTTTCTAGTTAGTAATTTATATTCACTTTGCTTGATCTATTAAATAGCTAAAATTATATAACTTAATAACTCGTGAATCTCGTCTGTTAGTCTGTTGTTACTAGACTCGTCAGTTAGTAAATTTAACAATAAGTACGTATTTCTAGACTTGATAGCAAAATTCAGAATGCAGAATACACAAACATAGAAGAAGAATACAAATATATAAAGAGAGACATACACTCAGTGACAGAGAAAGCATTGGGTTATGAAGAAAAACAAGGAAAAAACAGACTGGTCAGACTGGACTGGACTGGACGAAGAAATTGAATACGAAATAGAAGAAAAAAAGTTCTAAAACTATGGAAGACAAGATAAAATACAAAGAATCACAAAAGAGAATACGGAAGAAAATATGGCACAACAAGAACAATCAATGGGAAAGGACGTGTTCAAGACTTAATGGATACATTGGAGGAAGGAAGAGTACAGAAAGTTGGAGGCTCCTGAAAAGTATGAGCGGAAGCCGAATAAAGGACATAATCTCACCTATAACACCTCAAAAATGGAACCAATACTTTGAAGATATGCTGACAGAAGCCAGACCTCAATTTAAACACATCCAAAACGAAAATCAGGACGTATTTATACAAGGATTTCCAATCAGAATATCTGTGGCAGAGGTTAAAGAAGTCTTTAAAATTAAAAAAAAACGGAAGAGCTCCAGGACCCGGTAATATTAGTAATGAGCTTGGTAATTAAATATGGCACAGATAAACTATACGAGGTATTAAGAAACTTATTCCAAAGGTGCATCAACAGGCACGAAGTAGCCATAGAATGGAAGACATCATACCTATCGACGATATATAAAAAAGGCGACAAGAGAAACTGCGATAAATATCGTGGAATAGCCGTTACAAGCGCTATAAGTAAAGTCTATGGGAAAATCTAAAAGAACAGAATAGAAAAAGAATACGCAGATATGGAGGCAGAAGAACAAGCAGGCGTAACAGCAGGAAAATCCACAGTAGACCACCTGTTCGCTCACTATTTAACTCAAATTTTAGAAAAGAAAGAAGCTCGAAATCAAGAAGTACATCTCTTGTACGTAGATCTGAAAAATGCCTACGACAGTATACCTTTAGTAAAATTTTGGGAGGCTCTACAACATAGCGGATAGCTCTACAACATAAACACGGAAATAATAAAAGTTGTGAAGTCTTTATACGCGGGCTCCACATCTAGAGTCAAAACCTACGAAGGATCAACATCTGGATTCACAGTAACCAAGGGCCTTAATCCGGGGTTATATTAGAGCCACGCCGCGTGTCGCAACGCGTGGGGTTGCAATCGGTTACATACATTTAGTATGAACGTGGTTACATTAGCTCAGTCCCGCGTGTCGCCGAGCGAGCTGACGCCATGCAGACCACTCGATTTCGATCGGCGTGGCATCGCTGGTGGGGGAAGTAACGCGTTGGCTCGCTCCACGCTACTATAATCACCACGTGGCTACGTGCGGCGCAGTGTGTTGACGAGCAAGCAAGCAGACGTCTACCACATTTCAGTACGCGCGCAAGATGTCCGCCGATGAACTTATTGAGCTAGTAAGAGAGTATAAATTGCTCTTGTCTGGTCTTGTCTTGTTGTAGATGGTAACTACGCTCCGGAATAATCATGAAACAATCTATTTTTAAAATACCTGTATCGTTTTTTGTTAAATAAACTTTATTGAAATCCGCAATAGTGAAAAGCCGCAATAATTATGCCCTAAAGCTCGAAAACGATATGTCCTGAAGCCCTAAACTCTGGACTTTGTAGCAACGACATTAATATTTTCTGTATGCAAATATTTTAGGTAGAACATTGAGAAAATAAAAGCTTTACGCCCAACTGGCAACAGGCTAAGATATTTTAAACAATTATTTTAACGAATTTATAAAATTTGCTATAAAAGAGTCGGAAGAGAACATTTCTCTGCAATCAAAAAGGAATAAGGCAAAGTAGTTAAATACGAAACCATTAAGACAAGGATAAAATGAAAACAAAAATAGGTGCGGACGTTTACGCGGTCGCCACTGATCTGCCACAAAAATTAATCAGCACACGCGGCGACGCGCCACTGTAGTATAATCACCAGCCCGTTGCGTCAGGCAGCGTTGCGACACGCGGCGCGTCTCTAATATAACCCCGCGCCGCGCCGCGGCGCGTGTCACAACGCTGCCTGACGCAACGGGCTGGTGATTATACTACAGTGTCGCATCGCCGCGAGTGCTGATTAATATTTGTGTCAGTTCAGTGGTGATCGCGTCAACATCTGCACCTATTTACAAAGTTCTCTTCCGACTCAGATACGGATCTTGAGGAATATATTGCGTACCTATTTATTTTAAGCCTACACAAGAAGAAAAGAAAGAAGATGAGATACTGGGTGCACCCAGTAAATGCATTAAGCTTAATGTTAATCCATTCTGCTTGCTTGCTCGACAATGCGCGTAGCCACGTGATGAGTATACTAGCGCGGATCAAGCCAACGCGTCACTTGCCCTACCACGGAGCCCACGCCTATCGAAATCCAGCGGTCTGCGTGGCGTCAGTTCGCACGGCGACACGCGGGACTGAGCTTATATAACCACGTTCATACAAAATGTATGTAACCGATTGCAATCCCACGCGTTGCGACACGCGGCGCGGTCGCAACGCGTCGTATATTTATATCTAATATAACCCCGGCTTTAACCAGGGTTGCTGCATATATACGACACTGTTCAAAATTTATTCGGAACAAGACGACACAATAGTATATACTCTCTCTTTCGCGGATGACCAAGTTGTTATTGCACTATATATAGATCACATGGAATATATGAGCGGAAAGCTCATCGAGGAGTATGGAAAATGGGGTCTAGATGTCAACATTACAATAACGGAATATATATGTGGAATATAGGAGGACAACAAGAAGACCTACATCTAGCAACGGGATAGGTCATCAACCAATGCAAAATATATACAAATACCTAGGAATGAAAATATCTAAGGAAGGGACACTAGACGAAGCAATATCGGACAGAAACATACAGGGAAGAAGAGCTACTTCTATGCCGAGCAGTATCCTATGGGGCAAAACCATTACAAAGGAAAATAAAAAAAGGATATACAACTCATTCGTGAAAAGCATAACAACATATAGCTCTGAGGTGTGGCCGACAAATGAAAAAACAAAAAGAAAGCTAAAAGCCACAGAAATGGATTTCTTGAGAAGAGCGGCGGGAAAATCCAGGAGAGATAGAGCCCCATATGAAACCATTGGACAATAAATGGGAATACAACACGACATTATTGATGACATTACAACTAAACAGCTAATATGGTATGAGCACGTCCAAAGAATGTCACACAGCAACACAGAATCCCAAAGAAAGTAGAGTGGAGTGGATGGGAAAAGACGGAGTGGACAAGGAAATTCGAGAGACGGATCAGAAAGAAGGCCTGTGAGCGAACAGGGAGGAATGGCGATTAGGAATCGGAAGACATAAAACGTTGTATGTGCATCAAGATTTTTTAATAATTTATGTTATTCCAATCTTTCTTCAAACTTTGATTATGGTAACATATTAAAGTAATATTAATTAGGAAATCTAGTTTGAATAAGGAAATAACCTTATATTTTGAAGAAAAAATGTTTTTAAAGCCGTTTTTAAAAACAGATCGAAAGTAAATTTAATCTTTCGAAACAACAAATTCGATTATGTTTCAGATAAATTATTATTTAAATTGCTGTTTATAAATAAAATAAACTAAATCCTTTGGATTTAGTATGTTACACATTTATTGAAAAGTTTGTCAGGGAACAAACTTATTAAAATGCGACTATTACCAAATCGTCGATAAATTAAAACAAAAATGAAATGTGCATTCTCCATTATTTCCTATGATAAGGTTCAAAACGCATTTAAACATATTTTGAAACTAATTAAAGTCCTCGGCGTACGTTTATCGCAACACCGATAAACTTTCCGATAAATTAATCGAGAAATATTTAAAAATAAATATTTTAAATTTCACGTTGGCAAATGCGTCTTGCGCGGACGACATGAAACAGACTCTCGAGAAAAATTAATAACCGCCTTGTAAAAATAGCAGGAATGAAAAATGGTAGGCGTGCAAAAATGATTAAATTCTAATTACGAAATGGAGAAAAGACCATTTTTTAAGTTAATTATCATTAACCTGGATATTCAATGTAAATATAAACATCCTTCGTACACATTCATTAACTCATTTCGTCACTTTTTTCTCATTTTAAATTACAATATTATTTAATCGAATGCAAATATTTTCTTAAGGATTATAACTATAATAAAACAAACAACATAATTCCTAGAACAATTAGCCTAGGCTTCTTATTTTATCTTTAGCCTGTAGTAGGCTAGGTTAGATATATTATTTAATCGATTGTAAATATTTTTATAAGGCTTATAACAACAAATTTCATAGAACAATTAGGCTAGGTTTCTTCAAGTAGTAGGTTAACATAATGATTATAATAATAAGATCAGGTTCAACATCTAACGATTTATTGTTTTGTATAGCAGGTGGCGCAAAAGTAATCACCCGGTGGTAACAGCCTTCAGTTTAATTACTAATTGTGGTTTGTATCAGTTATGTTTTGACAGCTATATTGAAGAAAGTTGCGAAATATATTGTGTATAGAAATGGATAAGAAAAAAAAGCTGGTAATGTCAATAGAGCAGTTATAGATTAGAAAACTTTCAAAACATTTTAAACCGGATGGACAAAATTACTAATTTAAAAATTTTAGAAAAAGATATTATTAGATGATTATAGAAATGATATTAGAAACAGATCATGTAACACACGAAAATGAACTATGTGGGAACCTACCGCAAACCGCCCAGTAGGAAGACCGAGAAAAGTTGGCGTCGTAAAAGACCTCAAAAGGCTAAATGTCAGCTTCTAGCCGATGATAAAGCAGAATGACGGAAAATTGTTGAGAAAGCCAAAAGTCTCCTAGGGTTGTAGAGCTATAGGAGAAGAAGACTAATAATTCTAAAACTAGCTAGTCTGTCTAGACTACAAGGGGTCGGCAACTGGTTTTAAATAAAGAGATTCTTTAAACAAATTTAACTAATCTTAGAGCAGAGCCGCATGGATCATAGTATTAAAAAGCACTATAGATTGTATTCACAATTGCTGTATATTTAATGATATTTAATAACTGTTTACGACTTGTCACACGTTAAAGATAATACAGGCGATGATTTTAAAACAATAGAATGCCACATTCTCTATCATTTTGTGCGTTTTATCATGAATTTTCTTCGACTCGCGAGCCGCGGGTTGCCGACCCCTGGTATAGACTAACGGGTCCTCAAGTATTTGCGAAAATCTAATTTAATTTCAATATATTTGAAAAGAAATAATTTTAATTAAATATTTGAAAATATTAGCAGATAATGAAGTGACTTTATTGCGATATACAATTAATTAAGTTTAGTTATCATATATGAATTTATATGTAGTTGCAACTGATATTGGAAAATATTGTTTGAAAAAGCATTAGATTAAAAATATATTTGAAAACAATTTCCTTCAAGGTCCACATTCTTTCTAATAAAATTTTATTGTTTTGTAATGAATGTTGAAATTATTTAAACCACGTCGAGTTCAAAACACATTTCTTGAAAGAACAGCTACATTTCTTGAAATGTTTACAACAGGAAAAATATTTACTTTTTATATAATATTTCGATTTAGGTAATTCTTTTATATTACAATACAAGATTTGGGAAATTATAAATAATAGTAATCTTTATTGCCGACAACAGTAACAAATGGCTATTTCCCACAAGGTCTTTTTACCAGGGAGTACAATCCGTTTATGTCATATATGAATGGACATGTACATACATTTGTATATAAACATATCCACATACACACATAAAACGGAGAACAAAAGGACTCCTTTAGGCTTTATAGGATTATAATGCCCAGTCCTCAAACAACCCTAGAAAATTAAAAACCTTGTAAACATTTATATCGTTCAATTTATTAAAACCTTAATTAGAATTCTAAATTAACACAACACATAAAATAAAAGTTTACTCACATAAAATTGACAGCAAATAACCTCATAAATGTTAATTTTCTCACCACTGAATTAAATTGAATAAATATTAGATGGCTCAAAAGTCATCACCCGATTTACGCATTGTACAAAATTTAATATATATAGAATATTTTCTTTTGTTATTTGCACAAGATTTAGGTAATTGCATTAAAACATATTTTTAAAAGAATTTATCATATAAATAATATAACATATAAATGTTCCGTTAAGAATGTTTACTTTTAATATATGGAATATTGCTTCTTGTGATTTTGATAAGATTTAGGCTATTTATTACTTACTTTTTCTATTTTGCGTATATAATGAAGTCATTAAAGCACTCGTTAATGGCTCGCCGAGTGCGATACAATTTTCTCAAAATGTATCGGCGATTTTTTTATTTAGAAATGGCATAAAAAGGCGCAAAATAGAAAAAAATAGTATAAACAACTCGTTCTTAAGGCACTTGTCCATTAGAAAACTCCTCGCTACGCTCGTCGTTTGCTAAATCTAAAATTTTTTCAGAAAATGTTTCGCAAACTGGACTGATCTGAAATCGCGCTTATTGTACTCGTTCTGTGATATACTATTATGCTTTTATTGTTATTACATTTTTTTTTAACATTTATGTTTAATTTAAAACAATTTTCTAAGGTGAGCAAGGTTTTGGCAATTGTATTCATTAAACTCTAGTCGAGTATTATAGAACGGTTAGAATTAAATGTTTCAAAAACGCGTGTGTAGATCAAGAATAATGGACTGAAACGCATAAGATTATTAAATTAAATTGAATTAAAAAAAAAAAATTAAATACTAAATATTAAATTTATTTAAATTTGTTGAATGAAGTTAAACATGGATTCATTATTTTAGTAGAATGCAAAATTAAATGGCGAATAAAGGTTTCTGCGAGTGAATGTAAGATGTTTTGAATGTTTTAATTAATTTTATAATTTACGATAAAAAACATGTAATCTGGACGACCGAATACATTTTTTTATGGCGCATGAGTCTTGTAAACAAAATAATTAGATTTTTCGCCTTTGTCTTTCTGGTTTTACTCCGAATTACTCGCATGTTTTAAGTGTATAATTGATTATAAATTATGATTATTTAATGAGGATTGGATAATTAAATCATATTAAACAGAAACTCGGAAATATGAAATCTTCTTCAAAAATTTTAAATTGAAAAAAGTATTTTAATTTAGATTTTTCTTTGAACAAGCCAAAGAAATTTTAACAAATGTTATCCATTTTTAACGTGTCTATTTTATTCTAGACAGTAAATGACTAGCAAGGTCCAGTCTGGACTGGTATAGTCTATTTTTTAGATTTAATTAAGTTTAGTACATCCTTGTGTACTTTATTCTAGGTCAGTATAATGTATAAACATATATAATCTATAAAATAATATGTCTAAACATATATAATGTCTAAAAGAGTCTAAACAATTTTGTATAGTGATTACATTGGAATCAAGTTCATTCTAGTTCCGCCTAGTACAGCCGAATTTAGTCTAGTCGTTTGACATATAGCTTAGTGGAGTCTAGGCCAGCACATTCTAGGCCAGTGTAGTCAAGTTTCGCATAATCTAGTCAAGTACAGTCTAGTCCAAAACAATCTAGCCTAATACAGTGACTATATTCCAGTACAGTTTAGATCATTATAGGAAAATCTTGTCTAATTTAACTTAAAAAGGATTTCCATTAATTTAGTGCAAACCCCGTGCAATCTAGTTCAGTCTAGTTCAACTCTATTCAATCTATTCTCTGTTCAATCTATTTCAATCTAGTTCAACTCAGTATAACTTGTTCAATCTAGTTCAACTCAGTGCAATCTAGTTCAATTCAATCCAAAGCAATCGAGTTTAGACGTGAGTATTCCAATCTAATCCATCATATTCCATCTACTAGAAACCAGTTAAGTTCATCCTAGTCCAATATATTTCAGTGTAGTCCGCTACAGTTTATACCCTTACAGTCTAGTCCAGTACAGTCTAGTCCAGTACAGTCTAGTCCAGTAAGAGAAAACTGCTGTGCTAGGTGGTCCACTCCGCAATGCTTTATGCATCCCCTGTATGGGCCAGGGCTATCAGCGTGAAGGCCACCAAAGACAAGCTGGCAGGGGTCCAGAGAATGCTAGCAATTAGAACTAGATGCGCTTACAGAACTATATCTAGGTCGGCGTCCTTGGTAATAGCAGGTATTCCTCAAATAGAGTTACTAGTGCAGGAATGGCTTAACATCTACTCAGCTAAATAAATCAAACCAATTACTGATAAAACGATGCCAAGAGGATCGCAAGGACTGAGCTACTACGGGAATGGCAGAGGAGTGGGTAGCAAGCGATAAGGGACAATGGACAAGGCTGTTAATAAAGGATGTCGAAAAATGGGTAACTCGGAAACACGGAGAACTAAACTACCATCTGACACAGGCGTTCAGTGGACACGGATGCTTTCGAGATTACCTCCACAAGATAGGCAGAGCTGTTGATAGCTGCTACGAATACTGCGGGTAAGAGGACAGCGTGATGCAAACCATCTACATATGTTGTAGCTGGGACACAGAGAGGGACATCCTACCAAAGGAGCTAGAACCACTATACCCTTCATGTTAGAATCGGGAAACAACTGGAACTTAGCCCAAAAAAACAATATCTGAAATAATCAGTTATAAGGAGCAGGGTGAGGAGAAAAGGCAGATTGCTGAAAGACTACGGCTAAACCAGAACCCCTAATCAACATCACTGGATGGGGGAAGTAAGGTACACCATAGACAACATTGAAAAACAGCCGGCATCTTGAAGTTATGCGTAGAGCAGTGCCATGATTTGTGGGTTTTAGGGGGACCGCTTGCCAAATTAACCCGGGTGTGCTTGCTACGTCCCCCACCCAAAAAAAAGTACAGTCTGGTCCAGTACAGTCAAGTGCAGTGCAATCTAGTCCAGTAGAGTCTAGTCCTGAACAGTCTAGTCCAGTACAGTCTAGTCTAGTACAATCTACTTCAGTGCAATTTGGCCAGTACAGTCTAGTCCAGTGCAGTCTAGTCAAGTGCAGTTTAATCCAGTACAGCCTAGTCCAGTACAGTCTAATTCAGTAGAGTCTAGTCCAGTAGAGCCTATTCCAGTGCAGTCTAGTCCAGTACAATCTAGTCCAGTAGAGTCTATTCCAGTACAGTCTAGTCCTCTACTGTCTAGCCCAGTAGAGTCTAGTCCAGATCTATCTAGTCCAGTATAGTATAGTCCAGCACAGTCTAGTGCAGTGCAATCTTGTCCAATACAATCTATTCCAGTACAGTCTAGTCCAGTACAGTCCAGTATTGTCTAGTCCAGTACTGTCTAGTCTAGTTCAGTACAGATCAGACCAGTTATTTAGTTCGATATAGTTAGATATAGTTTTGTACAGTTTAGTCTCGAACAGACTAGATCAGTATAGTCTAGTCCTCATAGTCTAAACTGGCCTAACTTGGTCAAAATAATACTAGCTAAATATTAGTTTAACATAGTTTACTACAGCTAGTTTACTATAGACTCAAGTCCAGTTCTGACTAATTTAGTTTTATTTGAACATTGATATAAAAGGGTCTAATCCAGTTTTGATTAATTTAGTTTAGTGTAGTTCAACTAAGTACAATCTAGTTCAACTCAGCGCAATCCAGTTCAATCTAATTCAACTAAGTGTATTCCAGTTCAGTCTTGTTCAACTCAGTGCAAACTAGTTCAATCTATTTTAACTCAGTGTGATTACACTAGTTCAATCTAATTCAACTCAGTGCAATCTAGTTCAGTCTATCTCGACTCATTGCAATCTAGTTCAATCTATTTAAACTCAGTGTAATCCAATTGTGTCTAGTTCAACTCAATGCAATTTAGTTCAGTCCAATCCAAAGCAATCGAGTTTAGACGAGAATATTCCAATCTAATCCATCTAATCCATTTTCCATCTACTAGATTAGGTTAAGTTCATCTTACTCCAATATATTTCTGTGTAGTCCACAACAATTTATTCCGGTACAGTCTAGTCCGGTACAGTTTAGTTCAGTACAGTCAAGTCCAATACAGTTTAGTTCAGTGCAGTCTAGTCCAGTACAGTCTAGTCCAGTACAGTCTAGACCAGTGCAATCTACTTCAGTGTAGACTAATCTAGTACAGTCTACTCCAGTAGAGTTTAGTCTTGTACAGTCTAATACAGCAAAATGTAGTCCAGTGCAATCTAGACCAGTACAGTCTTGTTCAGTGCAGTCTAGTCCAGTACAGTCTAGTGCAGTACAATCTAGTCAATTGCAGTCTAGTCCAGTACAATCTAGTCCAGTACAATCTAGTACAGTACAGTTTAGTCCTTGTAGGTGAACAGCATAGCCTGGAAATGACATGCGGGGTTCCACAGGGTTCAGTAATAGGCCACAGACTCTGGAATCTGTTCTACGATGATATACTTAGAGGACTAACGCCATACGAAGCCACACTGATAGGTGATTGTATGATTGTAGTAACTGATAGGTTATGTTACAAGAAAAAACTGAAGACCATCTCCATAAAAGTAGGCGAGAACACGATAAGCAACAAACCCACGCTACAATATCTAGGTGTCACCTTTAGACATAACATGAATATGGGAGCCCACATCTAAAGAGTAACGGAGAAGGCAGATAGAACTATGCACTGGCACAAATAATGCCAAACACAAGAGGTGCAATACAGAGATCTAGAAAAGTGATATACAGCGTGGTAAACTCTATACTCCTCTACGGAACACCGGCGAGGCGTGAGTGGGCCACTAAAACGAAATATAGAAAAATCCTAGAAAAGACCCAACGAAAGGCAGCCCTTAAGATTGCGTGTGCCTATAGGACGGTATCCACAAAGGCCATACAGGTGATTGCAGGCACGACACCAATCCATCTGCTGGTACTAGAACGTACCTACGATAAAACAGGAAACAAAAAAGAAGACTAAGGAGGCTACTCTAAATAAGTGGGAAGAAGAATGGTCGCAGGATAGTACTACCGCTAAGTGGACGAAGGAACTAATTTCCGAACTAAAGCCATGCATTCATAGGGAACACGGAGAAGTGGGATACCACCTTACCCAGTTCCTTAGCGGACATGGCTGTTTTAATAGCTACCTATTCAGATTCAAATTAGTCCCAAGCGAAGAGTGCAGATACTGCGGTCAACGAGATACGCCGTAGCACACGGTCCTGTGGTGTTATAGGTGGCAGAATATAAGAGAAGAAGCCGTAGACAAAATAGGAGAACAACTCACAAAGAACAACATAATAAAGATAATGTTAGAAAGCGAGGATAAATGGTATGCCGTAGAAGGAGCAATCAAGGAAATAATCCGAAAGAAGGAGGAGGAAGAAAGGCAAATGAAGAATAAAAGATGATAATAGAATTTGTGGATCTCCGCGTAGTTATGCTTCAAGGCAATTCCACTGATTTCCATGTAACCGAAGAGGGGTTTTTATTGGGTAAACCTATCCCGACCATCTGGATAGGGGGTGCCACACTCTCCAGGGAAACGTCGAGGTAGTACGTAAAGTATTTCCCCATCCTCCCAAAAAAGTACTGTTTAGTCCAGTGCATCTTACTCCAGTGCAAACTAGTCCAGTACAGTCTAGTCCAGTACAGATCAGACCAGTCCAGTTTAGTTCGATATAGTCTAGTTTTGTACAGTTTGTCTAGTTTTGTACTCAGATTCTAAGCTGTTCTAACTTGGTAAACGTAATGGAAGCTGAATGTTAGCTTAATATTGTTTATTACAGCTAGTTTACTATAGACTCAAGTCCACTTTAGACTAGTTTAAGTTAGTCTAGTTTATTTGAACAGTGAAATCTTGTTCAATATAATTCCAAATAATTTAGAAAAGTTTAATATATTTAGTCTAACTTGGTCAAATTAATTGGAGCTAAATATAGACACACTAGCTAGGTTTACAGATATTCGTCTACTTTATTTAATTTTAAAAATATGGACAGACGGACTTGGCTTTGCTTTGCTCGTCCATCTAATACAGTTTAGAGACTTGTCTATCTAGATCACGTAAAATCTAAACATACTAGCTAGTTAAAGCTACTAGCTAAGTCTCTGTGTTGAAAAGTAACATTTTTATATTGTTAATGATTTAAATTGCAATTGCAATTGTCTATTTAGTCCGTAAAAATGTAGAACAGAATGAAATGTAGAATTAAATGTAGAGAGACCACTTAGTTTTAGAGGTATTAGTCTACCTAATTGTATTTGAAGAATATGCGCAGACTAGACCTGATAAGACTAGACCTGACAAGACTAGACCTGAGAATACTAGACTTGACAAGACTAGAACTGACCAAACTAAACTTGACCAAACTAGATCTGACAAGACTACACCTAAAAATGAGACCCGACAAGACTAGACCTGACAAGAGACTACACCTGATAAGACTTAAACTGACAAAATTAGACCAAACAAAACTAGACCTCACAAAACAAGACCTGACAGGGAGTTTTATTTGAAGAATATACGCAGACAGGCATGTTAAATGTACACAGACCAGCTAGTTTTAGAAGAATTAGTCTATTTATATTTGAAGAATATACGCAGACAGACATGTCTTTGAATTACTTGTCTATCTAGTCCACTTTGATAAATGTAGACAGACCAGCTAGTTTTAAAGGTACTAGTCTAATTATATTTGAAGAATACGCGCAGACAGAGATGTGTTTGAATTGCTTGTCTATCAAGTCCAGTTTGTTAAATGTAGACACCCTAGCTAGTTTTAGAAGTATTAATCTACTTGGTTTTATTTGAAGAATATACGCAGACACACATGTCTTTAAAATGTTTGCCAATCCAGTCCAGTTTGTAAAATGTAGATGGACCAGCTAGTTTTAGAATTATTAGTCTACTTATATTTGAAGAATATCCGCAGACAGACATGTTTTTGATTTGCTTATCTATCTAGTCCACATTCTTAAGAGAACACAGACCAGCAAGTTTTAGAGGTATTAGCCTAATTAATTTTATTTGAAGAAAATGCGCAGACACACATGTCTTTGAGTTGCTTACGTATCTAGTCTAGCTTGGCAAATCTAGACAAACTAGCTAGTTTTAGAGGTATTAATCTAAGTACTTGATTTTATTTGAAGAAAATGCGCAGACAGACTTGTCTTTCAATTGCTGGTCTATCTAGTCCACTTTGTTAGATGTAGACTGACAGGCTAGTTTTAGAGCTATTAGTCTAATTCATTTAATTTAAAGAAAATAGATAGACTAGTCTTTGAATTGCTTGTCTATCTTGTCTAGTTTGTTAAGTGTAGACAGACTAGCTAGTTTTAGAGGTATTATTACTAGTCTAAGTCTACTTAATATAATTTTAAAGATATGGACAGACAAACTTGTCATTGAATTACTTGTTTGTCAATCAATTTATTTCATTAAAATAAGCTTCTGTAAAAATACAGAAAACTAAATGGAATATGTCTAAAGAAAATATCAATAATAATATATACAACACAGAAATTATATAATACACACAATGGTATACATCAAGCGTTCTTAAAGTTATTTAGTCCGAGGACCCGCTTTTGAACAAATTTTTAGAGGGGGTCCGCCGTCTTGGACAACTTTGTGTTTGCGGACCCCATCGCAACCTTAGATATTTCACGTCGTTCTTGAGACTTAATTTCTGACTCAATAATGTCATATAGGCTAAAAATGTATCGCAGGTAATTTTGGTACTTACGCATTAACGCCACCACCGCAATATAATGGATCGAGAGTTCGCGCTGCCGCGCTATGTTGTTGTTGCCCGCGCGGCGGGCAACCTAATCTAACCGGGGTTAAGAAATAAAGTATTTTGAGTTTTAAAAATGCTTTAATTTCAAATAAAATGTTTTATTTTATGATTTATCAAAAAAAAAAATAGGTATAGATTGGCGGCCTTTAAAAATGTAGCGGTGGTGGGGTTAATACGTAAGTACCGTAATTTTATTGGCAAGACATTTTTATTAGGACACAAAAAACATTTTTCATAGAATATAGGAAAAAAAAACATAAGATGAATAGAAATAGTAGCAAAAAGAGCTAAAAAGTGTACAAAATTATAATCGTCTTCTTGAACTGTTTCCACCCATTTTCTTATATCTCGTGGTCTCGCGGACCTTTAGCAATGACTACGCGGACGTCATCTTTCGGTTCTTAAACTGACGCGTCAGTTTAAGAACCTGTGGTATAGATTATTAAACATTTTATTTTTTGGGAAGATTTACTGCAGCTCAATACCATATTGTATGGTTCAACGTTCAAAATAAACATGTATAGTTTGTTTTTCACTTGACTTATTTTAGTTTTGAATTTACTTGTTTCATCTAGTCCAGTTCTAGTTAGATGTATACAGACTAGCTAGTTTTAAAAGTATTAGGCTAATTTAACTTGAACAATATGGACAGATAGACTTGTCTTTGAATTGCTTGTCTATATAGTCTAGTTTGTTAAATGTAGACAAACTAGCTGGTTTTAGAGGCTTTACTTAATGTAATTTAAAGAATATGGGCAGGGAGTCTTGTCTTTCAAAAGAGAGGTTAGCTAGTTCAGTTTTTCAAATTTAGACAGACTAGCTAGTTTAAGTCTCTGTGTCGTGACGTAAAAATTAATTTTTAATGATAAGTTTATGTGATAAATGAACCATAAACTGATATATTGAAGCATACTTTTAAACGTATTTTTATATAAAGTAGAAAATATTCGGAATATTTTTAAAATTTTTCTAAATATCATTTGTATATTAGAAAACAAAAATTGGTAAATAAAATAAATTTATGATGTAAATGTAATTGCATGCTACTAACTAATATTTAGTAGTTTGAAAACCCGATTCAGTCAATGAACACTGTTAATGATAAGTTTGTGTTAGCAATGAAAAACAAACTAGTATGGAAATATGTTGATGCATATTTTTTTTATATAAAACACACTCACCACTATAATATTCATAGTAGCCGCGAGTGGAATTCTTCGAAGAAGACATAATTAATTAATCCACGTGCGCGAAACGCAAAGCAAAATATTAGTCGATTGGTAAAAGTTCTTGGGTTCGCTGAAATGGAACAACACAGTCGGCGTCGCGCACAAAAACAACTAAACTGTCGATCAAGTAACTTAGCCTTGCGACATTTGAAAATTTTTCGTTGAAAAATCCACTTTCAATGCACACGCGGAATTATTTCCAGAACAATTAACAACCGGTCGACCAATTAGAAAATTACCGTGCACATTTTAAAAATCCTGCGTATACTAATCACTGGCAACCTTCTCGTTAACGCACTCTGAGGTTATCGCAATCCGCGGAAGACGGACCGCGACTTGCCACACGCACATTTCACCTCAACACCAGAAAACCAGAAACTCTCGCAAAAGTTTGCAAAAAGATGATAAGCTATTGATGCTTTTTTGGCGTGTGCGGATCGAGATATTTGAGGGGACCAACTTCGCGCCCGCCGTTAAAACGAATGCGATCTGTATACCTATACCTGTGCACAGGTAAGCAGCGCAGCCGCGTATATCATCAAACCACGAGGTCACTGTTTACATATCACTAATAAACGTCTATATGGATGTTGACAAGTCGGAGAGTTAATTGGAAGCCGCGCATCATATTTATATCCCATTCACGCACAATGCAGAAAGTGTTAAAGAGATTAACGCCGAACATTAATTACGTCCTTTAAGTTTACTGTTTTTTTTTCATTTAGTATTCGAAATTACAAGGTTTGGAAAAAAAACAATACAGGTGACGCGGTTTAAACAATATTATGAATTAGAAACCGATGACTGCTTTAAATTTACATTTTTACAACTTTTTAACCAAATTCCCTTTTTTTGTGAATCCAATTACAAGTTTGAGGGTTTTTTTTTGAACGAAATTACAAGGTTTTGAAAAATAAAACGAAATAGTTAAACGGTCGCGGTCTAAACACAATTATGAATTAGATTAGGATTGCTTTAGAGTTATTTTAAACAAATTTATTTTTTCCTTGCTCTGATTTTAGTTAACATCTATAATGAATTCAAAATTGCCACGTGAAAAACAATGAATATCTAAACCATACAACGAACTTACTTTCATTTATTTTTGACTCAACATTACCTCGCACACTCATTTTGCAATTGCATTTCGTGATAACGGCAATTGGTTGATAACAGAAATAGTTTCCGACGACAAATATTAGCCTCACTAATTGCGGTTTTTAATTATTAACTGAACAACTACGCAAACAACTAATAGATCAGAGGTGCACAAACTTCGTCTCTCCCCTCCCCAACTTCGCCATGCCATCTCAATTTTATTCAATTAATCCAAATTTTATTGTAATTGGAAAGTCAAGTAATTATTAAAAATGTAATAATATAGCTAAGTACATCATCAAATGATGGCCCAATAAGAAGAATCTCATTATTTTCTACAACAAAATAAAGAGATATATATTTCTTCGCTAAAGCCTAACAAAGTAGTCACCAAACATCTAGACTCCCAACTAGGTGAATACCAGGCTAGTTTCTGTGCGAGTAGGTCGAGTATTCAAAACCTCGAGACAATCCTTTCATATAGAAGCCGAGGGGGATACCTCTGGGTAGTATTATGGTAGATTTCCAAAAGACATACGACTCAATAGATTGACAGACCCTCTTCTCTAGCTTGTGGGAACTAGGCCTAAATGAGAAGACTACCAGACTGGTCCAAACTACCTTGAAGAACCTCCAAAGTCAAGGGGTTACTCTCCGCGAGCTTTCCCATCCAGACAGGAGTCAGGCAGGGGGATGGATTTTCGTGCATCCTCTTCAACTGTGTTCTGGAGAAAATGGACTTCCACATTGTAACCAGAAGCAGGACTGAAGCTTGGGTACAAGAAAGACAATCTCAATGTACCCTGTCTAGCCTTTGCTGATGATCTCACCTTATTGGCCGACAGCATGGAGGAGGCTATTCATCAACTACAGAGAATCTACAATGTTGCGGCAAAAACAGATTTAAGGGTCAACGTGCAAAAGACTGAGTTCATCACCAATATCAAGCAGGCTTCTTCTATAATCCCATTAGGAAACAATAATATCTGTAAAGTTCCTGCAGTCAAGTACGTGGGAGAATGGATCTCAGCAAGCGAGACCGAAACCTTTTCCATAGACGCCAGGTGCACCAAGTTTGAGAAAGCCTGTCATTCCCGTAAGAACATCTATATCTCCAAGTACCTATCCAAGAACATAAAACTGAAGCACTACAACTCGGTAGTAAGACCCTCTGCATTCTGAGTGCCTCTTGATGAATCGAAAGGGCCCACTCAAGAAACTAGAACTTTAAGAGAGGAAGATCCTAAAGAGAATACTAGGACCCATAAGAGAGGAAGACAGTACCTACAGAATTAGGCACAATAACTATGTCTTCCTAATGTTCGTATACATCAGGAAGACATAGTTACATGTATGAGGAAAAAAGGACTGCCCTTGTATGGGCACATGACCCGCCCGAATCAATCCAGGCTCACCAAGAGAAACCTCACAGTGACAAGAAGGGGAAAGGCGTCCAAAGTAAGTGGTTCACCTCTGTTAAATCAGACTTAGAGAAACTGCAGATCCCGATTGCAGATTACTGCATATTACAGACAGCCGAGTGCCGAACTCGATACGGACAGGCCATCCTGCAGGGAGTCTTCCCACTGTCTCTCACTATCAAGAAGTGTACAGGCACTACCAGACCCAAATGGAAGCATGAGAGGAAGCAAGCTCACAGCCAGATGATGAAGGCATACTGGGCCAAAAAAAGCAGAACACCCTAGCTGAGAGTTAAGACGAGCCCCGTGGTCCCTAGTAAGCCAAAACGTAAAGGAAATAGATATAGGTACTGCTAACAAATTGGTTTTGCTAAAAAATAAGGTATTGCTAAAAAATTTACTTCAGATTAATCAGAATTAAAGTACATTGTTTCCATTTAGTTTTAATAATTTAGTACAGGATGATTTATTAATTTTGCAAAAACAATACTAGATCTTGTTTGAGCACAAGACTAGACCTGACAAGATTAGAGCAGACAAGACTAGACTTAACAAGACTCGACCTGACAATACTAGACGTCACAAGAGTAGACCTGACAAGAGTAGACCTCAAGACAAGACCTACCAAGACTAGACTTGACAAGACCGGACCTGGTAATACTAGACCTGACACGGTTAGAGCTGACAAAACTAGACCTGTCAAGCCAGGATCTGGCAGTATTGAACTTGCTAAGAGTAGACCTGACAAGACAAACCTTGACAAAACTAGACCCAACAATGCTAGACCTGATAAGACTAGACCTGACAAGACTAGACCAAATAAGACTCGACCTGAGAAGACTAGACCTTTTTTTGGAGGAGCGCAGTCACCGTTCACTCTGGAAGCGCTTACCGCATAACCTCCGAGTGACGGGTGGACTGGTGTAGTTAGATTTGCTTTAAAGTTTTTTCCCGAATCTGTTTCCTTGTTGCTTAAAATTTTATAAATGTACCCATGGATCTTGTCCCAGTTCTCTTTATTTTCCAACATTTGCTTTACTAGGCTTCTTGGGCCGATAGTTTATTCATATGCTTTTCAAGTGTTTCTGTTTCATCCTGCCAACGGCAGCAGTCGAAAACTGCGTGGCTCACAATATCTTGTTCTCCGTAATACACGCACAGATCGTCAGATGATCGGTCCAGATTGTACAGGTAGTCTCTGACGCAGCCGTGACCTGTTAGCACCTTGGTTAGGTAGTAACTCGTTTCGCCGTGCTTTCTGTTTACCCATGTGACTACGTCTGGGATAAGGAGTTTTGTCCATTGCCCTTTATCGCTGGACTCCCATCGTTCCTCCCATTCTGTCATCAGTTTTCTCTGACTGTTGTGGCAACCTCTTGCAGCTTTTTCCGCTTCTTTACCACTAGATCGATCGGGAAGATGCTGGCCATAACCAGGGCGGCTTGTCCAGAAGCGGTTCGGTATGAGCTACACACACCGAGGGCCACTTTTCAGTTGCGAGTTTGAGTGCATTGCTTTCTTTTCGAAGTTCATTGGCCCAGATTTGTGAACCCTACGTGATAGTAGACTGGACCACCAAGCCCAGCAACCTCCGTTTAGCATTTTTAGCTCTCCCCACGTTGGGCATTAATCTTTGCATAGCTGCCATCGTCTTCATCCCCTTTGAAGCAGCTTCTGTTATGTGCACTGAGAAAGAGAGCCTCTTGTCTATTAACCCTTAACCACCTGCCATACGTCTGAAGGTGAGAAAATTACTGCTACTTTGGGTCTAAGAGACGTATGTCAGGTGGTTAGGGGTTAATATTCCCAGGTACTTGATCTGCTCTTTTGGTAATATTAGTGTATGCTCTAGCTTAAATTTTATAGGGCTGTGCTTCCTGAGCCCAATGAGGAGAACTGCCTCGGCTTCCTCAGGAGCTAAACATAAGTTTTTTGACTTCATCCAATCGCAGAATTTTTTATTGCATGGTTAGCCGTTACCATCAGCCCCTATTCTGTCTTAGATGTTACCACCAGAGCTAGGTCGTCAGCGAATGCAATAGTCGTTGCTCCCAGCGGAAGTTTTGATTCTTAAGACCCCATTGAATAATACGTTCCACGGGGTAGGACCCAGTATCGATCCCTGTGGAACACCACTATTAAATTTATGCACTTCAGTCTGCCGTTCAGATTGCAGTATCAGAGTCCTGCAACTAAGATAGCTTCTTATCATTCTCGTTAAGTGGGGGATATCCCTTCTGCTGTCAGGCTATTCTTCTTCTTCTTTCGAATAGGCCTACTTTGGACCACGGTTGTTCAACTGTTGGGCTTTGACCTTTGCCCAGTATTGTCGCATCTTCTGCCGGTGTAACTGCTTTCTCTCTTCTGTCCAGGGGGTACCTTTCCTTCGAGGTTTTTCCTGAAATCCACGGACTTCCTTCAGGGTGCGTCTCACAGACTGTCTGTTTTTTTTGTCAGGCTATTCATTATAGAGTCCAGCTGGCGCTATTGAAACGTCGAATGTAATGAGAGCGAAATTTTTTTTTGTACTTTGCGTTCCGAAATCCGGGCGAGACAAAAAATGCTGATTTTGCGATGGTAAGAACGGAAGTAGCATCATATATAGCACATATATAGCATGGTAGATTTTCCTGATCCATATCCGATAGTCCAGCTCCGACGTCGAGCTCGATTTTAAGTCTATTTAGCAGAAGCTGTTCCAGCAAATTTTCCGGATACATCCAGTAAGCAGATAGGTCTGTAGGATGTTGGCTCCCCGATTGGTTTGTCTCCCTTTCTTATGAGGATGAGCTTCGCTCGCTTCCATTTATCTGGAAAGTTTCCGACAACTAGCAGTGAATTTATGATGTCCAGGAAGAAAACCGGATGATATCGAGCTGTTATTTTTATAATCTCAGGAGGTATCCTATCTGGTCCCGGGGCTCTGCCGCTTCTAATTCAGACAAGACTAGACCTGACATGACAAGACCTGGCGAGACCATTCCTGACAAGACTAGAGTTGACAAGAATAGACCTGACATGACTAGACCAGACAAGACTGGAATTGACAGGACTAGACCTGTCAGTACTAGACGAGAATAGATCTGACAAGACTAGACCTGACAAGACTAGACTTTTTTCTCTCGCTCTACCACGGGATCACATTTCGGTATTGCTCCATGGCTGGTGGATGTCTTTGAGCCTCAGAGGGCACATTTCTGCTTCCTTTCTTTTACTCTTTCATCCCTTTTCTCCCCTAGGATATTGTCAACCATTCTGTCGATACTTTGCCATTTTGTTTCGCTTTGTAACATTTCCAGTATTAGGCAGTTAGTTTTTTGCGTATGTCGTTTTCAGCTCTTTGCCTTGCTTCATTCCACTTTGGGCATTTGCTTAACGTGTGTGCGGCGTTGTCTTACTCGGCTTTGTAGTATAATTTCATCTTGTAGGATTCAAAGCAGCCGCGTCCGGTAAGCATTTGTGATAGGTGGAATGTTATTTCGCCGTGCCCTCTTTTGTACCAATCTTTTATTTTCGGGATTAATCTGTGCGTCCAGGCGCTTGTGTCTCCCTTGTCCGACCTTTCCTACCACCTTTCTATGGTGTCCTCACTTTCTTTCTTCTTCCGTTCCGGGTCTGCGCAATACGTCCATCCTCTTTCTTTCGCAAGAGAAGACCTGACAAGACTGGACCTCAACACAAGACCTGACAAGACTAGACGTAACAAGATCAAGAACTGATGTGTTCAAAGTGGTATGACCGTTGCCTAATGACTTGACAAGACCAGACTATGTAATGTGCAGTGGGATCATCCTTGGCAGCACAAGCACAACGCAGCAGTTCTATAACTTCCAGAGATTCTTATACCAAGAGTTCCTTGTACACGAAGGAGTTTTGCTGTGTATTTTTTGAACTTACATGCCCGCATCCATAAAGGGGCGCCATAGAGAATGATAGCAGTCTTCTCTTTTTCAGTTGAGCTAGTGCTGTCGTGGTAGACTTTCTTTTGCAAAAGACTTGTCTAATAAGAATAAGTTCTGTCCCCTAGACTTATCTGCCTGGTTTTGCCAGGTCTAGTCTTGTTAGGTCTGGTCTTGTCCTGGTCTTGTCAGGTCTAGTCTTGGTCTAGTCCAGGCCCCTTTTCGAGGGGCATCAGTCTGGAGAGAGACAGCGCCGCTCTTTGGGCTTATAGGATCCTCTTGGCTATCGAAGGCATTCGACTGTGTGTCTCACAGTCTTCTTCTGGACAAGGTCATCAATTATGGGATAAGAGACAAATCCGCCAGATGGCTCAAGTCCTTCCTCGAAAATCGTCAGCAACTTGCTCAAGTCAAATCAGACTGCCCCTGATCTCAGCCAATCCACTGTAAAGTTCACAAGCATGGGTTCCCTGAAGGAAGGGTTCTAGCTGTAACACTTTTTTTACTATATATTTCAGACCTGGCTAGCTGCATAAATGGACATCACTGCACATTGTGTGCAGACGACGACGCCAGTTTCATTGTTTCTGAACATACTAGGACTGACAAAACAACCTCGAGCCAATATGCGGCTGGAGAAACTTAACAAAGGGTTCTCAGTAAACTCTCTTTACCTCAACGGAGACAAAACTGAATATATGATATACCAGGCTGCTCACGGTTCTCGTACAAAAGACTTCCCATTTAAATTACATAACATCTTAGAAATAGACCGAAGGAACTGCTACTCAATAAAACAATCTATAGCCTGGAAGAATTTACTTTTGGAATATTTAATTTAGTTTCACTCTTGTATTGTCTTAATTCTCCGTATATTTTTGTTCTGACAAACCCTATAGATTTTATATCTCAATCGGAATAAATATTTTTATTTGATTTGACTAGACAGACAGGACAAGGCAGACAAAGCTAGATAGACAAGACTAGAGAGACAATTCGAAAAGGGCAAGACTGAACAGACAGGACTATGCAGGCAAGACTAGGCAGATAGTACTAGACAATGAAACATAGACAGACAGTATAGATAGGACTAGAAAGACAAGCAAGACTAGATGCTCAAAACCAGATAGACAAGACCGGTCAGACAAGATATACAAGACTGGCAAGACTAGATAAACAAAACCGGCAGGCCTAGATAGACAAGACAAGCTAGGCCAGGCAAGACAAGACATACAGACAAGGCAAGAGAAGACAGACAGATCTTCGGCCAATGATAAATAGCTTTGTGCGACCATTAATGATACTAATTGTATGCTGTTCAATTGCTCGATAATCAAGATGTTAATGTTCGTGTTCAATTGCTTGTATGATGAATGGTATTACGTACTACAATCTTGGAGGTATATTTTTATTACACAGTTGTCATTCTAGAACAAATACAAATGTAATGTATATGTTGTCGTTTAATGTATTCTCTATCACAATAAAAATAAATGCAGACAAATTGCAATCGGAATGTCAAATTGGGATTTGCTCTGTAGGATTTGGATACGCTTTGTCAAATTTGGACAGCGTTTGTCAAATTTGGACAAAATACAATTTTTCAGTTATTGCCTGGTTGTTATCTATTGAAATGTATAGAATTATCTATTTACAAATAAATTGTTAACAGATAATAAATGATTGACCTAGTTAAACTACAGGAAATTTACAAATCGGGAAGGTCAAATATTCCACATTTTAAATCTAAAACCATAAAATGAGTAAAAAAATGTTTGAAATTACAATATATTTGTTCATTAAAAAGGAAATTTCGTTTTTTTGAAAAATATTTGTTGCTTTTTAAATGACTTAGAAGAATAAAATGAATATTGAAATCAAATCAATTACAAGCTCCTATGCCAGAAAGACCTCGATATCGCCAGCCATTTGTTACATTTCCATGTTTTGCAATTCATATTATTACTATAAGCTTTCACTATTTAAAAACAAATTTAACTACGTCTTAGTTCATTTAAGTATCTCGAAATTTAATTTAAAAAACAAACAGCTTTCATCCCTAAATTTTCTCCAAACATTTCAACTTCTTATTCAATTATGTTTCTTTCCAGAGGCTCTTAACATAATATAATTAGCATGTCTATCACAAGAGTTCCTTTCATTAATTAAGATGCAAGCCTGAAGGTATCTATGAGATCATTTGGCATAATATTAAAAAAAACTACAACGCAAAAAAAATATGAAAATAAATTAAAAACGGTTGTCAGATTAGCACGATACTCTTTCAACTTATTTTTTCCCTGTCGTTTCGCGCCTCAAAGATTTATTGCAATTAAATACACGAGAACCCGATATCAACATATTAATGAATGCAACCATTAGACTTTTTTTTGCAAAAAAGACTTTTATTCAATTTGATTACGGTCCTGCATTGTATGTACTCATTTACGCTACAATTATATAATTGCGGTGCGGCTTTGCATAACTTGCAAATTGCCACCGCTTAACAGACTCAAATTGAGAAATGATAATGAGGAAAATGTAGGCTTTAATTTCAATCTCGCAAATGGGACAGATGAAATGCAAAGTGGAATTGCTAATTCAGTCATGAGGGATATTATAATTGTACGTTGTGTATCCGACAGGAATCGTTTTCTATTTGTGTAATCGTTTTTTTTTTCTTCTTTCACTCAAATTGACTTTCAACCGCAATAAATAGATCTTAATCGAAACCTAATGCATAACCAGATATAACCTGTTTGGCTTAATTAATACCCGTTATTTTTCCATTTAGGTGAATAATATAGAACTATATATTGTAACAAACAAAAAATTAAAAAATATTAGATAGAGAAGACGGGACACAGAACACTAGACAGACAAGACTAGACACACAAGGCTGGACAGATAAAACTAGATAGATAAGAATAGACAAAGAAAATTGGACAGACTAGACTAGGTAGACCAGGCTAAAGAGACAAGACTAGACAGATAAGACTTAGTGGAGAAAACTAGGCAGATAAGTTTAACAGATAAAGCAAAACAGACAAAACTAGACCGATAAGACTAGACAGACAGATTAAACATATTAGACTAGGCAGACAAGAATAGGCAGACAAGACTAGACATACGAGAATAGGCAGATAAGAATAGACAGACAAGACTAGACAGACAAAACTAGATAGCAAGACTAGACAGAAAACACTAGACATACAAGAACAGACAAACAAGACTAGACAGACAAGACTACACAGATAAGACTAGACAGACAAGAATAGACAGACAAGACTAGAGTGATAAAACTAGACAATCAAGACTAGACAGACAAGACTCGACAGATAATACTAGAGAGACAAGACTAGACAGATAGTACTAGTCATGCAAGACTAGTCAGGTAAAACTAGTAACTAGTAAAACTAGTCAGGACACACATGACTAGGCAGACAAGACTAGACAGACAAGAATAGACAGACAAGACTAGAGAGATAAGACTAGACAAGTAAGACTAGACAGACAAGATTAGACAAACAAGACTAGACAGGCAAGACTAGACAGAAAACACTAGACATACAAGAACGGACATACAAGACTAGACAGACAAGACTACACAGATAAGACTAGACAGACGAAAATAGACAGACAAGACTAGACGGATAGGACTAGACAATCAAGACTAGACAGACAATACCCGACAGATAAGACTAGACAGACAAGACTAGACAGATAAGACTACTCAGGTAAGACTAGTCAGGTAAAACTTGACACACATGACTAGGCAGACAAGACTAGACAGACAAGACTAGGCAGACAAGACTAGACAGACGAAACTAGATAGACAAGAAAATAGAGGAAACAGACAAGAATCTAGAGGTTGTTGCCCACGCGGTGCGAGTTGACATGGAAGATACGAACTTGCTGCTGATGAAAGTCCTGAAGATCTACTACAAAGACCGCCTGCAGATCCTCGACGAGGCCTTGAAGGTCATCAAAGAATACTCCAACAAAACCACCTCCAGCCAGAGCGAATACGGTATTACTTCGTTGACTCTGCGTAATATGTTGAACTATTTGTCGCAAGATATCTTGAAGTATTTGCTCACGATGGCACCCGTGCCCAAGAACAAGGAAAACTTGGAAATGAACAAAGACGACAATTTCAATATTCGCGATATTTTGCAAAATTATTTGAATGCGGGTCCGGCGTCGGAAGCGTAGAAGAAACCCGGCAACGTCGCCCAGAAGGAAAGTGCGAAAGGTTGGTAACCCTGCGGCGAAACCGCCCGCGGTGAACACAGATAACTAAAAAAGCCCATCCAACGCCGCCGCAGGCCAGCCAACGAAAACCCGAAAGAGTGCAAGAAGCTGTTGGATATCTATTTTCTAATCGGAAATCGCTCGGGGAGGATCTGGTCAGGCTGAAGAATCGGCTGTGGGCGAGGTTGAACGGCGGCTGCAACTGCTTGGCGACGTTGCAACGCCTCCACGGGGAAATTCGCGACGTCAATAAGAAGATGAAGTGGCTGCGGCTGCTGGACGCCGACGAAATCTCCCCCGAGCTCGTCAGGGACGAGTTCGGTCGCTACCAAGTTTTCCTCACGGAGAATCACCTGGAGGACAGTCTCAACGAGGATCCTTTCGAAATCAGCGACCAAGTCAAGGAGGCTATCGGCCAGTTCTTTCACAAATAATTTCATATGTTCATTGTTATCATTGGTATCATTCATTGTTAAGATAACTTCACGCAGTTTGAAATAGTTAGTACAAATGAACCAGTTCCTTTTCTGTGTGCAGCAACTTATTAAATTCCGTTTTGAAGTTGGCATGACTGCTCTTGTTCCATTTCTGCCATAAAATTTTTCAGTTCTTCCAGAAATTTCAGTTCTTAAGTTGGTAACAATGTTTTTTTGCATAAATTCTTTACAACTAGGAATTTTTGTGTTTGCTGTTTCTGAGTTGGCGGAACTACCTAAAGAAATTTGTGCTGGCACTTGCGACTTATTTTGGTTTTCTGCAAATATCTCCCGTGTTTTTGAAAATTACAATTAGTAGTAAACAAATTAGTGAAATTAAATAAATTAGGTGTAAAAATAAATTGAATAAATTAGACTAGGCAGACAAGACTAGACAGACAAGACTAGACAGACAAAACTAGACAGACAAAACTAGACAGACAAAACTAGACAGACAAGATTAGACAGACAAAATTAGACAGACAAGACTAGACAAAAAACACTAGACAGACAAGATCAAACACACAAAATTAGACACACGAGACTTAAAAAAAAAACACTAGACAGACAAGATCAGACAGACAAGATTAGACAGACAAGACTACACAGACAAGACTAAACAGACAAAACTAGGCAGACAAGACTAGACAAACAAGACTAGACAGACTAGCTACACATAGAAGACTAAGCAGATAAGAATATACATGTAAGATTAGACAAGGCTAAAAGATACAAGACTAGACATACATATTTGTGCCACAACGGCGGAACGGTAAGGGAAAGTGTGACGCTATTGTTTTGGAACGTGACAGGGGCTCAGGAAGAAAATGGAAAAGGTGGACATGGGGTCTTTTGTTGGGTGGGTCTTTTATAGAATTCGTCTGGAGATTCGAAATAGTTGAGCTAGTGGAGACCTGGGTTCAAGAGAAGGAATGGGAACCCTGTAAAGAGAGACTCCCCAAGGAGTACAGTTGGAGGATGCAACCGGCACAGAGAGAGAGAGAGAGAGTGATTGCGGAAGGGCAAAGGAAGGAATAGTAACCGGGATCAGAAGCGGTATCAAGGAATCGGAGAGAATTCTAGAAGAGGTAGATGGTCTAGTTTTTAGAGAGGTACAACTGGAGGGAGAGTGGTGGCAGATACCAACCTTTTATATAATAGACTAAATTATAAAGTCCATAAGGGCCTGAAAAGAATTAAAGAGGGCATGAAGAGGAATTTAGAAGATAATATAACGACAAAATTGCTACTAGGAGGTGATTAGAATGTAAGGACAGGAGAAGAGCACGTCATTACGGTGGATAAGACTGGTGAAGTGATAAGAAGGAAATCAAAAGACAAATTTTTGGCTGGCGTGGGTGGTATAGACCCAATGGGACATTTTGAATGGGTGTATTGAGGACGACTGGGAAGGAGAATTTACGTTTGTTGGTGCAATGGGTGCCTCAGTTTTTGACTTGATAATTACTAATGATGCGACAAGATGGCAAGTAAAACAGATGGAAGTCGGAATAAGAAGTGAGTCGGATCACATGCAGGTAATTGTGTCGTTGAAGCAGCAAAGAGAAAAGAAAGTTAAGGCAGAGAAATGGGATAAGGAGACGAGAGAAGAATACAGGAGGAAATTAGAAGAGGTAGAGTGGAACACCATAGATGATATAGACATGATGGCAAAGAAAATGGAGTCAGTACTTGTCAAGAATAAAATCAGGGAAGCGTATCCAGACCGAGACTGGGACGACTGGGAAGTGCGGAACGTAAAGCAAAGGTTTCGAGAAGCTATGAGAGAATGGTGAAAGGGAGTAGGGCTCAAAGTGCACGTGCTGGAAGCGAAAACAGAACTGCAAAAAGTAGAAAGCAAGAAAATGGAGATTTGGGAGTAAAAGGAGAAGCAGCGGTTACGGGAAATTAAGACGGAAGCTGAGCTGTGGAAATACGTGAGAGAGAATAGGGGAAGGAAAGAAAGAATACCCAAGAGCATTGCGATATAGGAGTGGCAGAACTACATCATGATGACCGCTTAGGAAGAGAAGATAATTGGTATTGGGTGTCTCAAAACAAAGTTTATATTTGTTTAGCTTACTGCGTGAACGCAAAGATTCGGAAGGGCGCGGGTGATATGTCAATCGGTAGCCTGGCTCTTGGAAATTTAGTCGCTATGGAGCGTTTTTCGGGAGTGGATCGCGCGTTGTGCGTATGCGAAGTTTATAAAAGTGGTAATTTTGCGACTATAGCGCGAAGAAATTTCTCCAATATTCGAGGTTTTCGTCACTTAAATGATGCGCATTCCTCAGTATCCATGAACCATTCCTCTCATTCGGAAATGGCTAAAAATTTGAGGAGACCGCTTCAACACTGGATAAACCAAAACCCAGACGCCCCAGGTTATTGAGAGCGGAATAGAACGTGGAACGGGTTAATCGGTCTGCTCGTGATGAACCCGATCTCTCCATTTGGAAGCGTGCAATTGCTTTGAATGTGCATAGATCATCACTACACCGCATTTTGCAAGATCTAAAGCTACAAACCTATAAAATTCAATTGGTGCAGAATTGCAATTGCAGTCGCATTATCACTTTAGTAAAATTCGCATACGCACAACGCGCGATCCACTCCCGAGAAACGCTCCATAGCGACTAAATTCCCAAGAGCCAGGCTACCGATTGACATATCACCGGCGCCCTTCCGAATCGTTGCGTTCACGCAGTAAGCTAAACAAATATAAACTTTCTTTTGAGATACCCGATAATAAAGAGAAGAGCTCGTCGCATATAACAGTGACGGAGGTGGTGGAATCTGTAAGGAGAAGTTAACTGAGAATTGAGAAAGATAGGGAGGGAAGACAAAAGGATTCCAGTCATCTGGAAACTGGGGATAATTCAAACGATGTTTCAGAGTGGAACAAGGGACGCGCAAGCAAATTATACAGGGATAACTTTGATGAACTCCTCATACAAAATATTTGCTAAAATCCTGGTTTGTCGCTTGAGGAGGGAAATCAATGAAAGGAATCTTTTGCCGGAAATCCAAGCGGGGTTCAGATAAGGAAGGAGCACGGTGAAGCTAGGGCCTTTCTTTTCAATTTTTGACGCCCTGGGTTATAAAGCAATTAGCGCCCTAGGGCCTAGGCATTGAAATTCTTAAATATTTTTTAATATTTCATTGCAGTTATAAATAAAATTATTTTGTTAAATGAAGTTCTCGTTAACCTACATTTGATGTTTAGTTAAAATACACGGAGCTTAAGAGATTTAAGCATATTAAAAAATTCCTTATCTTTACGTTCGTAGCGCCCGTTAAGTTACGGCGCCCCTGGGCTGTAGCCCAAACAGCCCATGGGGTTAGTTTGGGTGGAACATATGACTCGGTGAATAGGAGGAGATTGAATGAGTGTCTAGGTAACTTAGGGATCTCAAAGAGTGTAAGAAGGAACGACAGGAATTTGTACGAGGAAGCTGTACGTAAGCTAGTAGTGAACGATTGGGAATCTGACTATTTTGAGGTGAGGAAGGGCCTGAGACAAGGATGACCTTTGAGTCACTCTTCAATATGTATGTGGCGGTTATGGAGAAGGTTCTACAGTCCGGTCAAGCTGGAGGATTGGTGATTGGGAAAAAGAAGGTGTGGAGTTTCGCATATGCGGATGACATAGTGGTATTTGCAAAGTCGGCGAGTGAGACGAAGGACGTGATTGAAAGGCTCTGTAGGTATTTAGAAAAGAGGGATTTAATGGTGAATCTTGGAAAAACAAAATGGATGCGGTTTAACAAGGGTGGGCGATATAGGAAAGAAAGGTTTGAATGGCAGAGTACTCAAATATAGGAAGTGGTTAAATAAAATTTAAGTATTCGGGGTATGTCTTTGGTACTGGATTCGGTTACAAAGGGCACATAGAGTATGTTACAAAGAAAGCATAGCTGGAGAAGGTTTGGAAAAAAAAACTTTGACGGCAACTTTAGAGCAGCAGAGACGATATGGAAGGTATGTGTGCGAAGCGTGTTACTGGATAGATGTGAGGTCTGGGGAACACAATGGGAAGACATGATCGAAAGGGTGCAGCTAAAGTTTTACAAGTAAGTATTGAAACTTGATAGGTCGACGCAGGGCCGTCCCTAGTAAGTGCGGGGCCCAGGGCAAAAAATAATATTGGGGCCCCATAGAGAATTTTGTTTTATAATTTAAAATCTACAAAATAATATTCGATTTTGAAATTTAATTGTTATGACAAAACAAGAATAATATAATATATTATCTGTTTATTTGTTTTGCACAAGAAAAATAAAAAAAAAATAAACATATATCTTTCCTTATTGTTAATAGTAAAGGAAAAAAATAATGAAAAACAATGTAAAATCTTAATGTTCGCATAAGGCTGGGCCCAGGGCCTGGGCCCCGCTCGCCCCGTCTTAGGACGGCTCTGGGTCGACGCCTAGTCATATTGTCCTTCAGGAAGTGATTGCATGTAAGGTGGCGGTAATTGCTGCGGAAAAAGTGATCAAGTTCGAATATAGGGTGGATGGGTTAGGAGATGAAAGGATAATAAAGGAAATCTTTAGAGTGGTGAATAAAGTGGTTGGGGTCTGAATAAAAGGAAACTGTATGAGAGAGGCGGGTTATCATCCGAGGGGTTGGAAAGGAAAAAAAGTGAGGGTGCTGAGTGGAAAATTATGCTAAGAGACAGGTTATTAGAAGTGGACTGCCAAGAGCGCCAATCTAAAATAGAGGCTAGCAAATATCACCAAGGGTACAAGGGTCAGTTACAAGTGCACGGACGTCTTCCTGGTTATTTGAGCACAAGTAAGGCGTCGAAGCACAAGTCAGTGTTTTCACCAGCAAGATTTGGATGTAGTAATGAAGAGCGTGGAGACATTGGATGAATGAGGAAAGTAGAAGGTGTTTTGTGTGTGAGATGAAGGAGGATATGTGGAATCATTGGCTGGAGGAATGCACGATGGCGGAGTGGAATGAACAGGAGAGAAGAATTGGAGTGAGTGCATGGACGAGAGCGGGAACTGTAGTTTTTAATCAGAGTGAAAAGGTGGAAAGAGTAAGTGCGCGGGGGTAGTTTTTGAGTGTTGCGGTTGATTTGTAAAGTGTATTGAGTAGGATTTGTAGAGTATGTAGATGAGCGATGTACAGGTGTTTATGTATATGGTTATAGGGTGGTAAAATTTCTTTGTTCTTTTTAATGGGGTTTCAGTTTTAGTCGTTTCATGATTTTATTTGCTTATTCTGAATACTTGTGCTTTCAACTTTTTAATAAATTATCGGGTATTGACAACGTATGGAATATTTAACTAAAGGATAAAATATTTTGAAGGCAATATAAACGTGAGATTCAATTTGTAAATCGGAAGATAATAAAGAACAGGAAATGTGTAAGGAAAATAACAGAAGGTTATTGAAATATAATCAAAACTGCTTTTTATAGAATGTTTGGAAGAACATGAGTATTAAAGATTTGTAACAAGGAAGGATGCAATGGCATTGGAACACTGAAGAGGACTAGTAATTATCAAAATTATAATTTGTGAGAAATTCGTGTGAGAAAAAAGGTGATTTAATGCTGCTATGGTTTGTCACGTATAATTTGTCAATTATTTACAACAAAAAAGTTTTTCTTTGTATATTTATCACTTGAAAGTTATATAAGAATCACATTTGCGTTGTTGATTATTTGCAGATTACATATTATCGGAATAGTAATTTTAAAGTCATCATTAGAAACATATTTATTTATTGCTTTGATGCCTCTACACGTTTTTTTTTTATAAATTAAGGTGTGAATGCTTTTAAAACATCACGTTCTTTTTTTAAAGAAATAATAAGAAGAAATCCTCAGTTTGTTTTGTAAATATAAAAGACAAGTTTATTTAAAAGCGGACTAACTTGTTTTTGCGCTATTTTGGTCCTCAAACGAAGAACATTTTCATTCAAAATTAGTTTAATAAACACAAACTTATTCAGACTATTTAAATTAGATTTAGCTTGAGCAAGGAAGCGACTCTATAAGTAATTAAGTCATCTAATTTATAGAAGTCATAATCATTGCATCAATGAAAGCGTTTAGTAGTAAGCGCACAGTGGCAAGTCTGAGTATTTATTTAATGATATTCTTTAATAAAACTTTTGTGAATTTAATTCGGTAATTGACAAATAAAGGCTGATTCTCACATACGCGACACTCAGCTACGCGACATCGAGCGACATCGCCTGTCAAATAATGATTACATTGTTTTAAAACTCACTATGACTACGCGACAGCTACGCGACGTGCCCATTTAAAACAATGTAATCATTATTTGACTGGCTATGTCGCACGACGTCGCGTAGCTGAGTGCCGCGCATATGGGAATCGACCTTAATTCGGCATATAAAAGGATTGATAACAGAACCTTATCAAAGTTTATATAATGTCTAATATTTGAACCGACTAATTTTGTAAATATAAACTTATTTGGGTATTATATTGAAAAAATTAGTCTATTTAGCAAAATCTTGATAATGCAACGCAGTGATTGCACCAATGAAAGCCTTTAGTGATACAATGCGTATTTATTCAATGATATTCTTTAATAAATATTTGGCGGATTTAATTCGCTAATTGAGGAATAATTCGGCATATAAAAGGATTGATAACAGAACCTTATCACGGTTTATATAATATCTAATATTTGAAGCGACTAATTTTATAGATATAAACTTATTTGGGTATTATATTGAGCGTAAATGGAGAAATTAATGAGTTGAATTAACGAAAGTAAATGTTGTATAGTAAATATGGCTTGATACATAGAGATTATATAATACTTTTATTAACATATATTCGGTGATTTCTCTTTTAAATAAAATGTTAAATTTCTTCAAAAAGTGTTTTGCCTAAAGAATTTAGAAAATAAAACTATCGACCATTCAGTGGCACAGGTAGACGATTAGCAAACAATGACAGACTCAATTCAAAGGGATAACAGGTCAAAAAACTCCCTTTTACATTTCCAGTCCAATACTAACTCTGTCTTAAAAACGATGTCTTAATTATTATTATTTCTTAAAAACGCAATTTGCGTTTAAAAATCGGATCAAAATGCGATAATTATGGGGTGAACTATACGTTTACGAAGACGACGAACCATCACGCGATCCACTTTGCCGAATACGGGGATAAATGACGGCTGCAGACATCAGACGCAGACGGAGCGGCCAGATAACGAAAAAGCTTGCGTCGTTTATAGGAAGGGCAGACTCGACCACCCAATATTTACAAAGGGTCAATGGTGTGGCCTTGGAATAGCTAGTGCGGAACAGCTTCAAATATCTCAAAACTGTTTGATTTGGACAAATCAACAACACGGTTTTCTCTGTTTACTTGCAGTCAGTATATTTTCAGAGATAGTTTATGAATTGTATTTCTTATGATAATACCACCATGTGTTCATTAATGATTGTCTTGATATGAATGTATATTTACTCCTACTCAATCGAAACTACTTTTAGTAGTGCGGAACGGCTTCCAATATCTTAAAAGTGCTTGATTTAGACAAATCAACACGTTTTACTCCGAGAAATGAGAGTTTTTTTAGTTGCAGTCAATATCTTTTGAGAGTTAGTTGACGCATCGTATTTGTTACAATATCACAAAGTGTTCATTGATTATAGCCTTTTTATAATATCACTATGTGTTCATTAATGATTGTCCTGATATGAATGTACTATTCTTAAACTGCTTTTAGTTTTCAAATAAATTACTTTTCAACGACTTTATTCTTTATAATAGTATTAAAAAGCTCTAAAGAGCTCTAACATAACACTTCTAAAATTACACACATCCGTATCCGCTCAGTTCAGTAAATTGACTTGTCCATCCCCTGATATTACTTGACATCAGCAACTATTATATAAAACGACTTCATTCCTTATAATAACATTACAAAGCTCTAATAGCACTTCTAAATTCATACACGTCAGTGCCGTATCCACTCAGTTCAGTAAATTGTCATCACTGACTTGTCCATAAACTGATATTACCTGACATCATAAACTATTATATAACTGATTTTTAATTGGCTCATCCGACACAATGCGGCATTTTAGATATCAGTGTTCGTTCAGTAACTGTTCCGTGATATATCGTAATTCACGGGCGCGTTTTATACCATTTGAGTTTATTTAACTTATTTGAGGACTGGACGAATTGCCCATAGAAAATGGTTGCAAATCATTGCCATAATCGATAGGAATAATCCCACTTCTGAGCTTCTAATCTCATTGTAAGCCATCTTCAAATCACCAACGAATTTGTACGGATGTATGAATAAAGTAATTTAACTCTCAAAATTTTAACTGATATTAACGACTTTATTCTTTATAATAGCATTCCAAAGCGCTACACTTCCAAATTCTCACACATCAGTGCCGTATCCGCTCAGTTCAGTAAATTGACTTTTCCATACACTGATATTACCTGACATCAGGAACTATTACATAAAACGACTTTATTCCTTATAACAGCATTACAAAACCCTAGTAACACCTCTAAATTCACACACGTCAGTGCCGTATCCGCTCAGTTCAATAAATTGACTTGTCCATACACTAATATTAACTGAAATCAGTAACTATTATATAAAACGAATTTATTCTTTATAATAGCATTACAAAGCACTAATAACACTTCTAAATTATCAAACGTCAGTGCGGTATCCGCTAAGTTCAGTAAAGTGTCATCACTGACTTATCAATACACTGATATTACCTGACATCAGCAACTATTATATAACTGATTTTTAATTGGTTCATCCGATACAATGCGGTATTTTAGACATCAGTGTTCGTTCCGTAACTGTTCCGTGAAATATCGTATTTCGCGAGTGCGTTTTATAAAATTTGAGTTTATTTAACTAATTCTGGGAGTGGATACATTTTCACTCAGAAAATGGTTGAAAATAATCGCATTAATCGATAGAAATAATCCAACTTCTAAACTTCTAATCTCATTGTAAGCCATCTTCAAATCACTGACGAATTTGTAAGGATGTTTGAATAAAGCAATTTAAATCTCAAAATTTTAACTGGTACTGAACTGACACTGCGCTGACACGGTAGAGATGTGTCTGAATAGATTGAATGCAGCTTTTCTCTCCATATCCGCTCAGTTCAGTAAATTGTCATCACTGACTTGTCAATACGCTGATATTACCTGACAGTAGTAACTATTATATAAAACGGCTTTATTCTTTATAATAGCATTCCAAAGCTCTAATAGCACTTCTAAATTCTCACACGTCAGTGCCGTATCCGCTCAGTTCAGTAAATTGACTTGTCCATACACTGATATTAAATTACATCAGTAACTATTATATAAAACGACTTTTTTCTTTTTAATAGCATTACAAAGCTCTAACACCACTTCTAAATTAACACACGTCAGTGCGGTATCCGCTCAGTTCAGTAAATTGTCATCACTGACTTATCGATACACTGATATTACCTGACATCAGTAACTATTAAATAACCGATTTTTATTTGGTTCATCCGACACAATGCGGTATTTTCGACATCAGTGTTCGTTCCGTAACTGTTCCGTGAAATATCGTATTTCGCGGGTGCTTTTTATAACATTTGAATTTATTTAACTCATTCTGCGACTGGATGAATTGTCCCAAAGAAAATGGTTACATGAATGTTACATGAAATAGTTTGGCTAATAATTGACTTGTCCATAAACTGATATTACCTGACATCAGTAACTATTATATAAAACGACTTTATTCTTTTTAATAGCATTACAAAGCTCTAACACCACTTCTAAATTAACACACGTCAGTGCGGTATCCGCTCAGTTCAGTAAATTGTCATCACTGACTTATCGATACACTGATATTACCTGACATCAGTAACTATTAAATAACTGATTTTTAATTGGTTCATCCGACACAATGCGGTATTTTCGACATCAGTGATCGTTCCGTAACTGTTCCGTGAAATATCGTATTTCGCGGGTGCTTTTTATAACATTTGATATTATTTAACTCATTCTGCGACTGGATGAATTGTCCGAAAGAAAATGGTTACATGAATGTTACATGAAATGGTTTAGCTAACACTTCTAAATTCTCACACGTCAGTGCCGTATCTGCTCAGTTCAGTAAATTGACTTGTCCATACACTGATATTACCTGACATCAGTAACTATTATATAAAACGAGTTTATTTTTTATAATAGCATTACAAAGCTCTAGTAACACTTCTAAATTAACACACGTCAGTGCCGTATCCGCTCAGTTCAGTAAATTGACTTGTCCATACACTGATATTACCTGAAATCAGTAACTATTATATAAAACAACTTTATTCTAATTCACAAACGTCAGTGCGGTATCCGCTCAGTTTATCAGACTTATCGATACAGTGGCATTACCTGCCATCTGTTACTATTATATTAACTTAATTGGTTCATCTGACACAATGCGGTATTTTCGACATCAGTGTTCGTTCCGTAACTGTTCCGTGAAATATCGTATTTCGCGAGTGCGTTTTATATCATTTGACATTATTTAACTTATTCTGGGACTGGATGAATTGTCCCACAGAAAATGTTTGCAAATAAATGCATAAATCAATAGGAATAATCGCACTTCTGAACTTTTAGTCTCATTGTAAGCTATCTCAGAGTTATATAGTATTTCGCGGGCGCGTTTTATAGCATTTTAAAACTCCAAATTTTAACTGATACTAAACTGACACTGCACAAAAACAGTATAGGTGTGTTTGAATAGATTTTAAAGCTACATTTTCTGTAACTAAATCTAGTTTATGTAATAAAAACTCTAATTGATTAGTCCGACACAATGCCATATTTTAAACATCAGTGTTCGTTCCGTAACTGTTCCGTGATATATCGTATTTCACGAGCGCGCTTTGTACCATTTGAGTTTATTTAACTTTTTGTGGGACTGGAAGAATAGTCCCACAGAAAATAATTGCAAATCATTGCAATAATAGATATGAATAATCCCACTTCTGAAATTCTAATCTCATTGTAAGCCATCTTAAAATCACTGACGAATTTGTACCAATGTGCGAATAAAGTAATTTAAATCTCAAAAATTTAATTGATACTGAACTGACACTGCACTGATTGTTTGAATAGATTTTAAAGCTGCATTCGCTGTGGCTAAATCTAGTTTATGTAATAACAAACTTTGCAGATTGTATTTATATTAATAGATAATTAATTACTATTTGTGGTATATCAACAGGTAAGCTACGCTTATTTAAGATCTAGCCATAGTTAATAGCTAATTTATTTGTTTACAAAAATGGAACACTAGACGCTTCTATCTAGTTTAGTAAACAAACTGTTGAATGATAATTACAAGATTTAATTTTTGTGTCTAGATTATATGAAAGGTATATTTATATATTCAGGCTGTGTTTCGACTTTATTAAGTTTAGTCTATATTAAGTTAGAGTTTCAGGGAAACTTTAAATAAAATAAAAATGGTTTAATAAAATATGGGTGCGTTAGAGAGAAAAGTCTAAGGTAGTTAGTAATGAAAACTAGAGCTTTCTATCTCAATAAGTAATTAGTCTTATTTTTATATCTTCTTTTTTTATATCTTATTTATTATAGTCTTATTAATAGGCTGGATAAATAAGTATAAGTTAACACGTTTAAAGCTAATTTAATTATCTATGTACAGAGATAATTGAAAGGATCTATCTAGACTAATTAACAAGATATTGAATGCGAATCAGAAATTTTATTTTAGTAATATATTAGATCAATAACTGTAAATTAATATAGTTCAAGCTACTATAATTATCTAAGAACAGAGGAAATTAAAATGCTCTATCTCTCTATATATATATATATAGATTAGTTTGTTAATTGGAAGTTTATGTTTTGTAGTCTGGATTATGTTTTATTCCTGGAATATTTCCAAGTCAAGAAGTAGACTGCGAACTAAACCAAAATTTGTATTGATTAAGACTAATATAAGTCTCTACAAACACACGAAAGCAGAAGTTCTATCCAGATTAGATAGCAAGATATTGAATATTAATTAGAAATGTTAGTTCTCTGATCTGGATTAGGTATAGTTTCAGAAAATCTTCTATACTCACGAACTAGACTAGCTAGGAAGACAAAATTTTGGCGCTTTAGAGTCTAGAGAGACTAGTAGTTAGTAGGGTTTCCAATACCAGAATCCCGGGATCCCGAAAACCTCCATTTTAGTCAATTTTTGTCCGCGAGTACGTAATTGCCTTACAACTCGAGTTATGTACTATACTTTATCTACGACCACACTAATTTGTTTCTTTTCAATAAGAAATATAAATATGTTTTAAGTAACAAATTTATTTTTTATTAGTTTATGTTTATTTAATTATCATTATAATAAACGGTTGTATTTTCATATATAACTCTTACACGACATTATTTAACTTAATAGATTTTAAAAGAAATACACTCTTAATGGTTACATACCTTATTATTTAGTACTTATTTGGGTATAACTTGAATAAGAGTGGTCATACATATAGGCAACCCAATGTACGCAATGTCAATTTTTGTTAGTTTGAATTGTGGCACGCGGGGCGCTGAACGTATGAGCACGTAGTAACAGCTCTCAACCAATCAACAAATCGTAAACCAAACGCACGTGTGTGTTATCAATCATAACTTATCATTAATCGACTGTTAGATATGTGTGTTTAATGGTGTATTTACATAGTCCACGAACTGTACAATAATGGACATTTACAATAGTGGTCGTAGATAAAATATATTATTTTTTATTTATATTTTAATCAGCAATTCAACAAAAACTTTCAGTTCAACCTGAAATTACATAAGTGCAAGTGGTGGAACCAATTATAAAGGACGAAAATGCAATTTTGGGAAAGCAGTAGTAAGAGGAAAATATTTGCGACTGACGTACGACCATTTAGGTACAATTGGACGAACCAAGTGTAGAATCGAAATCGGGCGTTTTCTTCAGCAAGTCACTTATGTGCAAATATTCGGTCCAGTCTGAACGACGAAACAATTGTCTGTCTATGTTTTTACGGTCATATTTCAATAAAACAAATTTGAATTGCGAAATGTAGTAATGTTTATGATAACTTTGTTCGTAATGTTTACTACAAATAATTTGTTTTTTTATATATAGAAATAATAAACAAATGTTTAGTTTTAATACCTATTTAATTTAAAAAGTGTTCCATTCTTGTGTTCCGGTACTGGAAGCTCTAGTAGTTAGTAATGATAATTAAAACTTTCTATCTCGATAGATTTTTAATGCACATGGTGGTAAATAGGGTTTCGGAATATTCACACTTTTTCAAAACTGCGGTTTTAGGTTTTTGAAAATTAAAAATCGCGGTTTCGGTTTTTAATAACTAGCTTTTACTAGTTTTAACTTTAACTAGTAATGTCCGATATTTGAAGGGTGATAGAACTAGATATTTTGAATATATATTTTTTAATATAATTGGAACAGTTTTGTTTTATTTCAAAATTTCTAAACATTTGAAATTATTTACTTCCTCTATAAAAAATCTAGTCTAGTTTCTTGGCTATGAATCTCTTATGCCCACCATACACGCTACGGTCTACCGTACAGGTTACATGCGCAGGTTTGCTTGCGCAGGTCAACCGTATGTAAAAAACTGCGCAGTTCTATTCCCACACATGCTCCGGACTACCTGCGCAGGTAAACCTGCACAGGTAGACCTGTCATGTGGACCGTTGTGTGTATGGCGGGCATTAGGTCTTACACGCCCGCCATACACGCTACGGTCTACCGGAGAGGTTACATGTGCAGGTTTGCCTGCGCAGGTAAACCGTACGCAAGAAACTGCACAGGTCTATTCCCACACACGCTCCGGTCTACCTGCGCAGGCAAATCTGCACAGGTAGACCTCTCCGGTGGACCGCTGTGTGTATGGCGGGCATTAGAGAACGCTGTAAACGTAATTCAATTGTATAACTAATATGGTAAATAATGAAAAATATAGAACACATATTGAATAATAATATAATTTATATTAATAATATTATATTAATAATAGAGAGTGCTAGAAACAAAACATTTAATCTTTTTGTTCACTTATAAGTTCAGTTATAAACTCCTGTTTCATAGCATTAGGAGAGCGACTTTTTTCATGTAAGTATTTTTGTTTAATATCTTTTTATTACTCATGCGGGATAAGTGCTATCTTGGCGCTCGTTTTTTAGTGCGACAAAAGGGGCTGTATTTGGCTGTATATTTGGCTATATATTTGGCTACAATCAAAATAGCTAAATTACATTAAAAAAAATTGAATAAAGAAACACAATCAAAACCTCTATATTAAAAAAGTGACGTAAAGTATCAGAAATTTTTTCGTGGTAATTGACAACTTATCGCTCTAGTTGCACAATATGCTATTATCTACGACCACTAATAAAAATGCCCATTATTGTACAGTTTGTGGACCATGTAAATACATCATAACACACACGTATGGATCAGTCCGCGATTAATGATAAGTTATGATTGATAACACACACGTGCGTTTGGTATACGGTTCGTTGATTGGTTGAGAGCTGCTACTACGTGCTCATACGTTCAGCGCTTCCCTTGCCACAATTAAAACTAAAGGAAGTTGGCATTGCGTACATTGGGTTGCCTATATCCATGAGCACTGTTATTCCAGTTTAACCCAAATAAGTACTAAATAATAAAGTATATAACCATTAAGAATGTATTTCTTTTCATTTCTATCAAGTTAAATAATATCGAGTAACAGTTATATATGAAAATTCAACTCTTTGTTTATTATAATGTTTAATAATGATAATTAAATAATTATAACCTAGTAAGAAATAAATTTGTTACATCAAACATATTTTTCATATTAAACAGAAACAAATTAGTTTGGTCGTAGATAAAGTATAGTACATGACTCGAGTTGTAAGGCAATTACGTGGGAGCGGAACAGTTACGCACGACCCGCGTAGAGGGGAGTGCGTAATGCCGCGAGTGCGTTAATATGCTTCTTACAACTCTCGATACGTAATATACTATTGTTTAATACTTGAATAGTTCTTTTGCTTCGTCTTGTAAGGAATAGTATGGATTGGTCACTTCTTCTAATTACGACCATTCACTTTCAATCTTATTGTTGTCTGGATAAAGTCGTTCAGATTGGCCGAAAAGATTTTCGGCCAATATTAAAACAGGCATTGTTGGAAGTATCGAAGGTAATCTAATAAGCACCTAGCTAATTCTGTTAATTTCAGATTTTGACGGGTTTTCAAACGTTCCATGATTTTCATTAAAGCTTCGCCAAATTAATTTCTTTTCGAAGAACCATATTACACCTGGTGCCGTAAATATGAGAGTATAATCGCGGCTTCATATTGTTACGCTTACTGGAGATAAAGTTTCTTAAGTTGCATAACAATTGAAAATCAACATTTTCAATTAGATGCACTGCATTTTACACTGTTAGAGTCTGTAATATTGGGACTTTTAGAAGAACAAATTTTTTGGTAACATTGGTTCAATAGAACTTAAAGAAGTTCAAAAAATAGACCACCGTGTCTGTCCATTGCTATGTCCATTGCTAATTCAATTTCCTTTTCAAAAAGAGGTTCTACGTTTCGTTGTAGAAACTGTTTTTTTTATCGGAGATAAACGAAAAAAATTCTCTTAACATTTGTAAACTACTTTTAATTTCAGAATCTTCTTCGACGTAATACTAATTACTCATTATCGACATCTTCTTCATCCGATTTTTCAGGAAATAAATCTTCATCTTCGTCAGCTGCAGCTGTTTTCTACTTGAGATGATTTTTTGTAAAAAGTGTAGCAAACAGCGAGATGAATTGTATGGTTAAGACAAATTTGTGTTTCTGTAGGACAATCTGCACCATATTTTTGCATTCCCGGGGCAACTTCAAGGTTAGTTCCCACAACATTATTTCTGAAACTGATACCAAATGAATCTAAATGTTTTTCAACACTTATTTGCAGAACAAGCTCAATTCGCAGCAAGCCTAATTCGCAGCAACCCTAAATTGCAATTAAAATTGCCTTCTCCATGTATATTAATGTTTAAGTATCTTCTTCTTGTTTAACAACAATAAATTATCATGAAAGTCTCCATGCCTTAACGTGAGCAAATGTATAAAAACCTAACCTAGCAAATACATTTTGCTAAGTTTAGACTTTTAGAGCTTGTAAGCATTGTAGTTCGAAAGAGCTTTAATTCAATGTATTTTATTTATAGATATTTTTGGATAAAACTAAAAACCGCGGTTCTTTGTGTTTCGGTTTTTGCACAGAAAACCGCAGTTTTGCGGTTCGGATATATCCGAACCAGAAACACTAGTGGTAAATTTAAGATCTGTTTGAAAAGGAACAAACACAATTCAGTTTCGGTATACACAAACTTTCCAAGCTATAATGTTAAACTATGTAAATAATGATATCATTAACTATGTACACTTTGTCTAAATTGATACAATAGATTTTTCATAGTTGAATTTTTTTGTGTGCGCATACGTTAATTTCCGCCATGTTATACGTCAAAATTGCCCAAATTTTTGACGTACCTATAAATATATATGAGCCCGAAACTTTCATATTCACGCCTTTCAAACTTGGCGGATGCGCATGCGCTTAACCCTTTGAGTCCTAGTAACTTCGCACTGGAACCACCTATTTCTAAATTATTTCCTAGCGTCCTAGTCCGCACAACTTGAAACCACCAGCGTGAGTCATACGTTAAGACATGTTACACACAAAAATGATTGAAATTTAGTGGTTCTAGACAGTGAATTTTTAATAACTAACTTTTGTATTTAAATATTGAATTTCAACAATGGGTAAGTAATAAATTGATTACTTATGTTTTTCTTTTACATGTAAATAAATACAAAACTTAAATTCAACAATTTTCACCTTATTTTCATTTTTTGAAAAGGTAGGTCCATATGGTACCACTAGTATATTATGCATATTATTCCATTTCAGATAAATTATATGAATTTTACAATCTGACCATTGAAGATGTGTTTGCTTTATTAGATGAAATTCCAAGTGATGGATCTGTAATTTCGGAAAGCAGTGGCGAAGAATTTATTGCAAAAGATGTTTCTGGAGGGCTTATGGAAGTTGAGGAAGAAAATAGTGAATGGGAGGATGATGATTTATTGCAGTTTATAGATTTTGTTAAAAATATTACTGACGAACAAACAAAGTGGTCCTGACATTCCGTAACAAACACAATTGAAGAATTTAGAGAAAGAACAGGTCTAAATATATCAGACGAAATTGACACACCAGCAGGTATTTTCTTGGCATTATTTTCAGAAGATCTTGTAAACACCTTAGTGTTTCAAACAAATTTGTATGTACAAAACAAAGAACAAAAAAAGTACAAAAGAAAAGGACTAATCCGGTACCTACTAGTGGCCAAGAAATGAAATGGTTTTTGGCTATAAACATAATTATGGACATACAAAAATTGTTAAGTTACAAGGATTATTGGTCCTCAAAACGAAAAATTAGAGATGAATATATTTCCAGTATAATGTCTCGAGATCGATTTGCGTTGCACTTGAAAAATTTACATATAAACGATAATTAATACGTTGATTCCAGAGAAAGGAACTCAGAACTACAATAAATTGTATAAAGTAAACCCCTTCTAGACAAATTAGAAGAAACTTTTAAAAATCACTATTTTCCTATAAAGCGACAGTTGATTGATGAAAGCATGATTAAATGTAAAGGTAGAAGTTCATTACGTCAATATTTACCTCTCAAACCTTTAAAAAGGGGATATAAAATGTGGGTACGTGCTGATGAAAAAGGATTTATTTCACAATTTCAAATATACATACGAAAAGTTGAGAGCACAGAAAAGAATTTAGCAAGTAGAGTTGTAAAAGACCTCACTAATGATTTGATTGGGAAAGGATATGAGATTTACTTTGATAATTTTTTTAATTCCGTTTCCTTGATGAAAAATGTATTGAAATGTATAATATACGCCTGTGATATTTTACGAAAAGGAAGAAAAGGAATTCCCCAGGATCTAGGAAATGAACGAAACATGCAAAGAGGAGATTCTGATTGGCGTGTAAGTGAGGAAGGTCTTTTCATTTTAAAATGGATGGACAAAAAACCAATATTATTCCTAAGCAACTTCCATCAACCTGACGAAGCGACTATATCGACGAAGAAGAAAGATAGAACCAAAGAAGATTTCCCTTGCTTTACTTTGGTAAAAGACTTTAATGCACACATGGGATATGTTGACAAGGCTGACATGTTAAAAGCATGTTATCAAATCGACAAAAAGTCTCTAAAATGGTGGCATCGAATCTTCTGCCATTTACTTGATGTCACTATTGTCATATTATATTTATTCAGCGATGCGAGGCTCAACATTTGACACTAAAAGAATTTAAAATTGCCGTATCAAACGGATTATTAGGTTCATCACCTAACAGATCAAAGAAGAGATGACCATCACTAAATGAGAAACCTGTAAACAGATTCAAAGTTACGGTTCCGATAGAGAAAAGGACAAGTGAAGCTGCGCATATGTCGACCCATGGAACGAAGGTGACATGTACCCATTGTAGTACGAAGATTAATCCTCATCGCACTCGTTGGCATTGTAAAACTTGCAATGTAGGGTTGTGCCTTGATAACAAACGAAATTGTTTCAAAGAATTCCATAGACATTAAGTAATATTTTTTGTAACTACATTTTACTGGTGGTCCCAATTTGGAACCATCATTTTTTTTTGAAAATTTTGATAAATACATAATTGTGTTCAATAAAATTATTTCAATACCTCAATTTCATTTTCCAATACCTAATATAATTTTTCAACGTCAATTATTAACTTTTCTATTTTAAAAAATCAGGACTCAGGAAGGGTTAACTAACCGTAAAAAGGTCTATTTATTGAAGCTGTTCTATAGCGAAAAAAGTTGAAAGCCAGAAGATTTTATATAAATCGGATTGGGTAAGGTTTTAGAAAATCTTCTATAACTCAGGAACTAGGCTAGCTAGAAAGACAAAATTTGCTTGCATTAGAGACTGGAGTCTAACGTAGTTAGTGGTGACAATTCAAACTTTCTATCTCAATAGTTCATTAGTGTAGAAGAGTGTTAAATCTAAGATTTGTTTTAAAACAGACTTTTCTGTTTCTGTATTAACAAACTTTTCAAGGTATATTGTTAAACTATGTAGATTACGAGATATATTAAATATATATATATATATATATATATATATATATATATATATATATATATATATATATATATATATATATATATATATATATATATATATATTGTATTGTTTTCTCGGGGATTCCGCGTTGATGCTGAGGGTTGGCTCTGAAAAGAACCGGATTCTCGACGTTTCGGCGAACTAACATTCGCCATTCTGAAGAGATATATGCGTCCGTACGGTTCAACCGTTAGACGCATACTGCGAGCTCGTTCGTGCGATGCGACTACTTATAGCTGTCTGGCTTCGGGTCATGCGTGTTGCGTGCGGTGCTTCGGTTCGGTTGTTTGTTTGTTTTGTTGGTCGTACATGAGTCTGGGGTATCTGGGATTGCATTTTGAGGGTGGATATGATCGGTCGCCATGCTGGGGGCAGTCTCAAGGAATCGTCTCTCGTGTTCATGCAGTAGTCTCGTTTTTCTCTCGTTTACAAAAACGAGACTACTGCAGAAAGAAAAGAGAAAACGCAGAAAAGCGAAAACTGCTGAAAGAAAAGAGAAAGAAAAGAGAAAAACGAGACTACTGCATGAACACGAGAGACGATTCCTTGAGACTGCCCCCAGCATGGCGACCGATCATACCCACCCTCAAAATACAATCCCAGACACCCCAGACTCATGTACGACCAACAAAACAAACAAACAACCGAACCGAAGCACCGCACACAACACGCATGACCCGAAGCCAGACAGCTATAAGTAGTCGCACGCACGAACGAGCTCGCAGTATGCGTCTAACGATTGACCCGTACGGACGCATATATCTCTTGAGAATGGCGAATGTTAGTTCGCCGAAACGTCGAGAATCCGGTTCTTTTCAGAGCCAACCCTCAGCATCAACGCGGAATCCCCGAGAAAACAATACAACACAGGTATCTATCCGCGAAAACCTCAAATACAACATATATATATATATATATATATATATATATATATATATATATATATATATATATATATATATATATATATATATATATATGTATATAATATGAGCTATATTAAATCCAGAAAAGTGTAAAAACAAAAGATTTTATTTAAATTGGATAGGTAGTGTTTCAGAAAATCCTCTATATATCAGGAACTAGACTAGCTAGGAAGACAATATTTGGTTGCATTAGACAGTGGAGATTATTAGTGCACAGACTGCGATATCTAAGATTTGTTTGAAAAGAAACAGATTTAATTCAGTTTTTGTATCAACAAACTTATCAAGTTATATTGTTAAATTGTGTAGATAATGATATCCTAAACTATGCATTTTATGTCTAAATTGATAATAATTAAAGCTATTTTAAATCCGATCTTTAATCCGAATAATTCAAATTAGCTTCGAGAGGCCCCAACTGTTGTAGGATTTGGTTTTTAGAGAGCGGTTTTCCGTCCATCTTGGTCCATTTTGGATGGGGCTTCGACAGTCCTATCCAAAATCGAGTGGGACTTTAATCTGCACTTACTCCAATGGTTGTAATAACAATAAACGTAAATAAGTAATAAGTGTAGTAAGTAAATAAGCAAGATCCGGATAGATTTTCAAGAATTATAAATTAAAAACGTAAGTGTGAAATATCAATGAGCGGTGCATAACGCCGCCCGAGCCAAAACGTTAAAGATAAACATAGTAATTCACTTATGATTTATTCTCGGCGTTTACGTGAATCATTACCAAATCACCAATCACCTGTAGCATAATCCTACAAATGCTCGATAATTTCCGATAATCTCTACCTATTTAACTCTGTAATTACCACAACCTGTTATTACAAAAAAGAAAAAAATCCCAAAGAAATCCTCCCACCAACAAAAAGGAACTAACCTTCGCCTTTAATTTGAAGCATATCCACAACAGCGTTCCACAACACTCACTCAAAACTTCAACAGAAACGATTTATCTGAACTATTTATTAAATTGAAAACACTCAGACGCACCGAACGGCTTGAAAGATAACTGCATACTGATCGTTTACAAATTGATTTCGGTGTTTCACCGGCGATAATGATTAAGGCGACACAAAAAACGGTTTTACTACTACGGTTGTGGAACGCGAGTTTAAATGGATTTATTTGTATTCCACCTTTTTGGATTTTATAGTTTCTGACTCAATCGGGACAAAAAACTTCGAAAAAAAAACAACGCTGTGCACTTGTTTACTTTGTTATTGGTTTTTTACAAGGTGAACACTTGATAGAAAACGTTGTGCCTTCCGACGGAATCAGATAAAAGTTTTTACCTGGCAATTATATATTATATTATATATAATACCTGACATTTACAACTACTTTTAGAGATTCTGAAGTCACAAACTATCGCAGTTAAGTCTAATATCGCAGTTAAGTCTTTTAGCAGGAACTGAAAGCCTTGCGTAGACGTAAGACAAACTAGCCTTAAAGGGGCCCTCACGCGGTCAATCTAATTGATTCAGTAGCGTATTTCTGTCAATTTATTAGTTGTCTGAGGGGCATATTGGCATATTTATTGATTGTCTGAGGGGCATATTGGAATAATAAGATTAAGATTTTTCTCAAATTCTCAAATTCACAAGTGCTAATTATCTATCTAGCCATATTCAATCTGATTAAAGATAATAAAAAACGGATTGCGGAATCGTGTCAAAAGGTCATTTTCCTCTAACTTCTATTCTTCGATTTTCTCCGCGAAATTCCTAAATTCTTTGTAGATATTGTGATTTTACGAATTCCCCACAGCTAAAGAGAGCACAGCAGAAAAGCTATCCGCACATCCACACCTTCAGTGGTACGTGCCACTGAAGTCTTCAAAACGCCGCGCGTCTTCGCCAAAAAACGTCTCTGAAACCCTCGCACCCAGTACAGGCTCGTCCTCCAACCGCCGGCCCGCCCTCCTCCTTCGCCACCACAACCACTAATAGCTACCAACAGTTCCCGATCGCGAGATTTCGATCACTCTATCAAAAATTAATTAAACCTGGATCAATTTTATATCAAATATTGTAATCTAGTTTAAACTTTAAACTCTAGTTATCTTAACTATCCCACTTAAAAAATAGTATACAAATAACTAGTGTATTAAGATTTATCTAATCTACCTAAACTCATTAAGTCAATTTAGATCCTGTTAATTTAACCTAACTATTTAACTTGCTCTAATTAATTATAGACTATCTAATCAATAAAGAAATGATCATTAAACCTTAATTAACACATTTATTTATCCTAGATATTGATAGTATAAATCAGTCCCGCGCTCTAGTTCTAACATAATCTAGAAGACAAACTACATACAACATTCTTGAGGTAGTTCAAGATAATAAAACAAGCAAACTTGTCTATTATCTCAAACTTTCTATCTAGTCAAGACTATGTATATATTTATCTGATTTTTATCGGAATCAAATACAGACAATCTAAATCCATTTAAGATTGATCCAAGTAAATATTGATCTAGTTGGATTAATTTAGGATTTAGGATTTATAGAGAGACAATCTTGTTTTGACTAGTTTAAACTTTCTCGTTTGTAAATTGAATCACAGACAAACAAAGGAAATCTAAGATTCTTGTTCTAGTTGGAGTAATTTAAGGACTTTAAGGTATACAAACTTACTCTGACGGGTTTGAACTTTCTGAATTGTTAGCTGAATCACAGACAGACAAACTTATCTGGACTATGTACTATTGGTAACACCATACTATACTATAGATACTCATATACCTAAGCTTAATACAGATGCCTAGCCACTTAAGATAATACACAGATATGATCTTACAGACAAAGTGTAGATAGAAGTGATAGAAGTGATAGAAGTGTAGACTGAGACCTAGTAGATGACTAGCAAATTCCACATGAGATTTGATTTCCTAAAAAGTCTCAATAATATTGCAGAGCTCCGAAAAAGTAGAATTTCGAGGTTGAATATATTTATTTATATATACAGGTTGTGTTCCTTTATAAATCTGGAGTTATTATTATCTGGACTGTGCCTATCCGTTCCGGATGTTGGCTATCATGTTGGCTATTCGAACTCTGTTTACAGCAGCGCGGAAAAGCTGAGTGGTTCATTGGTTGAATCACGTTCTAAAAATTTTCAACCACGATATTCTCCTTCTGCCCACTCCTCTAGCTTCATTATACCTTGCCTTGGAGGATCTTCTGCAAAAGGACATATCGGCTCTCGTTACGCATTATATGTCCCAGATATTGTAGCTTTCGAGTCTTAACTCTATTCAGGACTTCTTTTTCCTGTACCATCCTTCTCAGCAACTGGACTAGCTAAGACTATTATAGGAATCAGAAATTGACGAACAAAATGTTACAACATTTTCCATCTATTTGAACTAATTTGGAAGTCAGAGATAGACAAACTTGCTATGGGTACTTGACAAGACAGACAAAATTACTCTATCTACTCAAGACTTTCCGAGCTGCTTTCTGAATCACAGATAAACGGGAAGTCCGCCTGGACTACCTCGGGGTGGCAAGGGACCCATCTCGTCTTCCTCCTACCTTCTTTGGGCCTTGTTGTCTCCTCTTGCTTCGTTGCTGGCAGTAACGATGTTACTGATCACCTCGTCTTGACTTTTTGACGCCGGCCTAGGAGCGGGTCTCCCTTGGCTTACTAGCTTGGTGCTAGTAACGATGTTACTAACCAACTTGCTGCATCAGAGACAGGCAAATTTATCTTGACTAGCTAAGACTGCTACAAGAACCACAAATAGACAAATTTGGTGAGATTAATGATGTTACTGGTCACCTTGCCCTGACTTTTTGACGCGGGTCTATCTTGGCTTACTGTCTTGGTGGTAGTCTCTCTCGACTGGTGCCTTCTCTCGGATCGTGGAGCTCACGTTCCATCTGATCCGCCAATTCTGTGGCATTCTACATCCATGCAACATTCTACGTTTATGCAACATTGTACATCTATTTGAACTAATGAAGGATTCAGAGGTAGAAAAACTTGATATGGTTACTTGCAAAGACAGGCAATCTTTATCTAGTCAAAACTTTCTAAGCTGTTATCTGAATCATAGACATACAAATTAAATCCATTATTCTTGATCTAGTTAGAAGTTTAGACTTATTAAAGGCGAAATATAGCCAGAATACATAAATATATTCAACCTGTTCGTAGCTCCATAATATTAAGTCTTATTTAGGGTAGACTTCGGAGCAACGCGGCTCTGGCGTCAGTAACGCAGCGATACTGACGCGGCGACATAGCGATAGTATTATCCACTATGGAAACATACGAGGCACTATTCGAGCGCAGCGACACTGATGCGCTCAGCGTCAGTGTCGCTGCTATATGGAAGCGTATACTATGGAAACGTATGAGGCGCATTTGGCGCATGAGGCGGTATTTCATAATACTATCGCTATGTCGCCGCGTCAGTATCGCAGCGTTAGTGACGCCAGAGCCGCTTTGCTCGGAAGTCTACCTTAAGACTACAAAATATATTTCATGTTGAAACAACTACTTCCTGGTTAATACCGCGCAGGATATTAAATTATACAACAGATATTTGCATGTTATTTCTAGCCCCAGTCCACTTTCGTGGCACTAATGGAGTACTATATAAATAACATTGCTTTTAAGATCATATCTTTCTATTTAACCTAAGTGGAAAACCATCTAATTAAATTAATTTATAGTTTATAGACAGACAAACTAACTTTGACTAGCTTAGACTTTTTCATTTGTTATTTGATAACCGAAGTTAGCCTGACAGGTATGGACTTCACGAATTGTTGGCTGAATCAACGGCAGACAAACTAAATCTAAGATTCTTATTCTGGTTAGACTAATTTAGGATTTATAAGCAGAGAAACCCTGACAGGTTTAAACTCTCTGAATTATTAGCTAAATTATGGACAGACAAAAATATCTTGAGTAGTTCAGAATGAAAACAACTGTAATGTACTGTAACCAATGTAGTGTACTGTAACCTGTATTATTGCTCGTTTGTCCTCCTCCAGAGTGCAATGTCTTTTAAGAGAGTATGAGTCGAGCCAGGTGGTCGCAGACGAGACTTCGGTATCTTTGCTCCCACCGTTCGAAGTGCCAATACGTTCGTTTACAAGATCTAGTTCTATTATTTTACATACCTCTGCATTGGACATCCACGTTAATTTGAGCTAACTAAGTAGTTCGCTCTAAATCAATTCTAGACTACCTAATCTACAAAAATAATATCTATCTTACTAGCTAAGAATTATGAATATCTTGAGTAGCTAACACTTTGAATTATTAGAAGAATAACACACAGACGAACAAAATACAACATCCTCCATTTATTTGAATTAATTTAGAAATCTGAGATAGACAAACTTGCTATGGCTACTTTAGACTTTATCTTGTCTGGTTTAGGCTCTGAATTGTTAGCACAGCCAGACAAACAAAATTTAAAATCCTTCATCTAGTTGAACAAAATTACGATTTATTAACAGTCAATCTTATTTTGACTAGTTTATACTTTCAGAGTTCTTAGCTGAACCACATTTAGGAAACTTACGATTAGATGAATCAGAAACATACAAACTGAATCTAAAACCATTGATATAGTTTGACTAAGATCTATAGACAGACAAATTTACATTGACTAGTTTAGACTGTTTAAATTGTTAGTTAACCATTTGAGCCACGGAATTTTAAATATCCCACCATGCATATTTATGCATCAAAAGTGGGACACTTTTAAAACCCCTGCGCCTCAAAGAGTTAAATCATAGACAAAGTAAATTAAAGTATTTTGTTGTAGTTGAACAAATTTGTCATTTGCAGACAGATAAACTTATCTGAATCACAAATAGTCAAACTAAACCTAAGACCCTTTGAATAACTATAGGCATTTTGCTTTTGTTGTCTGTACTCTCTAAAATCTTTGAATAGTGTTTTTTTCCTACAGACTTAAACCTTTTATTTCCAAATATAATTTAATTCCATTGGAAAAGAATGGTTTTCAAAAAGACAAGTCAATAACTTCAGCGATTGTAGGATTATATGATAAAATTCTATCAGAAGTGAATAAGGGTATCTTCTGTGATTTCCTTCCTTCCCTTTGGGTATCTTCTGTGATTTAAGCAAAGCTGTGTAATAACGACCAGTTAATAAAGAAATTATTTATTTATGTAATAAGAGAAATAGCAGGAAATTGGATGCACTCATTCATAGAAAACTCAAACTCAATTTAAAGTGGGTTGTCAGAAATGGCTTTTAATGCAAAGGGGTACCTCAAGGGAATGTTTTTGTTCCAACGTTATTCAACTTATATTTAGATGATCTAGTTCCCTTTAGAGCAAAACAGTAGTGGATGACACAAGACATGTTGGCAAAAATGGATCAACGGAGACAATATAAAAACAAAGATGCAGATAAATACTGGCAACTGCAAAGAGAAATTAGATCAGAGCAGCAAAAGAAAATAAGCACGAAAAAGACTGCAATGAATTAGAAGAACTGCAAGCAAGGCACGGCATATACGGCATTCATAAGAAGATCAGATTTATTACCGGTACTCGAAGAAAACTCAACGCAAACCCTTTGCTAGACAAGCACGGACAAGTAATACACAGCCTAGAAGATAAGTGTGAGATATGGAAAGACTACATCCAGGAACTATTTGACGATATAAGACCACAAGAACACCATATGACTATCGCTATATCAGGCCCACCAATTACAACTTCAGAGGTGCAGCACTTGTGTGTATCGAAGAATTCTGCGGATAAGTTGGATTGACAGAATAAGCAGCGAAGAAGTCCTGAGAAGAATGGGAAAGAAGATCGAAGTCATGCGAAACATCACGATAAGGAAGCGCTCTTACCTGGGACACATCATGCGAAATAATAAATACCGCCTACTGCAGCTTATCATGCAAGGCAAAATCAATGGAAATAGAGGACCAGGGAGGACTCAAGGTTGGCTCGAGGTTGGGGACCTTAGACAGTGGTATCGAGAGACATCAGTCGAGTTGTTCCGTGCTGCTGTCAATAAAGTTATTATAGCGGGGATGATCGCCAACATTCGCTATGCGGATATGGCACCAAGAAAAAGAAGAAGTTCCCTTTATATAAGGAAGAGACTGCACTTTATGCCAGCTTCCTCATTTCTAATGAAACCTTATTAGATACACAGCGAGATGCCAATCTCCTAGAGTTCGGGACTTATCCAGTTGGTTTTAGCGAACAAATTATTTTTCAACATCGACTGAATTGAATTGAATTCATTTTATTCAAAACTCAACGTGGTGAATACGCCAAGGATATTTGTATATAAACTGATCAATGTGCAATAAAACGTGTAAAATTCACAAAACTTCTTGGTACATGTTTTGAAGAACACTGAGCTTCACATCACCATCGTCATCGTATGTAAGACGCTTAGTAAGAAAGCGGAGACAGTGATCCGCTACCTGAAGAGATTTATGACTGTACCAGAATTATTAAGCTTTTACTTTGCTGAAATTCAGTCAATTCTTCCCTATGGTATAATAGCTTGGTGAACCTCGCCAGAATGGCCGGAAGTTTTGAAAGCTCATAAACCGATACTTATTGCTCTACTGGCGTATACATCGTGCAGGCCATACTTTAGTCATTAAGATTTGAACTGTATTGAGTCTCTTTATTCTTGAAACTAATTGTTATATGCATGCACACAAGCAATTAATTCTTAAACATAAGTGTAATAATAATTATAGCATTAGGGGATGCATGAAGCTATGCACTCCTATATAAGCGCCCGCTGTCGCTGGAATACACTTATATAATCTGCTAACTACAAGTCTTACTCTGGAAGTCTCTATCCGAAAGTTCAGAAAAATAATTCTTGTCTCAAAATGTTTATATACAATTAATGAGTATGAGAAACTATTTTCATCATCGTATTGACTTACCGAAATGTACTCTGTATATGTACATTTTGCTGGTTAATAAGTTAAATTGAATTTTTGACGCGCTTTTTGACGCGATTTTTTGCGTATCGTATGAAGGTTAAATTATTTTACAGATTTTTTCCAATAAATATTGATTTTTTTAAACCCTTTTTCTATCCTTGTGCCTGGATATAGGTCTCCCCTAGTATTTTCCCAGTGTCCCTGATATATGATCCGATTAAGAAATATTGATATTTATTGATATTCCAAATACGAAATATTGATATTGCTAATCGGAAATATGGATATTTATTTATATTCCTAATCGGAAATATTGATATTTATGAATAATTAACATCAAGCATCATGTGGCAAAGCGCGAAATAAATTCTGTTGGACAATATTTGTATAATTTATTTTGTCCGAATTTCTAGGTTTTTTAATTATCGTGTTATTTTTAGCGAATCACAAAACATCGCGAATTACTAATAATTATCACCAGGCACGAGATATTTGAGCTTGGAATTATTTACCGCCTTGTCGCTTACCTAACAGGCAATTCGTCCAGAAATTATCGCCTCGCCACAATCACCCAATTCGCCGATTCTGTTGGAATGCGAGCGAAAGTGTTCTCTGTTCGGGAAAAATAACTACATGGCGTTTGCTCGCTAAAAAAACTCGGCAAATATATGCGAATTAGCGACGGATTTCAAATCGAATTAATAGATAATTGCGACTCTACATATTTATCGAGCAATTATAAAACCTATAACACTTTCAAAAAATATACACACAATCACAAAAATATCAATTAAATTTTATATTTAATGTTATATAAATTCTGTATACATATATATTTTTTAGATTTATATTCTAATAAAACATCAACAGATCAACATGATCAATCATGTTAATCAATCATGATTAACAGAGAATTACTTTAGAAACATTTAGATCTAGACCGTTTTAAGCGGGCTACACAAACCTTTCATTTATCCGTGCAGATTATCACGTGTGACGCCATGTCAAAGCGATACACTGCATTTATGTGTTGTGAACTATGTTGTTGAACATGTTGTAGATCAAAAGTCTGCGCAATCAGATCTTCAATGGACTAGAATGTAATATTCTTTTTCAATGTGACTCCTAGTCTCAAATAAAACGGTTTCACACGACAAGGAATAACTTCAGAGTTTTCACGTATCATGAATAGTCTCAAACAACACGGTTCAACACAACAAGGAATTTTGCAGTAACCTGTCCACTTTGTTATTGCAAAGATAAATTTCTAGATTGAATAACTTCTAAATTAATATCGCAGTATACACGTATCACGAGTAGTCTCATACAACACGGCTTAACACAACACGAAATTTGGCAATAACCTGTCCACCGTGTTATGGCAGAGATTAATTTGTAAATTGAATAACATCTAAATTAATTTCGCATTTAGCACGTATCACGAATATTCTTATACAACACGGCTTAAAACAACACGGAATTTGTCAGTAACCCGTCCACCGTGTTATGGCAGCGGTTAATTTCTAGATTGAATAACTTCTAAATTTAAGTCGTAGACTGAACGAATAGTCTCATACAACACGGCTTAACACAAAACCGAATTTGGAAGTAACCTTTCACCAGTGGTATGGCAGAGTATAATTTCTAGGTTGATTAACACGAAGAGTCTCATACAACACAGTTCAACACAACACGGAGTTTGGCAGAAACCTATCCACCGTGCTATGGCAGATTAATGAGAGATTAATTTATAGACTGGATAACTTCTAAATTAACTTCGCAGTTTGCACGTATCACGAATAATCTCGTACAACACGGTTTAACACAAGACGGATTTGGGTAGTAACCTGTTTACCGTGTTAGGACAAGGGTGAATTTCTAGATTAATTAATTTCTAAAATAATTTCGAAGTTTTCACGAATGACGAATAGTCTCATACAACACGGTTGAACACAACACGCAATTTGGCAGTAACTTATCCACAGTGTTATGGCAGAGATTAATTTCTAGATTGAATAACGTCTAAATTAATTTAGCAGTTTGTACGTATCACAAATATTATAGTCATTGTTTTACTGTAGATCACGATCCATCGTTATCTGTCTTAGTTATCTAGATATTTAATTATATAGATTATAGAGGCGAGATTATATTGCTATACGTGACGTAATCTCTTGTTTGACTTTCACGACGACGACCGCCTTCGATATTTTATCAAAACCAATATAGAGTTATCCGAACTTTCGCCTGTGTCATCCTCGTCATCCTCCTCTGCTTTTTTGATGTGGTAGATGATGATTTTTGAAGTCGGAGCCTCTAACGAGTCTATGGATCAGAGTCAGGATTAGCAGGCACCAAAGCAGGAGGGTCAGAGAGGAGAAGCGTTCAAGATGAACCGGCTGACGTTCTTATTCTCCTTGCTGTATATCAGCGTGAACTCGTTGATGACCTTCGAACACGTGTGTGTGTTAATTATTGGTAAAAGTGGCAAAAGTCGGCAAAATTGGCAAAAGTCGAAGAAAATCAACTTTATATTGATGTAGAGGATCAGGGAGACGACGGAAACGATAAGCGAAATCAGAATGGACGGGATGACGATTCTCCTTGGATCCATGTATAAATAATCTCCCTTGATTCTAGCTCCGCCCCTAGAAAAAATCAAGAAAAACCGCGAGCAGAATGATGCCCAGGATGCAAATGAGCAGAAACGCGAAATTGTAAGTTCTGCACGTTCCGATGGTTCCCCAGGTGATGTAGGGGCTGTGGAACTAATGCTTTCGCTGCAATTTCCCATGGTCTTGTAGTGTAAAATTTTGATGGTGTCCTGGAAGACCAGGCACGTGTAGAATAGGCAATTATTGGCGAACGCCGCGACGGACGCGTCGAGACAATAGGCCACGCCAAAACTGCAAATCGCCACCGAGCCCAACGGCAAAACGTGAGCAAATTTCCAGTAAATCGAAACGATCTGCGTCTCGTTCTGCGTGAGCTGGTAATACTTGTCGATCTTCATCACATATTTCACAACATGTTTGTTGTACATTATACAAATCAAGACCAATTCACGAAAACCTATCTTTTAACCTCTTCTATCCTCTCCATTTATAAATGGCCATTAGATTAAGCTTCGCCAATTAGTTTGCCGTCTTGCTCGACACGCCACGATCGCGTAGCCTGCAGGAAACTTCCGCAGGATTTCCTGCCGCCCTGTTGCTACCAACCCTCCGGTTACTATATCTGAATAGTTTTATACAATACGGTTTAACACAACACGGATTTTGGCAGAAACCTGTCCACCGTGTTATGGCAGGGTTTAATTTGAATAACTTCTAAATTTGCAGTTTGCACGTACAACGATGAGAATTGAGATTACGTTGGAAAAACAATGAAATCACCTTGAAATGCAGCATATCAAGGAAAATCTTAAATGTGTTTCCTCCGTGTAATGGTTGCATTCTTAATTGTATTAATTTGCAAAATTAACAGCAAATTGCTTAAGAATAGGATAACATTAAAAAAATATTTTCATAAAGAAAATTCCGTTTTATACACAAGGTTGATTTCTTTATATATGGAGTGCATTCTTGATTGTTTCTAGGGGCGGAGCTGGAATCAAGGAAGATTATTTATACATGGATCTAAGGAAAATCCTCATCCCGTCCATTCTGATTTCGCTCATCGTTTCCTTCGTCTCCCTGATCCTGTGGGTACATTAAAATAAAGTTCATTTTCTTCGACTTTTGCACACAATTTGAATCAATAATTAACCAAGAAGGCCATCAACGAGTTCACGCTGATCTACAGCAAGCAGAAAGTGGACGTCAGCCGGTTCATATTCTTGACGGAGCGAAGCGCTTCTCCTCTGAGCGCTTCTTGCTGACCCTTCTGCTTCGGTGCCTTCTCAGCTTTCGTCTATATCTATCTATAGACTCGAGAAATATAATATCATTTTTATCAATCACCTAGGGAGTTTTAGTGCATCAATTTGGTGATCAACTTAAAACAATGTCAGTTTTATTGTTTTATATTTTTCTTGCCTCAAAAAGTTGCAACAAGCAATAACATTGAAACGAACCACTCTATTGAGAGCGAAGCCGCGGGTTATACTAATTAAATATAAGCAGACAAACTTATCTTGGCTAGCTAAGACTGAAGAATCACAAATAGACGAACTACATACAACATTCTTCATCCATTTGAACTAATTTAGGATGCAGATATAGACAAAATAGCTATGGCTACGTTGGACAACATATTGATTGAATTAGACTTTCTGAATTGTTATCGCAGGCAGACAAACAAAATCTAAGACCCTTCATCTAGTTTGACTAATTTACGATTTACAGACAGACCAACTTATTTTGACCAAACTTATTAAAAGCGAAATATAGCTTGAACATATAAATATATTCAACCTGTTCGTAGCTCTATAATGTTAAATCTTATTACGACTACAAAACAAATCCCATGTTGAAACACCGTCCCTTTGACTAGTTTATGCTTTCTGAATTCTCGCTGAGGCGGTGGTGACCTAGTAGTCAAGGTGTCAGACTTCGGTGCCGCAAGTCCCGGGTTCAAATCCTGGACATGGTTAAAATAAGCTACCGTTCTTCTGTAGATGGCTCTGGCAAAGTCATCACAGAAAAAACCTGCCTCGAAACCTCCCCAAATAGTGGCTCGCCAACCACGTTAAAAACTGGAATTCTGAATTCCCTATACTTGTGAGGAGTAAGGGCTCCCTATACTTGTGGCTAAGGTCAAGACACCAAGCACAAGTGTAAGCTGTGGGAGGGGGCCATGGCCCAATCTTGGGCTGTAGAGCCATGGAGGAGAAGAAGAATTCTCGCTAGAAATACTAACAGGCAGCTTTATTTTAAAGCTTTTAAATGAAACCGAGTTGTAGGACACCGTGCTGTAGGTAGATTACCTGTAGAACAGTACTAAAATCGGAGCAATAAAATTAAGATTTTATTGAAAATGATGAAAAAATGGCTTCAAAATGCAGTTTTTCTCATGATTTTTTTTCGGGCAGATTGAGCAAAAAATAGGTTTTTCATGACAAGTTTCCAAACTTTCTGACCCGGCAGGGGGCGGCTGTAAGTGCGTTTTAACATTTCCTCACTTTTTCCACAAAAACTCCTTTCCTCTTGTACGGCGAAACGAGAACATATCATTTTCTGGTGTAGGACTATACGGGCTTTTGGCTCGTGTCAGTCTACCCCGCTCAAGTCTCACACAGCCTCCTCCAGATGCAAAAACTAAAATCCTTTTTGGACATTTGAGGAGCAACTTTGGTGCACGGCACGATTTCTTTCTTACATCCTTTGGCCGCGTACCTAGCACGTTTTTTGACATCAGGCGTACAAGCATGCGACCATCAGTTCGCCCGATGCGGAGGAAAGAAAATTCCGTTTCGTCGGTCACATGTGTGGACGTTCTCTTTTTTGAAGGGGTCTCCAAATCGGTTCGTTCGATGCCCAATATTTGACCGCAACGGATATGAAGAAATTCGGGGCCTGCGACATCCTATTCTTGGGAATACATCAAGAACATACTGACTAAGTTACTAATTAGTTCCTGCACTATCTTTATTAGCCCATACTCCTACAGAGAAATATTCCTACTGGCTGTTCTCGGGAAATTACTTGAATAACTCCTTCTTGCCAGAATTAAAGCGGAATTGGATTAGTGTCTTCCTACAGGAAATATGAGTTGAGAGAAGGGAGGTCGACGGTTCATGCTGTTCTGAAGGTGATGGAAGTGGCAGAGAAAGTCACAACCGCCACACGGAGGACACGTAAGATGACAGCGCTGATAACCTCAGACATGAAAAATGTTTTTAATTCTACAGCCTAGGGAAAGATTATGGAAGACCTAAGTGGCAGAAACTTTACCCCATACCTGTTGCGGCTAGTGCGCAGCTACCGATGAGGTCGTCGAATGCTAAGTAAATAGTGGTGTTCCACAGGGAACATACTGTACGATGGCGTGTTAAGGCTCGTTTTCCCCGCGGGAATGGAAATAGTAGGATTCGCCGATGACCTAGCTATAGTTGCAACAGGGAAAACTGAAGAAGAACTATATATTTGCCTTTCTCATAAATATCGCCATACAGCGGGTCGATGAATCGGGTCGGGAAAAACCTTAAGCTGGCCCATGAAAAAACAGAAGCCGTACTTCTTATCAGCAACAGGAAAATAATAGGACCTATAGAATTTCACACCGAAACAAGTCAAGTACCTAGGCATAACTTTTGACCAGAAACTATCTTTCAAAGCACATCTAAAGAAACCCGCAAAAAAGCCCTAGAAATTACACCTGCTCTAGGAAAACTATTGCGTACCACTAGCAGCCGGAAAAGCAGTAAAAGAAGGCTGCTTTGTTCTGTGGTTCACTCGACCATTCTCTATGGAGCCCCAGTGTGGGCTAGGGTCATAGAAAAGGCGTACATGAAACAGATCATCGCCTCTGTACAGAGATAAATGGCCATCAGAGTATGCAGTGCATACAGGACAATCTCCAAGGAAGCTGTGATGGTGATTGCTGGCATCGCCCCGATACAGTGGAAAATCTATGTGAGTTCAATTAATAAAGACAAGGAACTGGGCAAATACGGCAAAAAATAGCAAACAACCGGATGCTTGAAGGCTGGCAAGAGTCATGGAGCGTGTCCAAACAGGACATTGGACAAGACGATTTATGCCCAAACTGAAACCCTGGGTAATACGAAACCATGGAGAGGTCCCTTAGCATCTAATACATGCTCTCAGCGGACACGGATGCTTCAGGGAATATCTACATAGTTGTTGTGAGGCTGCCACCAATGTTGTGGGGCTGCCGCCAATGTTGTGAATGGGGTTATGGTGTGAACCACCGCCGACTTCAATGTTGAGAGGAAAGGACTTGCTGGCCAACAATTCTTCGGACTCTGAGATATATCTAAATATCTCGGGATCTTGTAATGTAATGTTCACCGGGATTCGCAAGGCACTTAGTTTGTCGAATAAAAGTCGAGTTGCTTTTACCAATTTAATTAAACAATAATACAACGAAATAACTTAAGACTCAAGAACTTATAGCTTACCACTCTACTCTCTTTTCTCTTACCTCTTACTGACTGATATCCTTTGTTTTTTGGCGGTTGTGGGCGTGAGCCCGTTGTTCCGCCGTCTTGTGTTTTGATTTTCGGTTGTTTTTTGTCGTTTGTCTTTCATTTTTTTTTCTCCTTGGTTTTCTTCGGTGGTTTTTCTTGACTACAGCTGAGTCCTGTTGTCTTGGTGGGGTTGTCGGCTTCCTTGGTTGATTCTTCTGCGTTTGTTCTTCTCCGGTTGTTCTTCAGTGGCCTGCAATCCTGATGTGCTTGGTCTTCTCCAGTTTGGCTTTTTTCTTGACTTGATGGTTTCCTCTTCCTCCTGGTCGGGTTTACGCTTGGGGCGGCTTCGGTGGGGTTTTACGTGTCCATCGGTGTGACTCTTCTAGATGGGGCGGCCTCAGTTGCTCTTTTGGGGTCTGCTTCATTTGTTCTCTCGGGGGCTTCAGTTCTTCTCTTGCGGGCGACTTCAGTTGTTCTCTTTTGGGCGGCTTCAGTTGTACTTTTGGGGGCGGCATCAGTAGTTTTCCTTGGGGCGGCTTCGGTTGTCTTCTCGGCGGCGGTTTCCTGGGGTTTCTCGTTGTCTACTTTGGTCTTTCTCCTTTTCATTATATAAATTAGAATTTGGTCGCTGAGGCTGTCGTCCAGGGTGTCCAGGTAGGCGCGGTCGAGATTCATAGCTGCGGCGGCTTCGTTGAGGGTTGACGGAATGAACGTGTTCATGTTTCGGCTGCGAAGGTCGGTGACACTATGTGAAACGGTCGGTGAGACTATGTCGGTGAGACTGTGATTCTTACTGACAACTGGGGAATGGTATTTATACCATTCCTAATATAATATATCTGTAAGAGGGGAATCATCCCTATAATTCAAATAAGAGGGAGATTGAATTTTCTTGGCTCCTCCCATGAACAATCGAGGCTTAAATTCTCTAAATACCTGAAAATGTCTGGTCCTCTGGTAAATCTTTATAAGGAGGTTTTTATAGGCCTTCGCGCGTTTTCTAATATGTTTGGGGGAGGTAGATTTTAGCGTGGTAATAAAAACCCTTAGTTTCCGGACAAACTATAAAACTATTGCATTTATCCAAAACGTGGGACAAAGGGCACGTTTTGGAATGTGCGCTAATGGCACAGATGTCGAGTCCTGGTTTTTATTACAACATAGTTTTGACAGGGCAAGTGACGCAATGTGTGAGTATTGCTACGACGTTGACAGTACACTTCATACCGTGTTTGAATGCAGTAGATGGATATCGGAGAGGGACAAATGGAAGGAACCGACAAGATACAACCTAGAAGTGCAAACACTGGAGAGGTGATGCTAAGATCACCAGAGGACTCGACATACACGGAGACAATGATAGGTGCCATCCTGACACAAAAAGAACCGAAGAACCTTCCCGAACCCCTAAACACTCCAGTGAAAGGGGGACGTACGGAAAAAATATCTAGATGCCGACATCCAAATTTCATCGGAATTTTAAGAAGAAATGGGATAACTAAACTTACTGGTCTTTACCAAAACAAGTTTTGAAATAAAATATTCATATTTGTATATGCTTTTTAGAATTTCAAACTGGATTAAGAATGTTCAGCAAGATAAATAGCAAACAACCTTTTTTAGAAGCAACAACAAAATACAAAAGGAACGAGATACACCTTCCCACGCAATTCAGTCGATTTATCCCTCACAATATTTTTTTTTCCAATTTACATTTAAATTTCCTGTAAATCGTGCCCAAACACTCATTAAAATTCGAAATTAATTCTGAAGGTCGATTTCAAATCGACTCCTCCGATTCGGAAACACCATCAATCAGTTTTCTCGCTTTAAAAAAAATTGTAATGTCTTCGGAGAGAATTAAAAACCGAGGTTTCCGGCACCCGCATAAAAATGAATATGTTTAACCAACATGCGTTTGTTTCCTGTAAGACACGAGGAAACGACCTCCGCGGTTCGACCCCGACCTTTAAGAGCGGTTTTAAGGACTCATCGCGAAATAATTACGAGTATCAATGCGAGATTTAATTTGCTATAATTGCTCTGTTTCTCTGGGTGCCGTCTGGCACGTCTAAGTTTTATGTTTACGGTTAAATACACTTATCAATTAGCCCTGTAGGCGCTATTTACTTAATAAAAAAAGAAAATAATGTTGACCTTAGCCTAAAAAAAATTAATTATCATCAGATTGAAAGGCTCACACGGATTATTATTTGCTTTTGATAAGTTTCTTTAGAAAACAAGAAACGCACTCAGATTTACGCTTTTTATTGCAGGGATTATTACGACAATCCAAATAATCACTTGTAATTTTCCTAATTATTTGCCGGTCGAATTGCTCCATTGGAACATATACTATTTTACGAATCGTCTAATTTAGGTGTTTACCCGTTTCTGAACCTGTATTTTCTGATAAGATACGGCATTTTTGTTGATGTAAATACCGACATCACGTGCTACGCGGTTTGGGCTCACTAATTATAGAACAATGAGATTAATAATTTAATGTCAAAGCACATTAAATACCCGACTGGAATTTGCACAAGCAGTCACGAGACCTGCGAAAACTTATTGTGATAAATGATTTTTTTTTCTAGAATTAAGTAATTAAATTACATAATATTTTTTCATATAATTTATTAATTACATGTGAAAAGTGATAACACTAGGCGAGACTATATTAGACTTGATGTGACTATATGAAACAAAAGGAGATTTGGGGATATTATGCAAGACTAGACGAATCTAGATGAGACTAAATAAAACCAACTACGATCGGCCTAGAAAAGACAAGACTAGAAGAACAGATAAGTCCATAGATATCGATAAACTTATCGTAATTGCATACTCTTATTAGAGGCATATAATTCATGTTGACTTGTGTAATAATTATTGTAAATTATTACCTAGTTTAGTATGTTAGCAATGTTAGAGAAATAGTTGTAAACGTATTAGTGAAGGTAACCTAATTGTTATTTATACAGCATTGTACAGCATCAGAAGTAAATCTTAAGGCAATTAGATGTTTAAAAGGACATCTTGATTTAATCTTAACAATTATGTGTTTAATTTTCACAAGGAGGAAATGGAATTTGATCGGCTTTGAACTGCTCAATTATTGCAGAAAGAATGTTAGTGGACTTTCACGTCCGTTGAAAAAGTGTAGTTGATGTCATCTGTATGAACCAATGTGTCACTAACGTGTTCCTTAACCCTTTCACTGCCATAACAATTTTAAGGAATAAAACACAGCGCCAATATTTATAAAAATTCCGGTAGTTATGCAACCCGTTTCTCATTAATCACCTTTTGATCAAAAGCGGAAAATAGAGCTCCTTTATAATCCTTTGCTACTCCATGACGCCGGCCGCCGCGGCACGTTGAACGCAGACGGCGGCAAACTTGAAGGTGCACTTTAACAGTGCACCCTGAACATTTATGAAAATATTTCCGGATCGGGATGGCTTGGATCGCGAAAACATAAAGGTAAAAGAGGCGCGGGCGTCCGTTCCGAATCGAAAGCGTGCAATTTCGAGTCGTTGCGCCCAGAAACGGCGAAGCTGTAGCGGGCAGACTGACCGCACCTTCCAGCGAAGGAGAGCCGATACGTTACGAATTGTGGCGGGCGACTCCATGAACGCAGCGACGCAGCGCCGGTACCAAAATGCGGGGCTCTGTGGGGCCCACGTGCCGGTCAATTTGGAATTTCAAAAACGCGACATCCTGGTGGCCCAAATCGACATTCAAGTTTTTCTCTGTGGAGATTAACAGTTATAAGTGGGCGTCGCGATGTCCAATTATTGGTGCGGAAAGCCAAAACACCATTCTACAAACCACTGAAAAATTCAGAAATCCATCCAAAACATTCACCGAGCGACTGCAAAAATATGGACGTTTTTCTTTCGTCATTTGTTTCCTACAATGCGGCGAGTTTCGGCGGGCGTCGCGACGGTTGCAAACGACGCAGCGTGATGCCGCTTACTCTAAAAGATAAAACGTTCAATTCTCTGCCGGAATCGCGCGAAACCGTTGCCGCAGAGCATTAGTTGGCGATTTTGTGGGAGTTTTCCTGGACGTTCTGACGGTTTTCGTTTTTATAGCGTCGAAACGCCATCTTTAACGCAATCGGGATTAAACTCCCAAACAAACAAATAGGTTCTGTGCCCGATCGAACGGCGCCGGTTCCGTTTCGATCCGTCAATTTGTTCGGACGTTCTAGGTACCGCCGTGAAACGCCTCTGGTTTTTTCACTTTTTGCGCACTCCTCTCTTTAAACTGCCGCAGATTCGCAAAAAGTCGTCGCAGTTTAAAAATTCTTGCCGGAATAGTTGCGGGAAAGTGTTCTGAAGCGAACGAATCCAACCGGCAACCTAGAGCCCTTTAAATAAGCGTAGGGCGTCCGTGGAAGAAAATTTTGTAGAAAAATCGACAAAAAAAATGCATTTTCTCTTGCACCAGGTGAACGGGACGTCGCAGGACGGCAAGGGTTCTAAAAACGTGGCGCGGCGGCAGTCAAACGATCCGGAACAATTTTTGAGATCCGACAAAAAATGCGCCTCAAAGGTTCAAAATTCGTGATTTTAGGTTGCGGTCTGGTGCGTTCGAACCTGGGAACCGGGAGTTGAGTCACAAAAATGGCACCGCTCGACGGAGCTCTCGGTTCTACACGAGAAAAATGTACAATCCCGTCTTGCGCTGTCGCCTCCGCTTCCGTTGGGCCGTTTGCAAAAACCTCGATTTTCGGTAGGGTTTGACCTTCTGGAGCGGCGCGACAGGACGAAGGACGAAACCTGGGACTGCGCAGCGTGCGGACGGACATTTGCAGTTAAAGCATCGAAGACGCGCGGTTAAAACACCGAGGATCTGCCGCATAAAAAAGCCTAGTGTGACCTTTTTAAAAACCCACGTGGTGTGGTACCCCAGGTTAAATTCGCGGAACGCTACACATCAGTCGTCTCAAAATTGATAGAAATTTGCGATTCCGTCGAGACCTAGTGATTTAGGCAGAATGCTTCCCTACACGGACACAAAAGTTTGCATTACAAAAATTACCACTTTTACGGAGGTCAAGGCGAAAATACCTAGGAAAAATGAAATTCACGAAATGATTCCGGTAGAAAGCCTTGAGACGCGTTCTCCGACATCATTCTCGTGGCTGCGCGACTTTTGTCAGCGACGTTATTCACATTTTCTGCGATTACGGGTCGCCCGACTAAAACGCCGCCTGGGGCGGTGTCCGCCGCCCGGTGGCATCCGTGCATCAGATTCTTCTAGGCGAAGAACAGAAAAACGGCCCCACGTGTGGCGATTTTCGATAAGACTTCCGGATCGCGTTATTTAGGCGTCAAAAAGTGACGAATATTTTGCAATGAAAAGTAAGTTTTTCGCATTTTGCAAAAATGTTAAGTAAAAATGTCGAAAAGTGAGGTGATAGTCCGATGTGTGGCGACGTTCCGGACACACCGACGCCGGAAGCACGTCTGAGCGGCTAAAACTGTCCAAGTTGTGTGCAAAAAAGTGAAAAACCTGGAAAAATTCACCCAGCCGTCCCCGGAGACGGCAGGTCGGTGAAATTATTTTTAAAAAATACCCGATCGGTTAAGGGAGATTTCCTATCGTTGCGTAATGTTTAAGTATTTATTTAAAAAAATTACAAAAAAACGCGATTTCTCTTCCCCTAAGTACAGTGACGTCTCGTTACTCGTTTAGTAATCCAGCGCAAAACTAGATGGCGCTATTAAAAAAAAAGAAACCCCGGGTTACATCGCCCGGGACGGCGCTGTATAAATTCAGGGCCCCGGGTCACATCTCGCGGAATGGCGGTGAAAGGGTTAATAATATCTAATTAATTTCGAATTTCGATTAAACTTTTTTTGTCACATGAGCCAACAGTTTGAACCTCTCCTTTAATAGCAATTGAAGTTAAAAATGTTGTTTGAACAAAAGTTCGACATTTTCCTTTAAACCCTTGTTTCACTTATTACACCAGAGCTATTATTAAGTTAGTTATCAAGCTTTTTATAAAAGCAGTTCTGGTCATATTTTTAAAACTAAGATATTTGTTAAACCGGAAGCACACAATCAAGTTGAAAACAGGTTTTCGTCAAGTTTTCACAAATCTAAATTCGGAGACCGGAAGACGAAAGTCGCTAAAACCAACCGTTTCTACATAATAATAAATAACAAAGTAAGAAAAAAAATGAAATACGCAAATACTGATCATGTGGGTGGTATGGAAACCGGGAGTTAAACTTCAACTTTGTGCTTGGATTCAGGAATCGTTCAAAATTTCGCATTGATCTGCACCAATTAGAACTCGCTGCGACTAGAATTAAGCGAGTTATCATACTTTCAGAATTCCCATAGAAAACAATTTAAAATTGCTGGATATTTTGCAAACCGGAAGGGAAAATCGAACTTCCGGAAAGGTTTTTAGTAGATTTCGACGCGCTGAATCTAAACTAAAATTCGCTACGGCTGAAACTAACAGAATTATCGAATGGTCCTGGTTAAAAAAAAAATAATATTAATCAATCAAAATTTGTATCATATGGAACCCCCTCTGAAACTATGTGATTATTCTCCCAATCGGGAAAATTGACATTAAATAAAAACTAATTTTGGGACGCTGAATCGATTGGTGAAGACAAAAAGTCTCTGTAGTGAGCTGTCCAAAAGTTATGACAGCGTGAAATCAGTCGGAAATGCGAGATGGTGTACAGCCAAACAATAAATAAAACTTGATTATTTGTAACTTTAGAGCGAAATAGACTGGAAAACAGTTTTCAGCACTTCGATTTCCTTCGGGTAACGAAAAAAAAATTACGAACAAAATTTCCAAAAAATATTTCAACAAAAAATTTTCCATCATTTCGTTAGAAACATATTGGTCGTTAGAAACATTGATTGGTGAAGACTAGAAGTCTCTGCGGTGAACCGTTCAAAAATTATGACAGAGTGAAATCAATCGGAAATGCGAGATGGTGTACAGCGAAAAAATATATAAAACTTGTTTATTTGTAACTTTAGAGCGAAATAAACTGGAAAACCGTTTTCAGCACTTCGGGCATTTTTCATATCATCAGCACTTTTCGATTTTCTTCGGGTAACCAACAAAAAAAAATAAGAAAAAAAAATAAAAAAAAAAAAATTCGGTAAAAATCAGCGAAATCATTTTCGGCACACAGAACAAGACGAACAAGACAAGTCGATGTGTAAATTGTCCGGAAAGATTCAATAATTAGTCGAGAAATTATTATAAGTATTGTATTAACTAATACATTTTATTATATCTCGATACAAAATAATGCAGGATATTGCGGGATATTTTAATAAAAATTCCTTTATAAACTGAAACAAATTAGAAGCCTAGACAGATAATTACAGGAAATTTCTCAACAGACCTGGTACAGTTAGTCTATGCATTCTGTTATAACTTTCAGTTACAAAAAAAGACTAAATTAAATAAATTTCATGCCGGATTTCTCGCAATGTTTTTTCACGCGGCACTTTAAACTTTAATTAAACGTTTTTAAATGCATTTTCTTATGGCCTGCAGTATAATTTAATGACGATAGTTTCTCTCGGCTTCCAAGTTCCACATAGACGTATTTTATTTGTTAATATAAATAAGTATTTGGTCGATGCGGAGAATTTTAATTTAAGAAAAAGCGACTGAGGAAATTTATGGGAGTCCTTATATAGAACAATGAGGTAACGAGACTCAATCAGGAAGTAAGAAACCTGAAATGTGTGTTGTCCGAGATATTTCTTTTTTGTATTAAAAAGTTGAAATTTGGTAATTAGGCTTAAGTTTCTCAATTCGTTTTGATCTTGTAAAGCGGGAGAAAAGGTCATACATAACGGTTTATATAATATGGATTGTACATGGTGTGTATTAGAGTCGGTTCGCAATTAAATTTTGTGTAAAAAAAGTAAATTAGTTAAACAGAAACAAGAAAAAGACAAACAGAAAAAGGTATTAAGTTTCATGGTCGGCGTGGAATTATTGGCTTAAAGGTGCTCGGTGAAACAAATGTGGAGTAATCTGCGTTAGAAGTCCATAAAAACGGAATATTATTTAAAACCAGACAAGACTAGGCGGCCTTGTAGCCTGTTCTAATTACATTTTTATGCGCTGCCTATTAATTTATGCCTAAAATGTTATATGCACCGATACTCAAATTAACTTTGCCATTTGCCGAACAAAAAAATTTATAGAAAATTTCGAAAAAACGTGGCGAATTATTGCACATAAAATAAATCAATTTGATAAAAATCGCGTGTTTGTCGATATTTTATAATCTGCTACAAAATGTCTTGCACAGTTTTGTGCAAAATACATTTTAATAAATTACGATCGATAAATTAACTGGATTTTTACTTCTTATGGGTCGATTACATCGAACGAGTTTGCAGAAACATAACCTAGCTACTAGCAGATGAGTTTGGAAGCGAGCGAGTTTACTCTATACAAATAAATTTATGTGGATAAAATATCTACGTTTTTATTTCTTCTGATTCGATTACATTGAGCGTGTTTACTAGCTACTAGCAGGCGAGTTTAGATTCGGGCAAGTCTTCTTCCTGTTGCCGTTACGACCCGTTTAGGGCTTTGGCATTCTTCTTAATGATGGCAGCCCATCTACTACGGTTTCTTGCAGAGACTTTCCAATTATTCTTCCTCCACGCTGTTCATCCACTTTGTCCTCGGTCTGCCACATGGCCTGCGTCCTCCTATGTGATACATCGGTCGTCAAAACTTTTGTCTTGTCCACGTTTATTTTCAGTCCAGAGGATTTGGCGATTCGGGAAATGTCATAGAGAATATCTGTTGCATCGGCAAGTATGCACTATCATCTGAAATCATCAGATCGGAAATGAAGTTGTTGTCATCGTATTGCACAGCTGGTCGGCCACTGAATACTTTCCTCGGCGTCTATAACCACGTTGGAAAGCAGTGGAGAAGCAATGTATCCCTGTCGAACTTCCGTTTGATGAAAACCGTCTGATAATTCGTTCCGGATCCGTACGCAGCTGGTTGAACCGTTGTACACCGCTCGTAGGATATGCATGATTTTTAAAGGTAGATGCTGTTTCCAATACTAACCATAAAGGTGGCCAGTGGATGCAGGCGAAGGCCCAGTTAAAGTCAATAATTACAAATCAATTTTTCAAGGCCCAGTTAAAGTCAATTAATTAGAAGTCAATAAACATAATAATTGCCCGTTTTCCACATCGAATACGTTCTTCCATCAACTGGAAATATTGCAATACTGCAAAAATTTGATCATTACAGCCACGATTTGGCCTGAATCCTGCTTGCTCCTCTTGACTTGTTTCCTCTAGGTGTTTCTGTAGTCGTGATTGAATGATCTTCGCAACAATCTATAGGAGGCTGATGGCACGGTAGTTATTGCATTTCCGGCTATCGCCTTTCCTCCGCGACGATTGTATTATGCCCGGCGTTTTCCCATTTTTTAGCAATTTTATAGCTGTCTTGACTTCAACAATCGTTGGGTCACCATGTTTGAATGGGACCACTGGTTCGTCAATGGTCAGTGGTGTCAGCGTGGGTCCCTGTAGCAGATCATGATTGTACAGTTCGTTAAAGAATTCCCTCCGCCGCTGTAGACGCTCGGCTGGTGAACTAACAAAAGTTCCATCCGCTTACTTGATATTATTGTTGATTTGGTCTTCCCGCGCAACTTCATGATGGTTTGATATAGCTTTCGATATTCGTGTCTCGATGCTGCTTCCTCCATTTCAGCCACGACATTATTTCCTCTCGTTCCATCTTTATCATGGTAAAAATTGCAAGAGGCCTATATCCAACAATGGAACTATGAAGGCTAATAAGAAGTAGATGAAGTTCCATCTTCATCCGATGCTGTACTTCTTTATTCAATCGGTATATTGTTCAAACTTGATGTGCTTGACTCGTTTCCGTTGCTCTAGTCTAAATACTCGTCCGTAATCCAGGCTTATATCCGGCGACGAATCAGTGGACATAGCTGAGTGGCACACTCGCATGTTTGAGCCCCATAATTGCTTTTCGCCTTCATCAATATCATCCGATTACTCAAGGACTGCAGTTTTGCATTATTTCATTATTTCCTCTCGTTCCATCTTCATCATGGAAAAAATTGAAAGAAGCCTATATCCAACAATGGAAGTATGAAGGCCAATAAGAAGAAGAAGAAGCATCCGATGTCGTACTTCTTTATTCAATCGGTATATTGTTCAAAATTGATGTGCTTGACTCGTTTCCGTTGCTCTAGTCTAAATACTCGTCTGTAATCCAGGCTTATGTCCGGCGACGAATCGGTGGACATATCTGGGTGGCACACTCGCATGTTTGAGTCCCATAATTGCTTTTCGCCTTCATCAATATCGACCGATTACTCAAGGACTACAATTTTGTTGATTAACTCAATTTGGATTTTTTTTACCGATGATAGGGTCTCGCAAACACGCCCACTTTTGCTTGACCACAGGCGATGCTTTCGTCTTTGCTCGTTCTAATAATAACTGTAATGTGGCTCTGACGAGATAATGATAGGATCCACATTCCTGTCCCCGCATCACACGTACATCTTTGAGCGCCGATCGAAAACGCGAGTTGATCAAAATGTAGTCCGGCATTGCTGAATCGATCCCAGATGGGTTTCGCCATGTAAGTTGATGTTTGCGTGGATGCTGGAAGGCGCTGTATCAGCCTTCGAACATTTTTCCAACCTATGTTTAGAAGTATCCACATTCATCCCGCATACATTACACCTTCTACTTTCCTCATTCATCCAATGCGTCCTCCTACAGTAACTTGCAGTTCCCCTTTGGGGGTGCCTACTGTCCTCTATTCTGTTTATATGTCCTGCATATAGTATCCTACCGCTTTTAATTGTTGCTACCAAATCTGGCGTCACTGAAAATCTGTCGTAGCTCATGGTCCATTTAGATCCTGCATCCGCGGTATGCATTTATTGGGCCAAAAACGTAGTACTTTCCGTTCGAAGCGGTTCAATTGCAGTTTTTTTCGTAAGGGTTTTTGCGTAAGGGTACGCGTCTCGATGTCATTGATATAAATAGTGTCTTGTATATTCTTAACTGGGTTCTGGTCTCTGCTGCTGAATATTTGGTATATACTGTACAGGCAATGATTCCCTAGTCGTGGTGTTGATTTCTTCGGATATTTCGTTTTTGCTGATTATTATATATCCCAGATACTTTAAGAATTACACTTCAAACTGAGTCCTGTGAAATTAGCAACCGAATTTGCAAAAATATAATATTACATCGGAGTTCCCGATAGATATGAAATAGTTCTAGAGTACTTCGTACAAAATTTCAATAGTTCTGCAGAATTTGAATAGAAAAAATGGAAAATACCAACATTCAGCTAGCAACCACTTTTGAGAAAAACTGTGCGTTTTTTACAGATTACTGTACCTCGACCATACTTCTGGAGTACTTGATCAATTTTGCAAAAAGTTGCAAATTTTAACTGCAAAAATTAACATTTTGCAAAAAAAATGAATTTTGAAAATTGCAAAAACAGTTCTATTCGCGGATCTGAATAGCACCCCAAAGGAGCTCACAGACCGGCGCGGAAGTTTCGCTACCGCGACCGGTGTATTATCGCGTCGGACCGATTGACATGGCGGCTTATATACATGTTAAGATCAACGGGCGCGATTTCGGTGCGCGGTTAGTTTCGCTGCCACTTTGTTTTGAAATGGCGATTACAGAGAAGTTGATTGATCGTTTTAAAAAATATCCTATATTCTATGACCTGGATGATAAAAACTATAAAAACATAACGAGAAAGGACAATATTTGTAAGCAGATAGTATTAGAATAGACCTTTTCTTAGGTAATTTTTTTTTGTGCGCATGCGTCAATTTCCGCCATGTTATACGGCAAAATTGCCTGAACTTTTTGACGTATAACTATATATGAAACCGAAACTTTCATATTCCCGCCTTTCAGACTTGCCGGATGCGCATGCGCTTAACTAACCGTATAAAGGTCTAATGGATGAAAATATTGAGATTTGAAAATGTTGAAAGTTAAGTTTGTTCATTTTATGAACCCACATTCTTTTTCTTTTAGTTCTTAAATGAGTTTTAGGTATTCCAGAAATTAAAAACAAATAAAAAATAACAAACTGACCGATTTTCTTCTTCTGTGGTCAATACTAATAATAGCAGAGCTTCTTCCTCTGAGGAACTCATGACTGGTACACCTAAAAATCGCGTTTTGGTGTGGGCATGACCATTTCGCTGCCGCGCCGCTATCGAATTTTTCGCAGCGGAAATTTCATCACGCAAACGCTCCGCGTCGGTCTGAAGGAGCCTTAAGAGTTCTATTGAAGATTCCTTTGTCATTTTTGATAAAAACCTTAGTTCAAAAGATATTTGGAATAATAAGGGACCCATTATTTTGAATGAAACTTTAAAAAAATCGCGAAACAGTTCTGTTTGCAGTTCCCGATAGAACTCTTAGAGTTCTATCGAAAATCCTTATAACTTTTGTCTGTAAAGATAAAGATTGCAGAGATTTGCGAAAAATTAGACTTCGCCAATGCGACGAAGTGAAGATGAAAAAAAATCGCGTGACAGTTCTGTTGGCAGTTCCCAGTAGAACTCTAGGAGTTCTATCGAAAATCCTTATAACATTTTTCTGTAAAATTAAAAATAGAAAATTTTGCGAAAAATTAAACTTTACCGACGCGACGAAGTGAAGAGAAAAAAATGGCGCAACAGTTCTGTTTGCAGATCCCGGTAGAACCCTTAGAGTTCTATGAAAAATCCTTACAACATTTTTCGGTAAAATTAGAAATTAGAAAGATATGCGAGAATTTCGACTTCCCTGATGTGACGAAATGAAGAGAAAAAAATCCCACAACAGTTCTGTTTGCATTTGCCGGTAGAACTCTTAGAGTTCTATCGAAATGCTTATAACATTTTTGTGTAAAGTTAAAAATTGGAAAGATATGCGAGAAATTAAACTCCACCGATGCGACAAAGTAAAAAACGAAAAAAAAATCGCCAAGAGTTCTATTTGCTCTCTTACTATTATAATTCGATAGAACTCTTACTTAACTTAACTCTTAGAGTTCTATCCAAAATCCTTATAACATTTTTCTATAAAGTTAAAAATTCGAAAGATTTGCAAAAAATTAGACTTCATGCGTCGAAGCAAGGTGAAAATAATCGCGCAATAGTTCTGTTTGCATTACCTGTTAGAACTTGTAGAGTTCTATCTGGGAAAAGGGAAAAACTCGTAGAGTTCTATCGAAAATCCTTATAATATTTTTCTGTAAAGTTAAAAATTGGAAAGATATACGAAAAATAGAAGTTCACGATTGAATTTCGAAGTTTCGTTGAAGTGAAAAAGAAAATAATCGAGAAACAGTTGTGTTCATATATGAATTCGTTGGATTACTGCAAAATGTGTACATTTTCTTATTAAAATATCCTAATTAAAAGTATTGTACAAGCTCGGCGCGCGGATTTTAGTGCGGCACTAAAAGTATCCTACGACAACAAAGAAGAGAGATTCAAAACGCCGCTTGGTCGCCGGCGCTTCTGAGATCGACTCTTTCTGAAGTGACGCAATGGGCGGACCCTCGTTTTAGGTATTCGAGTCCTTGTGTAGCCTCCTATTGGAAAACATAGATATTGCTTTCTCGGCAAGCAACACCAGCCGAAATAGCACTGCCTTGCTCGGATTTGCTATATTAGACTTCTTTTCTTCTTAGTGTGTTGGATCTAGTGAAACGGTCTTTTCGTAAAACGGTGACATTTGAATTGGTTGCATGGAGAAACGAAACTCTTGGCGCCAAATATGATGGAGAAACAGTATATGAAGAAAGCCGTAAAGCACACAGACACCAAAACATTTCTGCCTCTCGATGTACTTGATGAGGAAGAAATCTGGAGAGGGAAAAATGAAAAGCCAAAGAAAAAAATTTCAACCACAAATTCTATGGACAACTTGAATAGTGTCGTCGCAAGTCACTTTCAACACGATGATCTCATTCAGACAGATTTGGATAAAAATTCAGATGTTTTTAAATATGAATTTATTCCAACCTCAAATTTTCAACCTTAAGGCAGTCGTTCACCGTCTAATTTTGATTCAAAGAAAATGCATCATTTTACAAAAATGGATCACGAATCGGACTTGACGAACAACGTCAACGGCATTTTATTCGCCATTCGAAGCAAGAAAAAAAGCAAAACGCATATGCTGATCGAAAGAAAGAGGAACAGATGCTACGAGAATTGCAAAATAAAGTCACTTTTTTCACAAGAACACAAAAAAGAGCAAAAAATCCTACTTAGATGATTTTCCAAATTGGGACTCTACAAAGAAATTCAAAGATATCAATTTACCACTTTTCCCGAATCGATCCGCAACCAAAATTGAATCTACTGCCTGCATCTTGAAAAATACATGTCCCTTCGATCCTTTGATCACATTACTCATGCAAGGATATCTACCAGCGAGGATTTCAGACGGGTTGTTCAAACAGTCAACCATCCAATGTGGAAACTTGCTTTGGATGCTTTGTTCAAAAAAGTTATAAATTCTGAAGATTTCAAACGATTCAATATTTTGTTTTACATTCAAACAAAGATTCACTATTTTGAATGCGATTGAGGAGTAACGACCCGCAAAATATTGACTTTGGACGCGAAATCAAATGTGGGGCAATTATCGTCTCATATAATTGCATCTCATATATTGCGTGAAATACCGATATCGAACAACAAAATATCGTGTGTGATGTGCAATGACTGGCGCATTGTTGAGCAATATTATATTTCCATCGACACGCACGTTCTTTTCAACAACGGTTACGACTTAATGCAAATGGCTGTAGATGAAGTGAATGAAAATCTGAAACTGACCAGAAAGTGCAGAAACTGCAAAGGAGCTACAGTTGAAGAAAAAGAATTTGGATGTTACCTGATGATAGATATGAATTTTTCAACTTGTCCACAGAACGAAAACGATCTTGCCTTCAAAAAAAAAGGAAGAAATGTGTGTTGCGAACTATTGCCAAGTCACTCCTAGTAAAAAATCAAGAGTATGGACTCGTCGGTGCTGTTAATTTTAAGCTGAATGATGAAAATGGACAGAAGGTTTCTAAAGAAATGAAAATTGTTCCACACCTTATCATTAAAAGGTTTGCAATAACAGTTGCAAGACTACGAGAGAACTCACACTAGAATAGACTTCGAGATAAATATGAAAAGTTGAAAAAAACTCTAGTCTATTACATTTACTTATTTATGCAAGAGTTGAAATTCTCGTTTTGTCTTTCTTTTATCTTTTTTTGTAAATAGTTTTCATTATGTACTAGAGAATTGGCGAAATCATTGATGAAAATAGGTGGATTAGAATAGAATTCGGAGTAGAATCGTTAGTTAAGTTAAGTTAAATTATTTTGATACTACTGAAAGAGGCAAAAAAAAATTATGATGTATGGAAATAGATTTATATTTTGATGGGCATGGTAGTTTATATTGAATGGTTGTCGAGATTTTATATTCTATGCGAAAATCAATGTAGATTTGAATAATTTTTTGCATATCTTTCGAATTTTTAACTTTGAATAAAAATGGTAAAAAAAATAGGGATTTTTGATAGAATTCTAAGAGTTCTACCAGGAACTGCAAACAGAACTATTGCTCGATTATTTTCTTTTTGCTTCGTCGCATCGGAGAAGTCCAATTTCTGGCATATCTTTCTAATATTTAATTTTAAAGAAAAATGTTATAAGGATTTTCGATAGAACTCTAATAAGAGTTCTACCAGGATCTGCTACCAGAACTATTGCGCGATTATTTTCTCCTTGCTTCGTCGCATCGGTGAAGTCTAATTTTTCGCAAATCTTTCGAATATTTAACTTTATTGAAAAATGTTATAAGCATTTTCGATAGAACTCTAAGAGTTCTACCGGGAACTGCAAACATAACTGTTGTGCGATTTTTTTATCTTCATTTTGTCACATCCGGGAAGTCGAAATTCTCGCATATTTTTCTAATATTAAATTTTACAGAAAAATGTTGTAATGATTTTCCATAGAACTCCAAGAGTTCTACCGGGATCTTCAAACAGAACTGTTGCGCGATTATTTTCTGCGCGATTGTAAAGTTTAATTTTTCGAAAAATTTTCTTTTTAATTTTTAATTTTACAGAAAAATGTTATAAGGAGTTTCGATAGAACTCTAAGAGTTCTACTGGTAACTGCCAACAGATCTGTCACTCGATTTTTTTTCATCTTCACATCGTCGCATTGGCGAAATCTAATTTTACCCAAATCTTTCCAATTTTTAACTTTACATAAAAATGTTATAAGTATTTTCGATAGAACTCTAAGTTCTATCGGGAACTGCAAATTGTTCCGCGATTTTTTTAAATTTTCATTCAAAATAATGGGTCCCTTATTATTGCAAATATCTTTTGAACTAAGGTTTGTATCATAAAATAACAAGGGATCTTCGATAGAACTCTTAGGGTGCTATTCAGATCCGCGAATAGAACTGTTATTGCAATTTTCAAAATTCATTTTTTTGCAAATTTTTTGCAGAACTTCTTGCAAAATTGATTAAGTACTCCAGAACTATGGTCGAGGTACAGGAATATGTAAAAAACGCACAGTTTTTCTCAAATGTGGTGCCTAGCTCAATTTTGGTATTTTCCATTTTTTTTCGCGAAATTTTGCAGAACTATTGAAATTATGCACAAAGTACTCTAGATTTATTTCATATCTGCTGGGAACTCCGATGTAATATTATATTTTTGCAAATTCGTTTGCTTCACAGGACTTTCAAACTGTCTTCCGAATATTACTACCGTTAGTTTGATTTGCGCAGCGCTCCTAGCCAGCACCATATATTTGGTCTTGTCGATAACAACTTTTAGTTCGAAGTATCATCAGTTAGAATAACTTTTAGTTCGACTTTTACATATCGAATATTGTTCCTCGTTCCTTTTTCTAGGGTCAGGTTGAATACTATTATTGAGAGGCCATCTCAATCTCGCAGCCCTGATTTTACTACGAAACTTGTCGATAGCTCCTCCCGATAACGAGCGAGTCAGCTTTGACAAACAAAACTTTCCACTCGCTCAGTTTCCAACTAGCTAGCAAATTGAAACCACGTGTTTTGAATATGTTAGTGTTTTCTTCTTTCATTTTCTGAACTGATTGATGACTAACAGCCCTATACCATCTAACATTCTCGGAAGACTGTGCTTAATTATTAGCTAGTTAGCGAGTTTATTAGCTAATAATCATGATTACCTTGTCCGAGTTTACTAGCAGCTAGTGAATTCGCTGCAAGTAAGATTAAGCTGAAGGCTTCATAAGTGATCTAAGAAGAGCTATTACAATGTTTAAATAAATTGATGGGATACTTGAAAGTGATAGTTATCGCCATTAAATATAATAAAATGTAATAACGAAAAAAGTGTAGATGTGACTCGCGAAGGTTAATTCGCTTTGCAATGAGGATGCATTAATAAATTACATTCAATTGTCGGCCGGGCAATCATCCAATCAGCGGCGCTCGTTTAATGTTTCGTTCAATACGGTTCTGCCTTTACTTTATTCCGGTGCAATTCGCGCAAATTGATCGCCAAGTTTTAAGGCCCGGATTAATTTTGATGATTGATACATGAATGTTAAAGACGCAGAAAAAAGATATTTTGATTGGCTTCTCCACACTCTCACGGTGGAAGTTGTTCGAGGCAAGGAACTCGTATCCACACTCGCCTTACTTCGCGAGGGCTTATACCGTCATGACTTAAACCGAACAGGTAGTAGCTATTTGAGTCTTAAATTACTGCTGCAGTTATTTGTGTTTTCCTCGTACTCATACCTCGTGTCCTTTTGAGTCGGGTACAAAAAACCGAAGTTAGCCAAGCCAAGGTGGCCAGAGTAACCGCTCAACTTCGTGTTACTACGTGTTGAGCAAGCATTAGACTTACGATTTAAGCTGAGCGTTGATGGGTTAATCAATCAGCCAGCCAGTCAGGACAAGACTACATGTCTAAGAAACTGATACTACATTGACAATTTTATATTGCCTACGTTCCATATTACCGTGCTAGCATTTATTGTAAGCAATTCCTTAATTTTGACCGAAGGACCATAAAAAGCTGTGTTTAGCACGAATCTACCACAATAAGAATCATTTTTTTGCGTTTCGAATATCGAAGGCAAAACTAGTTTACACGAATTACAACTAGATTGAATTTACATATTACTTAACCATGTTTTAATAAAATATATTTTTGCAAACGGATTTCATTTGTCCGTTACAAACACACCCATTCTTCGGAATAAAATGTATGAAATTGAATCTAGAACCTGCTCAACCGCGAATTGGATCAAATGCAAATCTCGTTTTCAATATAAAAGCAAAAGTATTTTCCTACTTCTTTAACCGACACAATTATCTGATTATAGCGAGATAAACTATTTAATTTTTCTTTGTTGTTGATCACGGAATGCAACGAAAAGTTTTTGTTTTTAAAACAAAGGTTGTGTTTGTACAGTTGAGTGTGCAGAGAAGGCCTTCGCCTATTTACTATCAATAATGGAATCGATTACACGGATAAGAGGCAATTATTCGTTACACAAGTAATGCATTTAATAACAAAACAAGTTGTTTTTGTTTTATTATTGTTTCAACTTTGTAATAAGACGGTTTCGTTTAATCCGCCGCGAAGAAATCAAAGCCAAACACGCGAACAACAAAAAAAGCAGCGACAACGTCGGAGAAAATTGGGTCAGCGTGAATAATAAAAGGCGAGGAAAGCCTTTGGAGTATTGAGGAATGCTAACATTTTACAACAACAAATCTTAGAAATTTGCAGCGGAATTGTAAATGCGAATAACAAATAAATCTTGCGAACGGAGTTGCATTAATTCGCCAAGACACGGGAACGTCCGCATTTTTATATGCAAGTAAATGTCCTAAAGTTGATTTTGTTATTGGTGAAAGGTCGCAGAAATTGCGATTTATATCATGCAAAGACATTCTAGAGATGACAAGAATGAATGTATAGGAAAATAGGTTGAATCGTTTGTTTTAGAACTCACATGCAGAATAATAATATTGCTACTTTGTATATCTGTATTTAACTTATTATAGCTCCATAAATACGCTTTAATAACTTTAATAAATCAACATCAGCTATAAAGAAGAGGAGTTGTTTTATATTGGTTTGATAGCAAGTAGTTAGTAAGAAATTGAGATTTTGAGGGAACAAATAGTTTGATTTTCACAAAACTTTCACATCTCTTTAACAACGTATGTTTTCTATAATTTATGTGGGAATTTTCAGTTTTAGGTTTCTTCTTCTATTTATTTTGTCTACCACATGAAGAATAATTATATATTATAAACGTTTTTTACATTTACATGAAAGTTCAAAGTTATTATTCTTTTACCTTATAACCATTTTTGTTGTTTTATCCGCATTCGCTTCATTAACACGTTGACGCCGGAGCTCGGTTTTGTGTTTTAGTTTAAAGGGCGACGTGTACCACCGGTGGTACACGCCGGCGTTAACGTGTTAAATATTATCCTTTATCGTAATTACTATTTTGCTTTTATATTTAATTTTAAATTTATGAAGACATAAAAGTTAAATTAGAAAATTTAAATAATTTAGACAGTAATAATATCATCGAATCACGATGAAGACTAAATTTTGGATAATATTGATTACAAAATAAACGGGTATTAGACAAGAATAGACAAATCAACAAAATTAAAAAGTACAAATTGTGAGAGGTTACTTGTTGTAAAGCCTCAAATACGACTCAAACAAAATTAGGCAAGATTTTCAAAGAAGAATTAGCCTCAAACAAGACTAGATACGATCCAGAATAGACTAGGTAGGATCAGTCTAACACGACTAAAACTAGACTACGCAAAATCAAGATAGGAGCTGTTATTTGGATGTCTTAATTGTTAGACAATAGCTACACAAAATAAGTAAAGAATGAAACAAAACTGGAGTAGTCCACTAAGACTGTTCTAACAGGAAGAGGCAGAACCCAATCTAGATTAGACAAAATCTAAACAAGTCTAGATTGCGTTACAAACTAGACTAGACCTAAATAAGAATCGACAAGATGTAAATAAAACAAAACCAAATAAGACAAGACCATATTATAGACTAGAGAAGTCTGAACAGGATTGGGTAAGACCAACAGGCCTAAAAAGACTAGATAAAACCCAAATACCACTATACCAGACTAGACTACATAATTCTATATAATAGATATTAGAGATTAGACAAGCATAGATAAAACCTAACACGACTAAACACAATTAGATAGGACTAGATAAGACCTGATAGGACACCATACACTTTTAGAGGAAATCCGAAAAAATGGGGGCTTCGCTGATAACCAGCATGGATTCCTTAGAGGTAAATTAACGCTGGGTGCGATAAAGAAAGTACTAGAGATAGCAACGAAAGAAAGAGAAAAAAGTCAAAAAACTAGAGGATACTGCGCCTTAGTAACGCTCGATATAAAAAATGCGTTCAATTCAGTATCGTGGAGAGAGATAATAAACGCATTAAACAAAAAAGGAATACCGCCTTACCTTATAAGAATTATACAAGACTACTTGAAGGACCGTACTGTGGAACTGGAACCGCAGGATGAGATGGAGATGACTGCAGAAGTACCACAGGGCTCGGTCTTGGGAACGATCCTGTGGAACTTCGTATATGACGCACTACTAAGAATAGAAATGCCGGGAAACGCAACAACAGTGGCCTTCGCGGACGACGTTGCAGTGGTAGCAACGGCCAGAAGCGAGAAACAACTAAAGGAAAAAATAGAAGAATGCATTTTTCGGATGGTGAACTGGACGGAAAGTGTGGACCTGGAGCTGTGCACAGACAAAACGGAAGTAGTGCTACTCATTGGAAAAAAAAGAAACATGGTGAGTTTTCCATAGAGGTGAAGGGCGAAAAAATAAGGTCCAAAAAAGAAACTAAATACCTGGGTTTAATCCTCGATGAAAAAATAAGCTTTGGACCTCACATAAATTATATCTATAAGAAAGCCACTAAAGCAAACAAAGCACTAATTACACTGATGCCAAGAAAGGGGAAAGTGGAAACCAGCAGGAAGCATACCGAACAACATCGCTGGAGGCCGCAAGGGCAATAGCAAGAATAATTCTCATCGAACTACTTGCAGCAGAACGGGAAATGACGTTCCGGAAAAGTAAGGAGGAGAAATCGCTGGAAAGGGAAAGAACTATTCAAAAATGGCAAGACAAATGGAACTAAACGGACAAAGGACTGTGTACCAGAACGATTATCACGGACATAGAAAAGTGATACAAACGAAAGGATGGAAATACAAGCTACCATTTAACACAAGTTCTAACAGTACACGGATGCTTCGTCACATACTTTAAAAAAATCAAATTACAGATGGAAGAGGAATGTATATATTGTAAAGAGAAAGATGATCCGGAACACATCTTCCTTTGTGAAGAATGGAAGGAAGAAAGAAATCACGTAGAAGAGCAAGTAGGGAAGGCAATAACAAAAGAGAAAATTAAAATAATGATAGAAAGTGCAGACACTGGGACTGGGAATTGGACTGGGCAAGATTGTATAACACTGGAGAAGAATGGACAAGACAAGACAATACCAGACACGATGAGAGAAGACTAGAAAAAATTAGACAAGACTAGGCAAGAGTAGACCACAGTGGACAAAATGGAATGATATAAGATAAAACCTGACAAGACTAGATAAGACCTGGCAATACTAAACACGACTGGATAAGTCTAACTAAGATTTGACTGGGACTAAGAATTGGACTGGGCAAGAGATCCTGAATCCAACACTACCTGGTGAGAGCAGGTCCCTTTAAAGTTTCCCCTCCTCCCGCAAAAAAAGATAAGACCTGGCAAGGCTAGACACGACTGGATAAGACAAGATAAGATTTTACTGGGGCTGGGAATTGGACTAGGCAAGATTGTATAACATTGGAGAAGAACGGACAAGACAAGACTAAACAATACCAGACACGACGAGACAAGAATAGACATGACTAGACAATTTTAGAGAAGTGTAGATAAAATTGGACAAGACTAGAGAAGGATAGATAAGAAATGTCTAGGGTAGACACAACTCAATAAGACTAGATAAGATCTGGTAAGACTAGACACGACTGGTCTGAAGTCCCAAGCAAGAAAATGCCCTAAACAAGAGCAGCCAAATAAAAAAGTACCTAAACAAGAGTTGCCAAAATCTAAACAAGGCTAGAAAAAACTGCAACAAGATTAGACAAAATCTAAAGAAGACACTATTAAGTTACAATGCAATGCACTAGACCTAAATAAGAATGGACAACAACTAAATTAAACAAAACCAGATAAAATGAAGACCATATTATGGACAAGTCTGAACAAGATTAGACAAGACCAACAGAACTGAACTGGAGGGGCCAAAACAAGACTGGATAAGACTCAGATACGACTGTACTAGATAAGACAGACTAGACAAGATGAAACAAGACTAGCTGGAATGGACAAGATAGTACAACTGGAGAAGAATAGACAAGACAAGACTAGACAATACTAAACCCGACTAGACAAGACTAGATAAATGTGAACAAGAGTGGACAAAACTGAATGAAATTAAACAAGACAAGACACAACTCGATAAGTCTAGATAAGACCTGACAAGACTAAGCACAACTCGATAATACCAGATAAGATTAGACAAAACAAATAAAAAACGAGATAAGACTAGAGCAGTCAATGCTCTAAAAGTGTCGGCAGCATCAAGACAATCAAGATAGCTCCAGCAAAGACAGAGATCGTCCTCCTGGCAGGAAGAAGAAAAATAAAAAATATGCAGGTCCAAGTAGAAGGCACAATTATCGACAGTAAACCAGCCGCCAAAAACATGGGGGTATACCTAGATAAGGACCTCAGAATGACCACGCATATCCGCCAAACCTGCGCAAAGGCACACAAGGCCTTCATGCTCTTAACGCGCATAACCCCCAACGTGGGAGGACCGAGTGCAAACAAGAGAAGGATCCTAACCACAGCAGTTAGGTCAATAATACTGTATGCAGCACCGGTATGGGCGACAGCGTTAAGATACAAAAGATACCATAATATGATGGAGAGGATAAATAGAACCATGGCCCTGCGCATTATCTCCGGGTACAGAACCATCGCAACGGAGGCGGCACTTGCTATCGCCGCGCTACCCCCAATCAGACTACAGGTAGAGGCAAGAATAGAGCTGTACATCAAAGGAGTTAAACACAAAACGGAGATCAGGGGCGCGACGCTCGAAAAGTGGCAGACTCAATGGGTAAGATATCAAGGCTGGGCAAAAACATTCATACCCGACGTGGCAAAATGGCACGAAAGGAAGTGGGGCGAGGTGGACTTTTACGCCACGCAGGCAATATCCGGACACGGCGTCTTTGGCACGTACCTACATAGAATAGGCAAACAAGAAAATGAAAGCTGCTGGTATTGCGATGAAACGGATTCACCAGAACACACAATCTTCCAATGCATGAAATGGAATAATTTGAGGAGGGAAGCCGCATCAGCGTGTGGACCCATAAATAAAGACAATGTCGCCGAACGGCTACTAGAAACAGAGGAAAACTGGGTGACGATTATGAACATGCTCCACAATATAATGCAACAAAAAATAGAAGATGAGAGGAAAAGAGAAAAAAGACCAGAAACTCTTTCAAAACTAGGGTGGTAACAACCGTCCGGGCTGCCCACCCTGATGGAAAGCGCAACCGACACCGGGGTGGCGCATAACTAAGCCAAGTGGAAGAAGGGGTTTGGTGGGTGTGAGCCCCACACACAGGCTGGTAGAGCTTCCCCCAAACCACAATAAAAAAAAGCACCAAGACAAGACTATCCAAAATCTAAACAAAACTATAGAAGCTCGAACAAGATTGGAGAATATCTAAAGAAGACCTGAATTAGATAAGGTCTGACTAGACTAGATAACAATGGTCAAAACTCGATTAGGTTAGACAAGATTAGATAATACCCAAGAGGCCTAAACAGGACTTGAAAAGTCAAAATAAGGTATGTCAAGAATATTAAGATTAGACTTAATAAGATTAGACAAGATTAGGCCGGGTAGATTAGATGAGAGGCGCCAAGAGTAGACAAGACTTTACTAGGCATAAAAGACCAGACAATACCAATTAAGAGAAGGTAATACTACACAAAGATTCAAAGTAGACTAAACACAAATATGACTAGACAGGATCCAATCCAAGCTACACAAGACTCAAATAAGTCAAAACCAGATAAGACAAAACCAGACTTGACAAGTCTAGGCAAGGTGAGACAAGTCTAGACTAAAATTAGACACTAATAGCATTGGACAAAATTGTACAAAACTGAGAAAAAATGAGGCAAGACGAGATAAGAAGACAAAACTAGAAGTATGGATAAGAATGAATCAGACGAGATGAGCTGAGACTAGACAAGGATCGGCGGTTTGTACAATATAATTTGTAAATGATTTTTTATGTAAAAAAATCAGCTGAAGTTTTATTTAATTATTTCCAACGCTCAGATAAGACAAAGCAAATCTATTTTGATTGAGCATCGACACCACTCATCCATCAATTCTATTTGTTATCTTCCAATTAAAAACCAAATACTCGAATCAATAAGATTCCTACGTCAAGTGCACAAACACAGATTTGCTACATAGATTGATACGTTAGTTAGCTCAAGCGTATCGGTAGAAGCTTAATTGGGTCGCATTGCTGATTTAATAATTATCGAGAAAACACTAATCGTTTTAGTTTTTTAACCTGAATTGGTGCTTTGTTAATTGCTAGACTGTTTTGTAACAGAGTGTCGCAATTTTGAGACAATGACCAATTAATTATTGACTTTTAATTCGAGCAAAAAAAAAATATATTCAATTTTCCTTGGACTCTTAGGTGAATGGCCATGCAATTGTAATTTATGAAATCTATTACCAATTTGTAGTTTCATGAAGTACTAAAAACAAACTGTTTAATCTAGATGCAAATTAAATAGTGATTACTAAACGGGTTGGGTTAGGTTAGGGCAAGAGTGATTACAGGGTGTTAGATTAATCACTATTTGGATTATTAAGGGGCTTAGATTAGGTTAGGTATAGAGTGATTATTAAACAGAAGATAAAATTGTTTAAAACCTTGACCGCCTACTTTAAAGTCATACTAACAAGTAGTCAAACGTCAAAAACAAGTGATATTTTAAATTAAAGAATATCTTAGCTATAAATTTTGTTTGAATAAAACTTTGCTATCTTCATTTTTTTTAAAACTATGAACAAATCCCCATAATCCTACCAAAATCTTTACGACTCATTCTAACTGACTATTAACTAGTTAAAAAATTAAGTTACAAAATCAAACTATACACCAAATTAGAGTGAATTAAATTTTTAACAAACTTTATTCAAGAAAATTTTCAAAATTTGATTTAGTTTCGAAAATATCGCATATCAAAGACGAAAAACTCACTAGAAGCAGTGTTCAAATCTACATAAACTAAAACTGTGATAACTTGGTTATTTCTGAACCGATTGAGAAACAGTTTTGGACACCCTTTATTATATGCTTCCAAATGATATATTTCAAACGAAAATCAATATGCGTTACAAAATAGCATAAATAGTTTATGGCTAGTGTCTTAAAAACTTGACAAATCTACACTAATTTGATCACAACTAGGAAAGAAGTCAAGATATAGAATTTTGTAGCTAACCTAACCTAACAAGTAGAACATTAAGTTAAAGAAGATGTTTTAGCTAGAAATTTTATTTAAACATGTTTGTATCTTCAAATGTTCTAAATCTATGGACAAACAATTAAGCTTCCAAAATCTTGACGATGCTCGCTTAACTGACTATAACTAATTAACGAATTAAGTTACAAAAGCCAATCATACACCAAATTAGATCTAATTAAATCGTCAACGAACTTTATTCAAGAAAATTTTTTAAATTTCTAAAATATTGTATTTCGAAGACAATAAAGATTCTAGGAAGAAATATACGAAAACTGTGAAAGCACACGGAAAAAAGTACACTCTAAAAATTACAGTTTAAATAGTAGCAGCGGCCTTACGAATACAAATTTCTAGAGATTGCAGTTGCATACTGTAATTTTTAAAACTTATTTACTAATAATAACGGAAACTGTAATTTAAAAAAAAAATTGTTAGTTTATTACAGTTTCAAATTCGTAAGGCCGGATGCTACTATTTAAACTGTAATTGTTGGAGTGTACTTTTTTCCGTGCATGATTAAACATCGACTAAACTGACTGGGAAATTGCTTATTTTTGGACACCCTTCATTTCTTACCTGTTTTAAAATTAATTATTTCCAATAAAAATAAATATGCGTTGCAAAACAGCATAGTTTCTTGCAAATGTGTTTTTAAAAGGGTGCAGCGATTTAAAAATCGGTTTCTTAATCTCGAAAGGCTCTGCATAAATTTAGATAATGCGAAAAACAAGTTTGGGTTTCGCCTTTTTCTGCCTCTTTAGTTAAATATTTGAAAATCATTTAGAGGTGGATTGGCTTACATCCCACCTTCTGCCAGCAGGACTTCTTTACACCCCAATTTTTTTTAAATTGTAATTTATTAGCATTGTCTTAAATAATCAATCTCACAAATGATTGTGTGCAACGTAATGCTACATTTTACTAGTCAAGATTATAGACTATAGATAGTCAAGAATTTTGCTAAGTGATTGCTAAGTAACTAAATGGTAATTTTATTTACACAAAATATATTTGTTCTTGTTATTCCGTTTAACGCAAAAGTTTCTAGTTGATGCATAACAAGTAGGTCAAAATTGATTAAGCTAATTTTGTTCTAAAATACCTGGTAAATGTTTAGTTTTGATTAGATCCTAATAAAATAAGGCGATTAATAGTTTTCTGTCGATTAAAATCGCGTTCTACTGGGTGTTTAATTTAGAGGTTTGTTTTTCGACCTGGCAACACTGTTTCTAGTGACCGTCAATCTGATAGGTGACAGCTGATTTCTGCTCAGTATGAAGTTAAGGTATGATGTTCTATGTTCTCAGTATGATGTTCCATGAAGTTGCCATTTCATCATGAATAGACATACGCCAGAACAACGCTTGCAAATTGTGCAAATTTACTTCGAAAGTCGTGGTTCAGTTCGAGAAAATTAGCTTACGCTACGTACATTTTACGGTCGACATAATCGTCCATCCTAGCAAGTTATTTGGAAAACCATGGATCGTTTTCGCACTACGCATAGTCTGATTGATAGTGTGCATCCGTAGAGCTGTCGTACAGTGCTCACCGAAGAAGTTGTTGCAGCTATGAAGCGCAGTGTTGAGAGTTACCCGAATGAGTCGATTCGCCATCGTGCACAGCAATTGGAGCTGTGTCCATCCACCTTATGGAAGATTTTGCGAAAAAATCTCGGTTTACGAGTTTACAAGATACAGCTCGTTCAAGAGCTGAAGTCGCGTGACCATCATATGCGTCCTACGTTCAAAGAATGGGCCGAAAACAAGATTGTTGAACATTGAACCTCAATTTCACAAAAAAAATGTGTTCAGCAATGAGGCTCATTTTTGGCTCAATGGTTACGTAAACAAACAAAATTGCCGGATTTGGAGCGAGGAAAATCCAGAAGCCATTATTGAGACGCCGTTAAATCCACAAAAACAACACAAAACTGTTTGGTGTGCTATATGGGCTGGTAGAATCATATTTATTTAAAGATGATGCCGGCCAGCACTTGACAGTTAATGGAGAGCGCTATTCGCTCCGAGCGCAACAGCATTAGCGCCAAAGGTGACACTTTTAAGAACTTCATGACCAGTTACGTCATTATTCAGCATTTATTTGTTATAATGATATGTAGTGACAAGTTGTTGCGTAGTGAAAATTTAAAGCTTGAAAAAGAAAGTCTAAATTTCACAAACAAAAAGGTTGACAACAAAGGTTTAAATACAAAATTTGATAAGAAATGTCAATTCTAAGTGTGAAAGCAGAATTCTAAACTCGCAATTTCCATTTTGACAACAAAAATCAATAAAAAGTTTGAGAAATAAAATTTGAGTTTTAACAATAAAATTCAATAAAATGTTTGATAATAAAGTTTTATAAACACACATTTTGTTATCAAATGTCAAATTTAAAATGCCAGAATGTCAAATTTTGATAATAAATGTCGAATTGCAAATGTCATAATGTCAAAAATATCAAATATTGATTACATGAGTCGAATTTTAAATGACTAAAATGACAAATTTTGATAAAAAATATCGAATTTTAAATGTCAGAATGTCAAATTTTGATAACAAATGTCAAATTTTAAATGTCAGAATTTCAAATTTTGATAACAAAGATCGTTTTTTTTTAATTTTAACAAATGTCAAATTTTAAATGACAGAATCTCAAGTATGTCAAATTTTGATAACACATGGCAAATTTTAAATGTCAGTATGTCAAATTTTGATAAATATCGAATTTTAGTTTTCAATTTTTTTTAATTTTAACTAATGCCGAATTTTAAATGACAGAATCTCTAAAATGTCAAATTTTGATAACAAATGTCAAATTTTAAATGGCAAAATGTCAAATTTTGATAACAAATATCAAATTAGATTTTTTTTAAATTTTAACAAATGTCGAATTTTAAATGACAGAATTTCAAAAATGTTAGATTATGATAACAAATGTTTTTATGATAACAGAATTCGCAATAAAAAAAAATGAATCTTTCCAAACAATTTACACAATGATTATATTTTCTTTTCTTGTCGTCTAGTTTCCGTGTGCCGAAAATTATTTCACTGGGATTTTTTCTTACCGAGAGGATAGTAGAGAACCGAAAATGCAACATCTTTCCTGATCAAAATGACGGATTTTTTTGGCGATTTTTTCAGAAAATTTCAGGGCTTTTTTTCATGAAAATCATTATTTTTCAAGTAAATGGAAAATTTCAATGTAAAAATTGAGAGGCAATATAATATATATATATATATATATATATATATATATATATATATATATACATATATACATATATATAAATATACATATATATATATATATATATATATATATATATATATATATATATATATATATATATATATATATATATAAGAAAATGTCAAAAATGAAGGTAAAAAATGACAGGAAATATAAAATATAACAAGAAACATCAGACATGACAGGAAATATACAAAATTTCAAAGTGTTTTCCCTGCTGGTTGCAAATATACTAATTGCATTTTCTTAGCCGCTTCAGTTCGCAAGATATGACCTGACATAATTGGCAATTTTTTTGCTGTTAAATATTGTATATTTTATTAAATTAATTATTTTTTGTTTTTGCTTGTTGTTTTTATACAATATTATTGGAGACGAATTTGTCTTTTTGGCCACGGGTGGCGCTAAGCGCGCTTACGCACGGAGCGAATAGATCCACGGTTGCTGACTTTTTCGTTCCCCATTTGAATGGCGTTAATGTGGAAGAGCTTTGGTTCCAACAAGACGGCGCAATATGCCACACAGCGTGCGACACAATCAATTTATTGCAGGAAACATTAGCTAACCGCATAATATTGTGTAACGAACCCGTGAATTGGCCTCCGCGGCAGTGTAATATCACAACTATGGACTACTTTCTGTGGGGATATGTGAAGTCGATAGTGTACGCCAATAAGCCAAAGATGTTGGATCAGCTGGAAGCCAACACTCGCCGAGTTATTGCCGATATACGGCCCCGGCTGCTCGAAAAAGAGGTCGAAAATTGGACTTCCAGATTGTAGTTCATTCAAACCAGCCGCCTGTATGCCTCAAATTATATTTAAGCAGTAATGGCATAAAACTATCTTTCCAATAAAGCCTATATCATGGCCGTTAACTTGATTTTTATGAGTTTCATATCAAATAAAAGTTCAATACCTCTAAAAGAAAAACACCCTATATAATGTGTCGAAGACACAATAAAGTGGAAATGGATAAACAGGAAGAGGATAACTGAAAAACAGAATAAAATTGAATAAAATTATAGGGGAAGCCAAAACCCACAAGGGATTGTTGTAGTGCCTAGGAAGAAGAGGAAGGAGAAGAAGAAAGAGGAGCAGGAGGAGAAGAAGAAGCAAGAGGAGAAGAATAAGAAGGAAGAGGAGGAGAAGAAGAAAGAAGGGGAGAAGAAGAAGAAGGAAGAGGAGGAGAAGAAGAAGTAAGAGGAGAAGAAGAAGGAAGAGGAGAAGAAGAAGAATATAATATATAATAAGAAAATTTCTTTTGTCTTTGACTTTTTCGTTCCCCAGTTGAATGGCGTTAAAGTGGAGGAACTTCGGTTCCAATAAGACGGCGCAACATGCCACAAAGCGCGAAACATTCGCTGATCGCATAATCTCGTGTAACGAACCCGTGAATTACCGTAAATTAGGTACAAGTTAGAGATGTTGCGAATATTCGCATCCGCAATTGCGGAGCTACCGCATCGATTTGGAGATCTGCATCCGCAATAATCAGTGCGGATGTTCATGCGAATTTTATTTTTATTGTGGTTTTAAATGTAATAATTTTGGTTTCCAAAGGTTTTTAAAGGGATTAAGATTAATGTAAAGCGACCAATAGACCCTAACATCAGGTCGTGGTGTCGGGAATGATTTCTAAGTGCGTTTTAAAGCTCCTTTTGAAAGTGTATAGGGCTAATTTAGGGCTAAAAATGAAAAGGCGGCAATATTATTTTATTAAATATAATGCTGCAATTTTTAACTTTAATTACTAATAACTTGATAAAAATATTAAAAACTACTATCTTATTTCTTCACCCATATAGTTTCTTATAAAATATCTTAAGATACGCATCCGCATCCGCTGATGTGAGCCTTCAAATATCTGCAGCCGCATCCGCGGATGTGAAAAAATCTGCATCCGTAACATCCCTAGTACAATTTAGAGTAAGTCTTCTTTATAAATGGCCAAGAAAAGTAAAAAAAATCGCTTCGATTGCGTAGAGCCGTAGACGTTGATTACGACTTTTGATAAAAATGATTTATTCTAAATTCCCCAAAAAAATGTACGGAAATATTTTTGGAAACTAAATTTACGGTATATATATTTACGATATCACACCTATGGACTACTTTCTGTGGGAATATGTAAAGTCGCTAGTGTACGCCAATAAGCCAACAATGTTCGATCAGCTGGAAGCCAACATTCGCCGAGTTATTGCCGATGTACGGCCACGGCTGCTCGAAAAAGTGGTCGAAAATTGGACTTTCAGAATGAAGCTCATTCGAACCAGCCGCCTGTATGCCACACATCATATTTAATCAGTAATGGCATAAAATTATCTTTCCAATAAAGCCAATACCATGGCCGTTAACTTGATTTTTATGAGTTTCGTATCAGTTCGAAGTTTAATACCTCTTAAAAAACACCATATATAATGTGTCGAAGACACTAAAAGGCGGAAATGCATAAACTGGAAGAGGATAACTGGAAAACAGGATAAAATTGAACAAAATCGTAGGGGAAGCCAAAACCCACAAGGGGTTGTTGTAGAGAAGAGATTATCATGGGACGAGTTTTTCGTCGCAGATCCCATCCCGTGGGACGTATCGCTGTCACTGTGTCATCCCTTCACATTTTCGCCCCACTGTCTCCGCAAAAGTAAAATTTTCGTCCCATCCTATCCCGTCGCATTCATCCCATCCCATCCCGGTCGCGCGGGCCGTCCCATTCATCCCATTTTTCACATACAGCAACTTTCTTTTCGGTTTTTCGACAATGAGTAATTCTTTTTCGTCGCAAACGAATCGGAAGATTTTTCGGAACTACATCGTCTTATCCCAGAAATCTCCTGAGCTGGACATTGGACACTGGACAAAATTTTTCGTATTGGCACGATAAATGTTAATTTTGGATTATTGTCTATTCAATCTGATCGTTAAAATCGTTAGAAACAAAACTGCATCATTTTCAAGGATAAAATAGGAGTTTCACAAAAGAAAAATACCAGTCGAACTGCGCAAGCGCGATGCGGTAACCGACAAACTGCCGCGCCGAGTCGTGAAAATCTTAACTAAAACCTATACAAAAAAGATATGCGCTGCAAAAAAAAAACAAAATCTAGAAATAGCTAACAAAAATACTGTGATTTGTATTCGGAAGGCTACTTTTGTCTACAAACAAATGAAAATAAAAAAAATCTTATATGAAAGCAATTACCTAATTGTGCACGAACTAGATTTACTTAATTATTATTATTATTTACTTAATTATTTAACTAGATTTACGGATTATCAAAAGCCGTCCGATTCCGTGCCATACAAAATTGTCGTCCCATCCCATCCCACACGATGTTCGAACCACTCATCCCGTACCATGGGACAATGGGATGGGATGAGCTGGGACGATGGGATCCCATGCTCATCTCTATTGTAAGGCCTAGGCAGAAGAGGAAGGAGAAGAAGAAGAAAGAGGATCAGGAGAAGAAGGAGAAGGAGGAGAAGGAGGAGAAGGAGAAGAAGGAAGAGGAGAAGAATAAGTAGGAAGAGTAGAAGAAGAAAGAAGGGAAGAAGAAGAAGAAAAAGGAGGAGAAGAAGAAGAATGAAGAGGAGAAGAAGTAGAATGAAGAGAATAAGAAGAATATGTAATATACAATAAGGAAATGTATAATACAAACAAAAATGTTATTAAGGAGGAGAAGGAGAAGAAGAAGAAGAAGGAAGAGGAGAAAAATAAGAAGGAAGAGGAGAAGAAGAAGAAAGAAGGGGAGAAGAAGAAGGAAAAGGAGGAGAAGAAGAAGAAAGAAGAATATGTAATATACAATAAGGAAATGTATACAAACAAAAAATATTATTGTTTGTATAGTACAAATAATAATATTTCTAGGTTTGTACCCGCGTTGTACTAAATACGCGTTATATAAAACTTGATATAACTAATATGGTTTATTTTATGGTTTATTTTTTTAATTAATATGGTTATATTGGGCTATAACAGTTTAGTCAAGGAATTTCTAAGTTCTCGTTAGGTTCTTGTTAAGAGCTAAAAACATTTTTTAGTTTCTATTTTTAAACTAATGCTATATTGGGCTAGTTCAGTTTACCTCATTTGTAGAAAAACATATTTCTTCGCAATATCTTTTGTAGAATCTCGCGTTATATTTTATTGCTTACTGTACAGATTTACTTTACGACTAGGACTAATTCCTTATATAATAATGATATTCTCACAAAATGATTTTCTCACATAATCTTGATTTTCTCACACAATAATGATTTTCTCTCAAGTATGTCAAATGTTTACATTTTGTCTCAAGTAACTCAAGTGTTCTCAGAGATCTCAAGCCCCCATAGCTATTCAGCCACTAGCTAATAGACTCCTAACTTAACAGCTAGGAGGCTGATTTAAATTGATAGGTATTTATGTATTATCTAATCAGTGTAAGTCTAGTTGCCTACATATCCATTGTGTTTTAAATATTTCCAATTCTACGACAAACAGTTGCGTTTAATAGTGTAATTTAAAAAGCGGTTAATAGTGTAATTTTTAAAATTCAAATCAGTTATTACAGATTTAATTATTCGTACCAAATACAAATTATAAGTCATTCTAGACGGTGGTATAGCTTAGTGGCAGCAGAATTCACAGGTCTAAAATTAGATGACGTTGATTATTGAAGATATTGTTGATTATTGATGATATTAACAGAATTCACAGGTCTAAGATTAGGCTTTTGATAAATGATTAGACGATGATTATTGATGATGTTGATTATTGAAGATGTTGATTATTAATGAAGCTGTTAATTATAGAAGATGTTGATTATTGATGATAATATTGATTATTGATGATATTGTTAATTATTGATGATTATTGATGTAGAAATCTTTAATACTTATTAATACAATGTATGAACATTCGATATCAATAATTTATAAAACGCTTTTCTTTCAAAGGCTTTCTCTGTAAGGACGTATCATTTGAAATGAAATAAAACAAAAATAGTTAAACAGTAAAATACTGCCAGAAGGGCGTTTACATATCGAAGCGCAAACAATCTGTTGTAAATAACAAATCAATTATCTTTCGACTAAATAAAAATCAGACAAGGTCGGTAAATATCTGACAAAATCAGATAAGACTGGACAATATTAGATAAGAGTAGAGAAAATTAGGTAAGACTTAGCAATACAAAACTAGCAAAGACTAGACAGTACTAGGCATTACTAGACTGGATAAGATAAGTCAGCACTGGACAATACTGGATAAGGCTGGACAAGTCTAAGCAAAAGTGATAAGCCTAACTGAACAAGACTAGCCAAGTTTGGACATGGCTAGACAAAAAAACTTAAATATTGATTGATTAGTTAAGTACTGACCAATTGTTATTATTACCTTTGCCTTACGTACCTCTAACGTAGGCATGTCAAACACGCGTCCCCGGGCCGCATGCGGCCCGACAATACATAGATTGAAGCCAGCCGAGACGTTTTATTTTTTTTTAAAAACGGCGGAGGTATTATATCACAAGTCAAATCACAAATCAAAAAAATTTAAAGTGTAAGTTTAAGCCGAAATACTGTAGCAAACAGAGTTGATAAAATAGCCGAGTATTTGAGAAATCAGTATAACTCAATAATATCAACATTTCAAGCCTACTCTATTGATCAGCTGGTCGTTTTTATTCGCGGATGTGTTGTTAATTTTGATTATGGAATATATTTCCTTCTGGAAGTTTTGCAGAACTGTTTGTCTTACAACTGATGATGCTAAATCTACCATGAGAGATTGCGGGGTTAAAAGAAGCATGTAAACAGCATGGTAATAATAATTTTGAACATTTTCATTGTATTATTCACCAGCCAGTACCAAAAAGTTTAAAAAACGGACATGTTTTAAAAATAATCACAAAAATTGTGAATTACATTCCAGCACGTGGACTTAATCGCCAATTTGCTTTGTTTTTAGAAGATATAGAATGTGAATACATCGAACTACCACAATATAAGGAAGTTCGATGGCTTTCGAGTCATATCAGTGTTTAACGATTCTTCAAATTGCTGGACGAAATCATAATTTTCTTGGAAACAAAAAATTATGAATGTGCTGAATTAAAAGATGGACAATGGATAAAGGACTTGACTTTCTCAGTTGATATTACAAGTCATCTTATTCAACTTAATCTTATGCTCCAGGCAAAAATCATGTTGTTACAACGCTATTTGGTAATATTAACGCTTTCAAACACAAATTATTACTTTGGCGAGAACAAATAGAAGAAGAAAACTTATCTCACTTTGAAAAGTGTCCATATCTATTGTTTAAATCACCTAAATTAAAATTTTCAGAATATACACACCAAATTTTCAATATTAATTAGAAACGGAAACAGAAATCGATCAGACTTTTTTGTCTTCTAATCGAAATATTTTTTCATTTTAAAAGCTGTGAAGTACAATTCGTCTTTTTGCTTGACCTCTATCTATCGATATTGAAATTGCTGATGAAAAGTTGCAAATGGAATGAATTGATATCCAATGTGATTCTTTGCTGATAGAAAAATAATTAGAAGTTGGACTTTAGTATAGAAGTTATATTAGAAGTTGGACGAATTTTATACATATTTATCTGTAGATCAGTTTCCTAAAATGTTTCTTAGGCGTATACTGGCTATGTTTGAAAGCACTTATTTATGCGAGCAACTATTTTCTTTAATAAAAAATAACAAAAATTTAGAAAGGTCAAGATTAACCGATCAACATCATCAACTTTAAAAATCGCAACAGCTCAAGATATTCAACAAAATATCGATGACTTGCTTTCCAACAAACGATGTCAAATATCTTCTAAAAAGTAGTATTAAATGGTGATTTTGTTTATTATAACTTTTATTTTAGTTTTTTTTTTTAAACATAGGATATTTATAGTTTCAGTGTAAAAAATAACATGAAATATAAATTGTCTATGTATGTAATAATATAGAATAAAGTGTAAAATATTTTTAGTTTAGTAAAAAAACATTGAGTCTAATAAATTAATAATATAATCATTCTTACAATCGTGTTTTATTAATTTTTGAGCAGTAAAAAAATGCGGCCCGAACTTAGTATAAAATAGATCATGTGGCCCGTAATATCATACGAGTTTGACGTGCCTGCTCTAAGGGATTTTGCCGCCTCCCTCTGCCTATGGTTGTGCTTGGTGTCTTGATCTTACACACAAGTATATGGAGCCCTTTCAGTTTTTAACGTGGGTGGCAAGCCACTATTAGAGGAGGTTTCGTGGCAGATTTACTGTGATGGCTTTGCCAGAGTCATGCACAGGAGTACGGTGGTTTGTTGTTAATTTTATTAATAGAGAATTCGAGAAAGACATTGTACATTGAATACATTTTTTTTTGCTATAAAACAAGTTGCAGTGAGTGCAGGTAGCAAGCGGCAACCTCCACGCGCTTTTCCTGTTTTCCTTCAACCACTTAGAGAGGCGAATTATAAAAAATCAGCATGCATTTATTCAACAAACAGTTATACGCGCTCGCCGATATGTTATTTCACTTTAGAAACGAAAAGGTGTCAACGTACGCAGAAAGGGATTCGAATTCGTCGCCAACGGCCGGTTCGAACCGGTGAGGAAAGACCGGTGGCTATTAGATAAATTCCAGTTTGATCCGCTTTGTATCGCTCTGCCGTTTTTTCTTCGGCTGTAATCTGCAAAGTTATTACGAAAAAGCAACCCAATTTGGGAAAAAATAAACTGTGTTATGCTACTATTTAAACGAACAGTCTGTTAAGTGAATAAAAGAAAGTTTTGGTGATATGTTTTTTTGGTTTGTGTTTCTATGCGGAACATGGAACACATACTTTGTTTCCTGTGTTATTGATCCGAGACAGATCCATTTTATACGAAAATGATCATTTATCTACCTATTCAAGGCGATACATCGAATATTTTAACAAACAATAATATTTAGATAAATAATATCTTATTTTGTAAAATAGTAGCAGGGGTTTATAAATATTTATAATTTTGCATAAACTACATATTAATTTGTTTATTATAGCTACGATTATTGATCTGCATTTAGAATGGGAATTCTTAGCAGTTCTATAGCGTCAGTGGTTCTAATAAATCTAATGCAGTCTGCAATGTATGTCAGTGTAGTGTACATGGGACGTTCCCCTTGTTAAGGTTGTGAAACTTTGACGTTAATTTTCAGGTTGATTTGTGTTTTTAACGGTTTGTTTAATTGCGAATTATGAAACAAATCGTCGGATTTGTAATGTGGGGAATATCTTTGAAAAACAAATCTTGACCAACTTTTTTTTATGAGGAATTAGATAACTTTTCCACGATTCTAAACAAATATTTCTTCAAAGCACATTTTTACGTAATATTATTCTTTGCGTTTAGTTTCGTTAATAACATATGTTACTTAAAAGATTGACATTCGCTTTACTAACGGGTTTTTCAACAAGCACGATATGATTTTAAGTATTAGGGCTACCTGAAAGTAATCGGTTTTTTTCTTCTTATTTCTCACATTGTAGGCAGGCATGCCTGTTCATTCATCACTATGGTCGGTCAAGGTGGGGCCTATTGTCGCTCCACCGCTTTCTGGGTCTCCCTGGGTTTCTTTTCGCTCTTGGCGAATTATCCCGTGCGATTCGGACCAGCCTAGTGTCGTCCATCCCGTCCACGTGGCTGCGCCACATCTCTTTTCGTTCTTCTACTCAGTCGTTTATGGGTTGTACGACGTACATTTGCTTGGCTCCGTGCTCCTCATCCTGTCCATTAAGGTTTTATTGTTGATCTTTCGTATCACCGACATTTCCACGCTATCCAGTATTCTTTGAGTTGTTGTTGTCATAGGGCGAGTTTCTGCTGTGTATGTGGCTGTTGGATTCTGATTTAGTAGATGCGCACAGAACACAGTTTAGTAGATGCGCGATTTAGGCAGTGGGAGGAGGCCCAGGTCAAAAATTGTTTCTGTAGCGCCACGAAGAAGAAGAAGAAGAAGAAGATTTCGTGTGAGTGTTTAAATATTTGTTTTTAATAATGACCCCATTCAGGCATCCAGCAATTATTTAAGCTTTTATTGGTTGCAGCCTGACGCCTGCTTCTATATCCCCAAAAGCCGATATCTCCCCGACCCCCAGGAAGTTGAATTCCATCACTTGTTGAATGATTTGGCCATCTACCTCTAATTTACATCGTATTTGGACCTTTGATGGTTATTGGGACCCGTGCGGGGATTTGCCAATTACCTCCATCGGGCGCGTCCCCATTGAAATTGGGGAACGCTCGCCGAGTCTTGACTCGGAGGGTAGTGGAAAAATAAAATATCCACCGAGAAACAAAAATTAGACTGGTCCTCCAGGTTGGGGGTTTTGAGGTCAGGCTAGCGACTTGCCTCAAGTAAACAATGCTCAAAGTGCCACGAATGAGCCTCGGAATGCCGTTTTTAAAGTTAAATTCAAAGAGATAAGTTTTTAACAAATTTATATTTTTAATGATATAACAACCCGTTATCAACAACCTTTGGTCACTTAGAAAATGTTGTAGCAATCCTAAATCGATGTTGTAGCGATCTAAATGTAAATTTTATGGCGCAATATCGAGCGAGTATGGTGAGTAAGGCAATACCGCCCACCACAATTCATTAATTTTTTCCAGGGTTCGTTTTGCACAGTGCGGTCTTGCATCATTGTGTTCCGCATTATTGTGTTTGTGTTGTTGGAATGGCGCCTTTTCTATTGGCAATCCCTGGATACTTTTCAAATATAGATTGATTCACTTCATCCAATTGTTCACATAGCACGTTGACGCCGGCGCACGGTTTTGTGTTTTAGTTTGCGGGCAACGTGTTCCACCGGTGGTACACGCCGGCATTAACGTGTTAAAGGTCTGCATTCACAGTTTGTCCAGGTCTTAGAACTTCAAAGTGAACGACTTCCCAAATAGTCCACCAAACACATTATGCGGGACACAAACAGTTGTTGTTGCTTACTTTCACGATCTGCGGCAAAGGTTCTTGGATGGTCGACCAAGCTTGGTGTTTGACAGCTCCTCAATTGTCTGACACGGATTTGCTTCCACTTCTGCCCTTAACCTGTCATTGTCTAAAGTTGCTGGTCTTCCTGATCGATACGAGTCGGAAAGGTCAAAATTACTGGATTTAAACTTCACCTTTTGTATTAGCGAACGTGTAATGCATTTCTCGAAAATCGTGGAAACATTTATGTTAATATCTTTTGTAGAAAAATACAATTTAATCACCAGACCACAACATGGCTTCTGCAAGGGGAAATCCACAAACACAAGGATATTACAAGTAATCACAAGCGTCATGCGTGGGGTATACCGTAGAAGAAAACCGATTGGAATATTCTGCGATTTTTCTAGGGCCTTCCACTGCCTGTCACACAGCCATCTATTAAATATACTATATACCTATGATATAAGAGGGAAAGCAGGCAGGTGCTACTTAACAGATTGTAATCATTTTGTTTCAGTAAATTACAACAATACTGCACATTCCGTTATCGTACGAACAAATACTGGTATCCCTCCAGGTAGTAATATAGCCTCTACTCTCTCTCTCTCTCTCGCTCTTCATCCAGTGTTTGTCCACTGCTGGACGTAGGCCTCTTTCAAGTCGCATCTTCTTTTTTGCGATTTAATGCCATTCTTTCCCCGCTATTTTCTTGTCGAGCCATCTTCTTTGCGGTCTTCCAGTGTGTCGTTTTATGGCTCTTGGTCTCCAGTGAGTAATCCTACGGGCCCATGTGTCGGTGTTTTCCCTGGCTACGTATCCTACCCAGTTCCACTTAAGTTCTGCGCTTCGTTCAATCACGTCTTTGCCTTTGGATCGCAGTTCGATCTCCTGGTTTGTTATTCTGTCTCTTAAGCTTATGCCGAGCAGAGCCCGTTGGCATGTTTTTAATCTGTTTGCGGTCTTTGCTGTCCATGTCATTGTTTCCAGGCCATACGTCGTAACGGGCAATATGCACATGTCGTATACTTCTCGTTTTAGGCAGTGCGGTATGTCTGGTGTATGATTCTTGACTATGTGTCTGAGTTTGCCGAAACCAGCCCAGCTCTGAGTTATTCTTCTGGTTATTTATGTTGCCTGATTTCATTACCCAGTCTTGTTTGATGACGAAGGTATATGTACTCGGGTCACTTGTTCGATTTCCTTCCGTCCATTTCGTGCGGTTGGGCTCCAACTTCTTAGGTCATGATCTTGGTTTTCCCCAAGTTCATAGCCCCACTACTATTTTTGATGTATATAGCAGACTTGCCAACATAATAGGTTACCAGTGCACCTTCTATGCAGACAATTCCAGCTTCATTCTCTGAAGTAACGGGCTCTGCTTATGAAACAGAAGCTCAAATCCTCATGAACAAGTTAGTTAAGTGGTTTGCAGCGAACCATTTATTCTTGAATGGAGAAAAGACTGACTATCATTTAAAAAACCTCAAGAAACAAATACGCAAAAGACCTCCAATTAATAATTGAAACTCATCCACTTAAGATTACAAAATATACCAAATTTCTAGGATTATACTTAGACGAACACCTCAAATGGAACCACACCATATCACATTAATGAGAATATTTATCGTATACAATGCAAACAAAACATAGCATTGAAGTGTGACCTACTGAACTACTATTATGCAGAAATAAAGGCAATCCTGGCATAAGGAATAGCAGCGTGGAGATCGTCTCCTTGTGTACAATAGCTGCTTAAAAACCAGAAGCCGATAGTCAGAGCTATAATGGGAATGCAGAAAAATGAATCTTGACCTATGGACAACTAGGAATACTAACGGTGCCTAGCTTATATATACTGGAAGTATCAACTGTCAGTCATAAATGCAAGCAAAACTTCGACGTAAAGTTGGATAAACATGATTACAATACACGGCGAAAAGAAAACGTGAATATGCGTGTTCCGTGAAGCTTTAAACAATTTTACGTCTAAAAATCTCAATAAAATTAAACCGAAAAATTGTAGCAAGAAAATTACGTATTTTCATTGATTTTTTGAGGTTCAATGTCGCTTCAAAGTTAAATTTTCCTGGATTTATTTTGGACGATTGATTTGATTTGTTTCCGAAAATTTAACAAAAAGTTAAAATTTTAAGCGAAATGCCAATTAAAACAGTTTCAGTTAATTTCCCGCGATTGTTCTCAATGATTTTCATTAATTAAATTATGTTTTTGATTTTGCTGCAAGATGTTCAAAACTGAGACACCTCGCAAATTTTATTTCTAATGTGACCGTTGGATCTCAAAAACTTGTTATAGAAATACAGAATAATTGAAGAAAAAAATTAGAAATTTCTGAAAAATTTAACTCGGAAATTTAACGAAATTTTAAATTGTGAAAAACTGAAAATTTCAAAAAAACTTTATGGTTCAGTTTTTTTTGAAATTTCGAGTTTTTCACAATATAATCAAACAATAATATATCAAACTTAACCTTATGCCAAAGGAATCCATACCAAGAAGAGATAGATAATAATATATAACAAGCTACATTCAAAAAAAGTCAAAAACTTTCCTTTACCACATACACTGGTCTATAGTGTGGCAGAACTCTATAATATGTGAATCAAATTCTGTTTCTCTTGATTATTTTTATTTTGATATAAATTTACTTTTAATTATGTTAAATCCGAGAATGGCTTGAATCTGCTTATTATATTATAATTTATTATTATGGTAACTTGACACGTCTTATATGTACTTGTATCTAAAGATTTAAAGATAAACATTACACATGTTTTTGTGGCAACTGTTGCGTTACTGCCTTTGTGATACTCAAAAAGCATACAATGCCGAATATGTACTTCTTCTGGTATTTGCCCTGCCATTTCACCATAAATTGTAAGAAAAAAATCAAATTAATTATTTACGAGTAAACAAGTCACTTTAACCTTAAAATGTCTTTGGCACGACTTTGGAGTACACAGTGAGCTGACAAATGACAAATGAATATCGACATACAAAGAAACAACATTACTTTCCGGTTCCCCTATTATTAGACAACTTAATTATCTGTTGGTCTGAATAAAATTATTTATGTGTCTAGAGATGTAACTGAGATATCGAGGATAAAGTTTACAAAAGTTAAAGTTCAAAAAGTATTAAAGTTTTTAAAAGACTTTTAATGTAGACATACTAGTTAGCATTATATAGGGTCGTCCAAAAGGGACTTTCGAACTTTGACAATTGGTAGCGATGATAATGTAGAAGCTATCTGTCGAATTGGTTGTCATTTATTCAGTCTGTTTTGCCAAATCACCATAGACGGATATAGAGTTCAACAACACGTGCAAATGATAAAATTGTTTTACCAAAATGGATATTCTGTTCGGCCAACGTTCCGTGCGCTGCGCTTATTTTACGGACGCCATAATCGTCCTACCGAGTGGATAAATTTAAGTCCACTGGTTCAGTAAACAATAAACCAAGACCAGTACGACGACGAAACGCAAGATCTGCCGAAAACATCGCCGCTGTCCGTGAGAGTGTGCAGGAGAAGCAGAGGCAATCGATTTTGAGTCGCTCACAAGAACTCCGCTTTTCGCAGACCACAACTTTGCGTATTTTGCGTCGTAACTTGTGTCTGTACCCGAGAAACGACCTGAAGGTAGACGACCAACGACGTGTGTTCGCTGAATGGGCCCTGTAACAGTTTGAAACTGATCCTAATTTTCATAAAAGACTCATCTTCAGCGATGAGGCCCATTTCTGGATGAATGGGTACATCAACCAACTACATTGTCGAATTTTTGGCGATACCAATCCACATGAGATCCAAGAGCGCCCATGCATCCCGATAAAGTCACTGTTTGGTGGGAATTTTGGGCTGGCAGCGTCATCGGACTACATTTCTTTGAGAACCACGTTGGCCAAGCCATCACCGTCATCACTTGTTAGTGGGCAGAAGGAAGTTAATGGAGATAACTATACAGATCGACGGAATAATGATTAGCACCATTAGACTCATTAAGTATCTAGAACTCTACTTCGACCACAATATTAGAATGACGAAACTATGTCAAAAATATCGCAAAAAAAGGCGGAAGAGTTAACGACCAAACTGTCTAGGATAATGCCTAACGTGGGGTGCAATAACAAAAGAAAAATAGTTGCCTCTGGAGTATATTCGATAATGTTGTATGGGTCGCCAATCTAGATCGAAACCAGGAAATGTGCTAAATATAGAAACATAATGGAAAGTGTTCAAAGAAAACCACTGATAAGAATATGTAGCGCATACCGCACCACGTCAATTGCAGCACTTCAATTGATCGCCAGTGTACCGACAATAGATTTACTGGTGGACGAAAGATGCAGTATGTATAAAAACCAAATGGACAAACCATGGCGCAAATAAAAGAGGGAATGAAAAGGAAATGGCAGGAGAAATGGAATGAACTACAAGAAAAGGGTGAGTGGACCAAAAAACTGATTCCGGATATACTAAAGTGGACAAACAGGAAACATGGAGAGGTGGGCTACCAGATTTCACAAATTCTGGGAGGCCATGGTGTTTTGTAGCCTACCTCAAACGGTTCTTTGTCGGTGCACGTCTCGTTTAAGGCTACGTCGACGTCGAGTTGTACCACACTAGTGCGGTGTACTCGGCAGCGGAGAAACAGAGAACAACATCCGACGTAGGCAGCACGTCAAGCTGCGCTTGCCATGTTGTGCCATTGAGCTTCGGGATGATATTATTCCTAGCACAAACTTTGGCCTTTGAATTCTGGCAGTGTTTTTGGAAAGATACTGTGCGATAATCACGAAACACGAAGTAAGGAAAGCCATAGAACTAGCAAAGAATAATAAATCCGCAGGTCCAGACAACGTCAAGACCGAAATGTTAAAAGTAATGTGCAATGCGAACACTGGGAACGATTATATAGATATCCTAACTGCTCTCTTTAATAATATCTATAACACCGGAAACATGCCAGAGGACTGGTTGCACTCCATATTCGTCACGATACCCAAGAAACCAACTGCAAAGAACTGCGACGAACACAGATTAATAAGCCTAATGAACCACATAGTCAAAACCTTTCTTAAAATCATACATGCTAGAATCTATCAAAAATGCGAAGAATATCTAGGTGAAAGCCAATTCGGCTTCAGGAACGCACTGGGAACAAGAGAGGCTATTTTTGCAGTCCAGGTTCTGATTCAGAGATGCAGAGATATGGGCCGTGATGTCCATGTCAGTTTCATAGATTTCTCCAAAGCCTTCGATAATGTACAGCACGATAAAATGATCGAGGTATTACAGGAAACAGGCATAGATACACCACTAGCACCACTAGCTCGGAATATGGCCTCAAGCTCAACAAAAGCAAAACAAAACACATGCTAATAAGCCGAAATGCTTCAGATCGCAGACGAATTGATGTTAGAAGGAGAAAAATCTTCAAAGCAGCGCTCACAGACACCAGCGAAGGCATCAAGATGAATGGGGAAAACATCCGATACGCCGACGATACAATCGTACTTGCTAGCAGTTTGGAAGGCTTACAAGAACTAATGACCAAGATTCACACCACTAGCTCGGAATATGGCCTCAAGCTCAACAAAAGCAAAACAAAACACATGCTAATAAGCCGAAATGCTTCAGATCCCAGACGTATTGATGTTAGAAGGAGAGATCATCGAACGAGTAGAGAAGTACCCTTACCTGGGAACTATTGTCAACGACAATTGGGAGCACTCCGTAGAGTTACACTGCAGAATAGAGAAGGCTAGAGCGGCATTTAATAAACTCAAAACAATGCTATGCAGCAGCGACTTGACATTACAACTAAAGGTCCGAATGGTCAGGTGTTACGTTTTATCTGTTCTGTTGTACGGCGCAGAAGCATGGACGCTAACGGAAGCAACAGAAAGGAAGATAGAGGCGTCAGAGCTCTGGGTATATAGAAAGCTGCTCCGCATATCCTGGCGGGATCACATTACGAATGAGGTGGTAATGCAAAGAATAGGCACACAGAGGCAAGTTCTGAGCACAATCAAGAAGATAAAAACTGGCTATCTTGTATATAATGAGAAACCAGAAATACCGCTTACTACAGCTGGTCCTGCAAGGAAGAGTAGATGGACACAGATGACCAGGTAGAAGAAGAAACTCGTGGCTAGGAAACCTGAGGCAGTGGTTCTCATTCACTTCCACACAACTTTTCAGACCGGCTGTAGATAGAACGGAAATTGCTACGTTGATCGCCAACATCCCGAAGGGATAAGGCACGCAAAGAAGAAGAAGAAGTGTGCGAAAGTAGACTACCATATTAAACAAATTCTGGGAGGCCATGGCTGTTTTGTAGCCTACCTCAAACGGTTGCATCTGCAGGAATCGGAAGGCTGCACATGGAGGTACACACAGGAGGGACCTTATCCAACAGGAACATGATGGCACTCATTATGATTATTGGCACAAAGGAAGAAAGAAGAAGGAATAAACAACTAATGTAGAAAGAAATACTAGAATAGCCCTCCCTTAAAGAAAAGCTTTTGCGATGCCGAGGGACACAGGGAGCATTCCAGGGGTCCACTCGATCCAGCAAGTGTTGGCGACGCCCCCTATAAAAAAGAAAAAAGGCCATCACCGTCAACGGCGAGCGCTATAGGTCGATGATTACCAATTCGGTGGATTACTTTTGGCCTGACTTGGATAATATTGGCACCAACGACATGTGGCTTCAACTGGACGACGCTACATGAGACACAGCTCTTACCACATTGGAAATTCTGCACGAGCGATTGGAGGGCAGGGTCATCTCACGTGGAGGTGATGTGAACTGCTCACCAAGATCGTGCGATTTGACCCCGTTACTTTTTTTTTTGTGGGGTTTTCTTAAACCGCATGTTTATGCGAATAAGCTGCAAACCACAGCGGCCGCCAAAGCCAACGTAACTCATGCCACCGGTCAAATTCCTGATTTATGCATACGGAAAATTGGACATTTCGGATGCGCGCCACCCAGCGAGGACGCGGCGGATATTTGCTGGATGTTATATTCCATACATAATGGCATCGATAAGCCTTTCAAACAAATAAAAAAAATCGATGATATCTCACACACACACTTGTTTTATTTAAATATAAAAAGGGGAAGCGCTTAATGAAAGATCCTATATTATAGACAATTTAATTACATGTCGCGACATGTAATTAAATTGTCTATAATATAGTCTATATATGTCGGTCTGAATAAAATTATTTATGTATCTAGAGAACTAGCTATAAGAACTAGCTAAGATATCGAGCCTTAGAAGAAGTTAAACGAGGCGCAAATCCAAAACGACTTTTAAACATTTTGTCTTTAATCTAGACAAAGACTAGTTAGTCTAAATCTTATTATTGCTAGACAAAAGCAAAGGCTAAACATTATGTCTGCTTTTATTGATACCTCTTATTTGCCTTACTACGATATCTATATGTTAGTCTTGTTTGGTTAGCAGTTACTGCTTAATAACCCTTCGAGACACGGACTTTTATATATCTCACCAATACACATTTACGCGTCAATGTCTCACCACTTTGAATACCGCCATGCCTCAAGAGTTAAGTCTATTTATTGAGTTTAGTTTTAACTCTCTAATTTTGTCTTCAGTGCCTTTTTGAAGTTTGGTCCAATGTGGATGGCGGGTTATTAACTCTTCGAACACTGCGGACAAGTGGCTTATTGTATTTTGCCCACAATTTTCACTTTATAGTCCCACAAACCTAGATGTTATTATAATTGGAGTTAGTTAGTTACACATTTGTCTTCTAGTATAAATGCAGCCGGCGGACAGTCGTTCACGGGATCGAACCCGGGATCTCCAGATTTGCTAGTTAAGTTTCTAAGCAAGTTAAGCTCTAACTCTATAGACTACGAGGCCGACCTTCAGTGCATTGACTACACTTGAGATTTTATATTTCGCTATTTTTAGAAATAAATATAATTATAGTTTGTTCGCATTTTTGAAAACACCACAATGGCGAGAAGATGAGAATAAAGAAACGGTTTCTATTTAAACGGTGATACGAGAAATGACCCATGTCCGAGATAATAACTCGTTGGACGTGTTGTTACGCGCTCGGAAAATTACAGGCGCATTTGTTGTTGCCGGTAAATTATTAAGGGCGAGGCGTGTATACGGACAATAAATATTTTCGATTTTTTCTCTCGGCTTAATTTATTTGCAGAGCGACTTATAAAATTTGTAAGTATATAAATGAATTGTAATTACGTGCAAGCAGGATTAATGGCTTAATGGGGGATTATGAGATTGCGTCGTTAACGTCAGGTAGAATGAGAAAGTCGCGGAAGGAAATGTGGATTTGTTGGTTTCTTTTTTAATCTCGCATAATATGCATATTGTTTGTGGTAAACCTTGAACTTTCAATTTGTAACTTGAACTTAGGATTGACGGCCTAATCTGGAACGTCTTGTCTACATATATTATTTTTATATTATCTCTGGCACATTCATCATTCTTTCAGTAATAATAAAAATATTTTCAATGTTAAATATTGAATGAAACAAAAAGTTACATGCTAACTACTCAACTTTGTAAGAGATTATTAGAAACCAAGCTATTGCTCGCGTAATCCTAATTATAATTAAATGTTGATTGAACAAATTTTGCATCAAGACTACTCCATTTTACAAGGAACTTAACCCTTTCGCTACCAACGGGACACCTATGTCCCAAGCACCAAATAATATCTAATTCACTGTAAATGTTCATAAGGCATTGTGCCATTGGTTATTTCATAAAAGAGGCAAAACCATGTAGGCACCCCTCCTATTTTCTATTTCCTGCAATTAGGTTAGGTTTGAATGACAAAAATCTTCATGCAAACTACTCTAGTCTACAAGAAACTTGACTATTATGACTAGCCTGACTATTCATCGCCCAATCCTACTTTTCTAACCATGTCCACCTAATGCTGTTAAAACTCTTCGATTGTTTAATAGTATATTAAAGGACGAGTTCAGTAAGCGTGATTTTACAGCACGCGTCCAAGTTTGGTGGTACGGGTCCAAATTTCACTTTATAGTCCCAGAACCCTAGATGTTATTATAATTGGCGTTATTTAGTTACACATTTGTCTTCTAGTATAAATGCGGCCGGTGGACAGTCGACGAGCGTAGCGTCGAATTTTCTAATGGACAAGTGCTGAAAAACGCCTTACGAACAAATTTTGTATAGTATTTTGTTCTATATTGCGCCCTTTTATGCAATTATTGAGAAAATTGTATCGCACTCGGCGAGCCATAACCGCACGCATACGACTGCTGTTATGAGTCCATTACAGACGCAAAATAGAAAACAAGTTTTAACACGAAGTCTCGTAAACTGCAATAATATCAAAAATTTCTCAAAATATATAAAACGTATTTTAATGTTTAGTAGTTTCTTAATGTAATTTTATTTCAATTATGATGTTGTATGCGGTGTTGACTAGTTACATTGTTTATGTTTTTGACCTAATTAAGTGGGAACTGTTTATAAAACATATAGAGAATATAGAATGTCAATGTAAGATTTGTTTTGTTTTGGTCGAACATAAATATATTATGTCTAGGTCGCATGCCAGTAAAATGTCCGAACGCCTGTAAACATAATCGTTAAAGCGCTGAATTATAGGCTTAGGAAAGGTCAGATCACCAAAAGGCAAGACTACAATCAATCACGTTTCATGAATGCATTAATTAATGTGTTTTTAAATAGAAAAATAAAATAATTAAAAGTGAAATAGTGGTTCATTCCAAATTTATTTTCACTTTTCTGCCGATTAATATTCACGGCGTGAATTGTTTTTTCAAATACGTGAACTCTTTTTGAAGCTTTTGATAATCACAACTATTTTATATTTTCACTAAATATTTTGTTAAAAACCAATCAATGTTTCATCCAAACATTTATCTTAGTAATTTACGGTTCAATGACGTCGCCGCTCTTACAGCTTTACGATGCACCGAAGTTGTTGAAGATTAGATCTAGGAATGTCAAACTTCGAGTTCTTATTTCTGGTTGAGTTGCAGTAACCTGATCCATTATTTTTTACGAGTTTGCAATTTCGTTTTCGCAAAATTATTTTGGAACTTTCGCAATTTACGCTCGAAATTGAACCGTTCAAGGAAGTTGCAAAAAGAAACTGTTGTTGCTCAAAAGAACTATTACAGAAGTTGCAAATGTCAGAGTTCTAGTTAAATGGTAAACAACTATGCAATCACTATTAATTTTGATAATTATTTCAAGTGTTGAAAAATGTGTTTTCATAATCATGTCTTTCTAGTCTTCAATATTTAGCTTCCTCCGACTAGTTTTCTCTCTGTGGTCACGTTTGTCTGGTCTTGTCTTGTCTGTATTGTCTGTCTAGCATTATCTGTTTATTCTTATCTATCTACTCTTGTGTTCCATCTTGTTTGCCTAGTCGATCTGTTCCATCTGCCTAGTGTCTCAGTTAACAAAGCAGCCGAGATACCCTCTCGTAGACGATAATTTAAAAAAAGCAAAATCTAGATCCAACATCAGAAAATTACCAACCTTCGTGCAAACCTTAGAGAAGGTATTAAGGCAGCACATACCAAGGGGCTGCAGACAACTTTTCATACCTGATCTGTCAGAGGCCTCTAAAGGGACCTTAAACAAATATGAGAACTTTTTAACGAAGATCCGGTAAACGAAGAAATCATAGCTTACGACAACACAACACTTAGCGAGGCCCGACAGAAAAAATGGATAGACATCCTGGAACGAATGGAACACAGCAGAAAGATCACCTGGAATCTAGTAAAAAAACTTAATGGGGACCCGAAGTAGAGTAAAGCACCCTCAAACGTGATTCCCGACCAGATAGCTCAACATCTCCTCCTGAACGGCAAACCAAACAAAAAATGCCACAAAATACATATCGCACGGACGCCAAAATCCCAGAAAAAGCATTTTGATGCGCCCCTTACTATCTGTTTGAGCCACTTTTGTTGGTCTAATTGGTTTTCGGCCTCTATATAAAGGAGGGAGAGATACGTGCCCCGACCTGGGTCGTGACCGCGCTAAATTAGCAAAAAATCACGTCGCAATCAGTGATGCCAACTTAGGGGTTTTACCCCCAAATTTAGGGGGAACTAGATGTAAAGGGTTTTTTTAGGGGGTACATTTATTTAGGGGGGTATTTAGGGGGATTATTAAAAAGAAAAGTTAACAAAAGAAGAGTATAAAAAGCAAAAAATAATGTAGGAAAAGAAAATGATGAAGCAAAATAGATGTACATAAAGAAAAGTAAAGAAATGGAAAGTTGAAAAACAAAATATAAAAAACGTTTTATTTCATTGTTATCATTACTATTATTAGTTCATAAATTAATGTGCGTAAATGTGTAAAATGCGCCCACATAAATACAAAAGCTCTACCTAATAGTATTACCTAACTATATTTACTACCTAACAGTATCTTAAATTTACATTTTAAATTACCTCTCAAACAAGGTGAACAATGAAAACTTTAGGGGTTTTTAATCGAAATCTAGGGGAAATACAATATGAGATATCGGACAGTGTGTTTTGAGAGCTCGGAGAGTTCGCGACATTTTCGTGCATCTGACCTCAGCCGGCATGTTGACCACGCTCGAGTTTGGTAGATAATTTGACGTCAATCCTGCTTGGGTGGTTCGATCACCGCATGGAAGACAGCATCGGCTTTTCTCCCGTCCAGAACAATTTGATTTAAGGGTTTCCATACTTGCTTTTTTTCCATAATTTTTTTCCCTTTATTTCCTTGCTCATATTGTTTCTTCCTATTACCTCCCTTAAATAGGCGCCGGAAGGACTTTCCACGGAGCGAGTCAGAGACGGTTGCAGCCTAAAGGTAAGTGACAGGACCATCCCGATTTGATATACAATCGCTAAATTTATCGTTAAATACAGTCCATTCACTATCAAAGAGCTTAATAAAGGACTAAACTTTCTAAAAAATGGCAAAGCAGCAGGCATGGACAATATCTGTGTAGAGCAAATTTTTCACAAAATATTTCGGAATAACTGCAAAAAACTGGATCCTTAAACTCTTTAATAGATGTCGGGTCACATTCCAGATCCCAAAAACTATGGAGGAAGTCAAAGGTTGCAGCACTACTAAAGCCTGGCAAAAACCCCAACCTACCATCGAGCTATTGCCCTATATCGCTTCTCTGTCACCTATACAAGCTATACGAAAGACTAATCCTCCATTTTAGACCTGGGAAGTCTTGCACCAGCCAGATTCTAGCATTAACGGAACACATTGAAGATGGATTCGAGAAAAATACCTTCGTCCATCTTAGCTATGCGTACGGCACCGTCAATCACAGAAGCTTGCCGAAGAAAGTCTATAACACACTGAAAGACTACCAACTCGTTCAAATTATTGAATCCCTGCTACAAAACAGACAATTCTACGTAAATTTTGAAAGAAAAAAGAACCGTTGGCGAACCCAAAAGAACGGGGTTTACTGGCACGAATTCTCTTCAATCTTTACACCAACGACCAACCCACACCAGCTTTCACCAGGAATTTTGTTTACGCAGATGACCTTGGTATCACAGCTCAAGACTCAAATTTGGAGGAAGTAGTACAAAAACTAGAAGTTGCCCTGAGCATGACGTCTACCTACTATGAAAGCAACTCCCTGAAGCCAAATCCGTCTAAGACTCAAGTCAGCGCCTTCCATCTCCACTCCCGTCAGGCAAACAGAAAACTCAACGTTTCCTGGAATAACACCACCATAGAGCACAATGAAAAGCCTACATATCTCGGAGTTACACTGAATCGCTCCTTAACATACAGGTCCCATCGCGAAAAAAACCGGAAGAAAGTGGAAGCGCGAAACAGCCTTCTGAGAAAACTCAGCAACAGCAAGTGGGGCGCAAAACCGACAGTACTGAAAACGTCAACTGCGAAATATGTCGAGTGTGGAACAGATGTAGCCTGAGCACACTAGCCTGAACGAAACATGCAGACTTATAACAGAGTGTATGAAGGCAACCCCACTGGACAAACTGTATAGAGTCTCAGGTGTATCAGACCTTGACTCACGTAGAACAGCGCATGAATTCACAGAGAGACTCTCCACGAGCGCCATCCACTGTTCGGCCATGAAGCACACCTAAACAAACAAACAAACCCATGGCGCTACAGCTCAGGACGGGCCTTGGCCTCCTCCCACAGCCTACACTTGTGCTTGGTGTCTTGATCTTAGACACAAGTGTAGGGGAGCTATTACAGTTTCTAACGTGGATGGCGAACCACAGATTTTTACTGCGATGACTTTGCCAGAGCCATCTACAAGAGAACGGTGGCTTATTATTCACAGTGTCCAGGATTTGAACACGGGACTTGCGGCTCCGAGGTCCAACACCTTAACTATTAGGCCACCTCTGTCTCTGAAGCACACCTGGATAGACTTAAATCAAGAAAGCGCTTCATGAACAAAAAACAACTCTACACGAGCCTCCCACCTACTACCCAATATCAGAAGCCGCTTCAAGCGGTATATCAAGCAACTCGACAACAGGGCTACATGACATTAGAACTGGCGTGGCCCCCGTCAAAACCAACCTCATCAGGTGGGGCCTGTTGGACAGAAATGACGACAAGTGCGATTTTGGAGCACTACAGGACATGGAATACCTGTTTACCTGCCCTTACTCCCCACACAGTTGTACCCTCGACGATTTATGGACACACAGCCAGCAAGCATTGGACGCAGCCCAGTACTGGGCTCAGACATTATAGTTTCCGGACACGAAAAAGTAAATTAAAGTAATCTGTTTGTATGCATTGCGTCTAGACGCATATATCTGCGCAAGGGAAGAAGGAATGCAGACTTAGCTCTGAAGGAAAAATACAGACAAGAATACGGCTAAAAGTCTATCAGACAAAAAAAATTATTCTAAACGTCTCCATTGGCAAAATTTATTCGAAAAAATTAACGAAGATACCTGGGGGACGTATAGAATCGAAATGCCAGGGCTGAAAATAAGGCATCAAATTTTATAAAAAATCTAAAAATCTTGAAACTGTAAGTCTTGAGCTGGGATTGGACTACGACCCTCAAATGTTGATGGACCGACAGGGGTGGGGACGCATTGTGCCAGAACAAGTCAGCCAGAACCCACATAGGGCTATAGAGCTACGGAAAAACAAATTTATAGGTTCCCATGGAAAGGATTTTCAAGGTGATAGACGCACGGATTGATTCTTAGATCTAGGGACACCTCTATAAAACTTAGAAGAAAAGTTTTCGAGTCGTGTGTTCTACCAGTCCTGACTTATGGACTCGAAACAATCCCGCTAATGCAAATCACTTAATAAACTTCAAGTGACGCAACGAGCGATGGAAAAGGCTATAGGGGATTAGTTTACGAAATAAAGTTCCAAATGAGGTAATTAGAAGAACGCAATTAACAGATGTTAGCGAAAGAGTAGCGTAGCTTAAATGGAGATGGGCTTAATTTGGCCAATTAAGCCCAATTAAGATGGGCAATATGGCCAATTGCTAGACAGAGCACAGAGAGATGAATATACAAATTTACAGCTTGGCGGCCAAGAGAATGCAAAAGAAGTACTGGCAGACCTCAAAAACGATTGCGTGATGACATTCAGAAGATTGTTGGGAAAAACTGGATGAGGGCTGCTATGGACAGGCCGGAATGGAGCAATATGGAAAAGGCCTACATTCAGGAGTGGATGAAAACAGGCTGATAAGAAGAAGAAGACGCACTGTTCTCAACTCATGAAGAGCCGAGCTGGGAGCAACCCAAAGTGACTGAGGTAGTCCCATTTACGGAAGATGAATTGCTAACAGCCAGCCGTATTTGTAACGGTAGAGCGCCAGGACTAGATGGATTCCCAACTGAGGCTCTAAAAGCCGCAGTGGATAAGTTTCCAACATATGTCCTAAACGTATAAAACGAACCATAAACGAACTAAACGAACCATATAGCTAGCGATGACATCTTTCCCGACGACTGGAAAAAATCTAAGCTGGTGCTAATTAAGAAAGGTGATAAATCACCACTGGAACCTTCCTCATATAGGCCCCTCTGCCTCTTAGATGTTGTGGAAAAATTCTTGGAACACCTAATACTCTGCAGACTAAAACTAAAACTTAAGTCAGGTAAACACCTATCAGAAAAACAATATGGCTTCCAAGAGGGAAAATCAACAGCAAAGAGAACTAGAAAGCTATGTGCCTTTATTACTCTTGAAGTAAGTAGTACGCTCAACTCAGCTGTCTGGCAAAAAATTCTTGAGGTTGCTCTCAGCAAGAGATATCTCACCATACCTGCTACGTCTGGTACGAAGTTACCTATGTAACAGAAAAGTTGTTCTCCAAGAAAACAACAAATTAGTGGAGCGTGTCTTATTTACGACGGAGTTTTCATACTAAAGCTACCGGAGAATGTGGACACGATGGGCTTCGCCGAAGATTTGGCACTTGTAGTGTTGGGAAGACGAAAATGGAAACTATCCCGACATTGTTTCCATTTTCGTCTTCCCCGACACTACAATTGCCAAATCTTCAGAGAAGCCCACGGTGTCCACATCTTCCGGTAGCTTTAGTATGAAAACTCCATCGCAAAGGACATTACATAGTGCAAACAGGGCCATTGAACAGGCGGAAATAGATGGAACTCAAAAAAAACTGAAGCTGGCACCGGAAAAGACAGAAAGAAGCAGCTCTCAGTAAGAGGTATCTCATCATACCTGCTACATGTGGTACGAAGTAACCTACGTAACAGGAAAGTTGTTCTCCAAGAAAACAACAAATTAGTCTAGCGTGAAGTCTGTACTGGGGTTCCACAAGGTTTTTTTTTGGGACGTACACTATGGAATGTACTTTACGAAGGAGTCGTCAGACTAAAGCTACCGGAGGGTGTGGACACCGTGGGTTTTGTTGATGATTTGGCACTTGGTAGTGCCGGGAAGACGAAAATGGAAACTATTCCGACAATGTTTCCATTTTCGTCTTCCCCGACACTACAATTGCCAAATCTTTAGAGAAACCCACGATGTCCACATCCTCCGATAACTTTAGTCTGAGGACTCCATCGTAAAGGACATTCCATAGTGCAAACAGGGCCATTGAACAGATGGACAAAAAGATGGAACTCAAAAAAACTGACGCTAGCACCGGAAAAGACAGAAGCAGCGGCACTAAGTGGACTAAGAAAAACGAAACCATCATATTCAAAATAAAAAGAGAAAAAATAACCCCAAAGGAATCACTAAAATATCTAGATGTAACCTTTGATAAGAGCCTATCCTATAATCGCCATATCACCACCGTGGCAGCCAAAGCACTGAAAACTGCAGAAGAGTTAGATTATTTAAAACTAATGCCCAACGTTGGAAGACCCCGCAGTAGTAAGTGAAAACTTCTTTGTTTGGCGGTTCACTCCACAATACTCTACGCAGCCCCGATTTGGGCAACTGCCTTGAGAAAACAGGTGATTAGACATAAGCTGGTAACCGTTTAAAGGGAAATGGCGCTAAGAGTATGTAAAACTCTTTGGATTCTGCGGATAAAAGTCTATCTAGTTTCATAGATTTAATTGTCTGGAATTTTGATAATACAGAGATGTGGATAAAAATTTGGCTACAGGTTGCAAGAAATTAGGAAATGAGGGTAAGTGATGTTTTTTAGTTGATATCTTGAAAACTAGGACAGACAGACAAAATCTAAAGCCAGGTTTGGATTCAGCGGATCAATGTCTATATAGTATCATAGATTTAATTGTCTTGAATTTTGATAATACAGAGCTGTGGATCAAAATTTGGCGACAGGTTGCAAGAAATTTGGAAACGGGTAAAGGTGATATTTTTTTGTTGATACCTTGAAAATTTGGACAGACAGACAAAATCTAAAGCCAGGTTTGGATTCAGCGGATCAATGTCTATATAGTATCATAGATTTAATTGTCTTGAATTTTGATAATACAGAGCTGTGGATCAAAATTTGGCGACAGGTTGCAAGAAATTTGGAAATGGGTAAAGGTGAAGTTTTTTGTTGATACCTTGAAAAAAAATTCCGCCCTAGTGTTAGCCGGAATACTACCTATAGAACTTATAGTAGAAGAGAAGGTAGATATTTGCAATGCCATATCAAACAACGATGGCACCTAGGCCGACAAAAAAACACTAGAAAAGGCCCGAATGTACCAGGCCAGGCAAAACCAGTGGCGTCTATCCACTAAGGGCCATTGCCCTAGAATCCTAATCCCTGATGTTGGAGCGTTGAAGAAAACACGGCTAAACAAATTTTTATATCACCCAAGTTTTAAGCGAGCATGGCTGTTTCAGGAACTTTCGCCATAGCATCGGAAGGGCCACAGATTGCATTTGCATTTACTGTGGGCTTACAGACAGCGCGGCGTATAGCGTTTTTGAATGAAATCTAAAAGGGATAAATGGAAAAATAAGATCGGACAAACACTAGATCAATGAACAATGGTTGAACAAATGATCTCGTCGGAGGACTTATGGGCAGATACATCAAGGATGATCCAAGACATCATGACAATAAAAAATCTAGATGGGCGAAAAGGGAAAGAAGTCGAAAGGATGAAAAACGTAATACCTGAATGTAAGGGCGTCAGTATGCAGAAACATCTTGAAAGTTATGCGGCGCATACCGTTTTTGAGTGTGATCTGAAAGGGATAAATGGAAAAAGAAGATGGAATAAGATTGGACAAACACTAGACCAATCAATAATGGTAGAACAAATGATTTCGTCGGAGGACTTATGGGCAGTTACATCAAGGATGATCCAAGACGTCATGACAATAAAAATGCTAGACCAGCAGAAAGGGAAAGAAGCCGAAAGGATGAAAAACATAATACCTGAATGTAAGGGCGTCAGTATGCAGCAACATCTTGAAAGTTATGCGAAATGCGGTCCCAAAATATTTGTGATATTCAGAGGGCCCTCTTATTAAGTTAACCGTGCCGTGCTTACTACGCCTCCAACACAAAAAAGTCTTATCTGATAAGATGTCTAATCTGTTTAGTCTTGCCAGTTTTATATTCTCTGTATTGCCGGGTCTGTTTGACTAGTTTCGTGTGTCTGTCCAAACTTGCTAAATATTGTAGAAATTGTAAATGTCATAGTGTTAGTAAAATGGCAAACATCTATTAATTCAATTTCCATAATTATTTCTAACGATAAGAAAATATGATTTGTAAAATTTTTTGTAAAAAAAGCAAATGTCAACGTTATTCTCCTTCTTCTTCTTCTTTTTCGAACTTGTTTGTATTCTCCTTCTATTCATTAGGAATTCATTTACAACTATTTCTTTTTTTATTTCTCGTTTCGTACAATACGTGCCAATTATAAAAACAAATTCGTTAACGGTAAAAGCGGCCGTCCGTTCGAGCCATTGTGAAAGTTCATCAAAACACATACACAACACGTAAGAGTTGAATTCGGCGCTTGCTAACGCAATTATTGTACTAGTATGAAATTTTTATAACTCCTTGAGGCACGGCGGTATTAAAAGTGTCGCACCTTTGAAGCGAATTTATATTTGAAATTATCTAAAATTTCATGCCTCAAAGGGTTGAATACAATTTTTTCAATGCAAAAATCTCAATAAAAGCCAAGCCGACCAAAGTACAAATAAATGTACTATCTCCCGCTAGTGAAAGCAAAAACTGTGAAAATGTCAAGCGATCATAAAAGAAACCAATAAATTTGTCTTGCTACCTTCGTTTGGCCTACAAAATCTAAATTCGCACAAAATAATTTATCATACAGAGATAATTTACACGACCGATTACTTAATTTCCTGTTTGTAATCTACTAAACAATTCTATTCTATACAAAACTATTTTTTTTTTTCGATAAACCTAATCAAATTCATTCAATTATTACAACAATCATTTGATTATTACAACAATCATTCAATTATTTCATTAATAATTATCACAACAATTAAGTCGTGAGTGCTATTCATTTAATATCGAGGAAATAAGTTTGAAGGAGAAACGAGAAACATGGGATGAATAAGATCTCTCTCAGTGCAAGACGAGAGAGAATTCATCGGAAATTGCTTCCAATTATATTTAATAGGGCAGTGAAGAACATGACTTTTAATAGTTCCATTTTGGGGTCAGGAAAATCATGCAAATTTACGCCGCTCAAGGTGCGAATCATTAAAAACTTCTAAAATAATTTAATCGGCAAATTTGATCTGATTGTTGAAAGGTCAAACGGCTGCGGCAAAACGCGGATGTCGGCAGTCACTACATATATTAACATTGAATAAATCAAATGGAACATCAAATTATATGTTGGAATGAAGAAAATTAAAATACAAACAAATTGTAACTCTAGTAGTTTCCTCTAGTTCCGTCTATGCAGTATATCTGCCTAGTTTTGTATGTCTCTACTCAATTTGTTATTCAGTAATTCAATCTAGTAATGGTAAAACCATACTACATAAATATATACTACGACTACATTAATATATACTACTACCATAACTACGATAATCATATAAAGTCGGAACACTGTGGACTGAAAACTAGTAAGTAATTGGCAAATTTCACATGAGATTTGTTTTGATAGTCCTAAAAAGACTCAGTAATATTATAGAGCTTAGGAAAGGTTGAATATATTCACGCTATGTTCCTACTATATTAAGTTTAAATAATCCAATCGTCAAATCATCCAATAATCCAATATACTTTGTGACATAAAATTGCAAAACCAAGAAGGGGTAGGAATTTTTGGACCACACTTGTCAGAAATTCTTTACTAGTCAAAGTTAGTAATCGATTAAAATTTCAAAGAAATTAAACAAAAGATAAAGGTGTTTTTTATTAATAATGTGTTGGATCGAGAACCAACACCTTTCTCAGTAAGGAAGGAAGATTACTAAGTGCGAAAAAGGAAATACTTGAAAGGTGGCGTCAGTACTATAGCGAGCTGTTAACTTGTAAGAACGAAGAAAATGAAAACAATGGGGAAGACGCAAAATATTATCACGCAGCGCAAACAGGAACCAAATTCCGGAACCCACCTATCAAGAAGTAAGAGAGGTAATAGTAAAGCTGAAAAATTATAAAGCATCAGGAAGTGATACCATAACAGCAGAACTCTTAAAACCCTTAACTTAAAAACCGGAGGAGAGCACTTGTGGACACGAATCCACGGATTAATTGTCATGGTATGGAATAAGGAAACCATGCCTAAGGAATGGAAAAAGAGCATCATATGCCCAATCCATAAAAAGGGAAATAAGAAGGACTGCGCTAACTACCGAGGGATCACTCTTTTAAATATAGCCTACAAGGTGCTGTCAGCACTAATATGCAAAATACTTGCAATATATTCAGAAGAAATATTAAGCGATTACCAGTGTGGATTCCGAAGCAACAGGTCGACCATAGATCAAATTCACACGCAAAGACAAATAATGGAAAAATGTTATGAGCATAACATAACATTGTATAGCATATATATTGACTACAAACAGGCATTTGATAGTGTCTCCAGAAAAGAGCTAATGAGACAATTACTGGTGCTAGGAGTACCCATGAAACTGGGTAGACTTGTAGGACTAACACTAACTAAGTCAAGTGCGCAAGTCCCAATAGACTCCAAGCTCACGGGCGACTTTGCAATAGGAACGGGAGTAAGACAGGGCGATGCCTTATCTGCAATGTTGTTCAACCTACTGCTGGAGGCAGTAATCAGAGAGGTGAACGTAACAACCACCTTAAACACTAGAGCAGCGCAAGTGGGAGCATACGCTGACGATATATACATCGCATCAAGAGGTAGGGAGCACCTAAACCATGCGGACTGTTAATAAACGAAAATAAAACAAAGTACATGAGACGTGGTAGGGAGCAAGTGACAGATTTAAGACCAATTCAAGTAAATGGTATAAACTACGAGGAAGTGACCGAGTTTGCCTACCTAGGGGCTAAGTTAACGAGCCAAAATAAGATGAGTGAGGAAATCGCTCACAAAATTATGTTAGGGAGGAAAGCATACTTTGCCAACAGGAAACTGCTAGGATCCAAACTACTGAGCAGAAAAGCTAAACTGAAAGTGTACAAAACACTAATCCGTCCATTAATCACTTATGCGGGGGAAACATGGACACTAAGCAAAAGTGGTGAGGAAGCTTTAAGAGTATGCGAAAGAAATATCATAAGAAAAATATATGGAGGGATACAGGAAGAAGAAGGATGGAGAATAAGAACCAACGCAGAAATAGATGGAATACTCGAGGGAAGAGACATTGTGAGGCATGTGAAGGCGCAGAGGCTAAGGTGATTCGGGCACATCATGCGAATGAAGGACGACCGAACCCCAAAAGCTCTGACGCTATGGTTGCCTGCCGAAAAGAGATCGAGAGGCAGGCCACAAATACGATGGAGAGACGACGTTATTAAAGACTTGAAAGTACTCGAGGTACGGCAATGGCCCCACACAGTACAGGACAGAAGGATATGGAGGGACGTTGTAAAGCAGGGCAAGGCCCATAGAGGGATGTAGCGCCAAGGAAACAAAAAAAAGTGTTGGAGCGCCCCTATTAGTTTCACACTACCGCACCCTTCAGGGCATGGATTCCATCAGGTTGTCGATTTTTCTCTGAGGTATTGCATCAGAGGCGGTGGTGGCCTAATAGTCAAGGTGTCAGATTACTAAGCCACAAGTCCCGGGTTAAAATCCTAGGTATGGAAAAATAAGCTACCATCCTCCTGTGCATGGCCGTGGCAAAGTCATCACAGTCAAAATCTGCCACCAAACCTCCACTAATAGTGGCTCGTCAACCACGTTAAAAACTGTAAGGGCTCCCTATACTTCTGTCTAAGATCAACACACCAAGCACAAGTGTAGGCAGTGGGAGGTGATCAAGGTCCTACTTAGGACGGTAGCACCTTTAGAGAGAGAGAGAGATTGCATCCCAGGCAGTCTGTAGTTCATGATTAAGAGCTTCTAGTGTCTGTGGAGGATGGGCTAATTGATAGAGTCTTCTCTTCTACTAGCACCCCATACCAACACCCCCATTGCGTGGTGCACATGCCGTTCAACAGAAAACTGCACATGGCCACGTTCTCCACGCCTACGTCTGACCCTCATGCGACCATCGTGCATTCCCAATCAGAGTTGGGACTCGTCAATGAAGACCACTCTATGCGATTCCACGTCCCAATCCAGTCGCCATACACCACTCCAACGTTGATGTCGATGACGAGCCGTTAGCGGAAGCAAAAGATGTGCTCGATAGGACTGCCAGCCAAAAGCTCTATTTCGTCGGTAAACTGTACGAAGAGTTACAGGACGTCCTTTGTTTCCAAACCATTGATCGGGTATTGATCTTGTACTCGAGAATCGGTCTCTTAATGTCATTAATTGATGAGGTGATGGTGGCTCAGATAGCTAAGCACTTGGCCTTTCAGTCAGACATCATCATCATCATCAATCAGCCTTTTGCATCCACTGCTGGATATAGCCCTCCCCCATTTCTGCCCACTGTCCTCTATTTTGAGCGCTCTGCATCCAGTTTGCGGTTATTCTTTTGATATAGTACGTCCATCGCGTGGGAGGTCTTCCCCTGTTTCTCTTGTCAGCTCTTGGTCTCCACTCGAGCAGCTTTTTTGTCCATCGCCATCTATCGCCCATCTGTCATGTGGGCCACATGTCCAGCCCAGCTCCACTTGAGCTTAGCCACCTGGTAGATAACATTCCTGACTCCTGTTCTCGCCCGTAAGTCCTCATTTCTAACGTGGCACACCGACCATCGATCTTTCCATCTTGCGTTGTGTTATTCTAAGGTTCTAAGCAGATTTGACTGTTAGAGTTAAAGTTTCGGCGCCGTAGGTCATAACCGGTAGAATACACTGATTAAAAACCCTTCGTTTTAAACAAATCGGGAGGTTACTATTAAACACATCCCCAAGTCTGCCATATGCAGCCCAAGAAAGCGTAATTATTCTTTTTAATTCGCATGTTTGGTTGTCTCTCAAGATACGTGTACCTATCCACCAACTCCACCTCAGAGTCACCAATAGCAATATTTCCACTAGGGACCAGATGCGTCATAAATTTCGTTTTTGATGCCCGACCCGAGCACACGCTCCCTGAAGATCTGAGGCAAACAGCTGGGGTTCAAATCCCCAAAGAATCAAAGCAGCAAAAATTTAAAACTAATGGCTGCAACCAATCACACTCAATTCCCCAATCCGCCTTAGGCAACCGTGGGGTCTCAACTTCCTAACACCCTACTGCCTAAATTTGTCGTTCGGATTAGACGTTAAACTGTAGGTTCCCCATATTCAAATCTTAGTGCTGAGGTTGCACATGTGGCAGAGAAGAGACCGATGCCCAGCAGTGGGACATAAATGCTGATTATGATGATGAATGCCATTAATCGAAAATGGCGGTCCTGGAGCACGTTTATCCGTCCACTTCTACTTCTACGACTTTCTTGACCTTATGTAGACTATGCTTGATAACACCGTACTATTAAGGATTGGTTACGGTCAAGATGATTAGCAATTTCTCTGAATGAAAAACCACCTTCACATAAGCCAATAATGCGACTTCTTTTGAATTCACTCAGTTGTCGATAGTTTTCACGTTTCCGTACTCTAGGCATAATCGCAACCTTAAAACGCAAAGATCTCAAAAAGAAAAGAATTGCAACCAAAGACAATATCGAAATCGACTTAATCTCGCAAGAAATACACCCGATAATTTCATTTGCAACGAGAAAATGTAGCCTGTATATATAAATATATTCAACCTTTCCGTAACTCTATAATATTAATATACTCATGTTGGAAATATGAACATATATGAACATGAATGCAATATATTTATGTTGGATCTTCTTTTATATTAATCATATGCGTAACTCTATAATATATTTATGTACTTTAACAAAAACCAAGAAACGCCTGTGTTTAGAAACGGAGGCGAGGATAATATCGAAGAAATCGACAGGCAAGGGAAATCCTCCCCAGATTTAGGCATTGAAAGCGACCAGGGAAGATTCTCCAGTTTGGAAGCCCAAATGCCCGATCCAAGACCTCATTTGAAAACTTTGGAATTAACACAATCGATGAGTATTATGTTCGACAAGGAAAATTCGATATTGGATGCAACCATGCCGAATGTAGGGATACTCTTAGGAAGGCACTGGATGACAAAAAATGTCTGCAAAAGGAACTGTAACATTCTCGTAGGTTGTTGGAGGACACCGTTACGTCGCTCTTCAAAGCGAACCGGTGGAAGAAGGAGGTGGAGATGAACATTTGTCGGGAGATACATAAGACCAGTCAGGTGTTGAGGAAGGCTAAGGTGAATCTGGAATCCAGTTCGGACACGGATTTTGCCCAAAGGAAATAAATTGAGACGTGAATGAAGAAAATGGTTTTGAGATTGGTAAAAAGGGAAAGTGATTAAAATGTCGTTTCTCCTGGTACTAATGATCGTCCTAAACACGTTTTAATTGTCAACATCCTTTACTAACTTTCACAAAACCCTTTTGTAAGTAAATGTCGAAAATAACGGTTTTGCTCAAAATTAACGACCAGATTTTCCACGTTTTCCTTCCCAAGATTGTTTTCTACGAACATAATTTTCTCTCTTACCAATAACCTAAACATTTTCTTAAATCTACATTCATCATTCGTTTAATTTCTTTTGCAACAACCTAAGAGATGAAATCTAAGGACTCAAATCGCTATTTTATTTTCATCGACCAAAACTTCGAAGTTTTTGAAAAATTTCTCCAAATCAAAATTTCTTAGCTTGGTTTAACTTTTTCACAGTTTTAAAATCTTCGATTTATAAACCCATTTATTACGTAATACGACCCACGAATTAACTTTTCGCCGCCAAAAATTCGATTTACCATTTTAAGTTTTGTATTGTTGCGTCTTTTTCAGATCATTGTTTTTATTGTCCTTTCTATTTTAGTTTTCTTCTTGATTTATTTTATGTAATTACTGTATATTTTTGAGATTTTTTTTTAGACGAACGAATGAACAAAGGAAAATGGCATGTGATATAATGGCAATGTTTTTGTTGTCGTATTTTTTTAAATGTTTTTTATATGTTTTTTTTTCTCTTTGTGCCAAACGAAAAAGTTTTTTTGTACAGAAAATTTAGAAAAGTAAAAAAAAAGTATTATTAAGTGTTTTTAAGACAAGAAAGCAAATCTCATGTTGAAACAGCTACTTCCTTTGCTAATACCTAGCAGGATATTGAATTATATAACAGATATTTCTATGTTATTTACTAGCCCCTAGTCTACTATATTGGCACTAAACAGGAACTAGATCAACAACATTGTTTTTAAGATCATATATTTCTATTTATCTGCAAACGCGTTTCTAGATTGCATTTTTAATTTCGAGCTGCACTGAAGAGAGATAAACCTCAAAACACGACTGCAGATGGCTATTCACTTAAGTAAAATAGAAAGATATAATCTAAAAATTATTACCCCTTCTTAGTGTTGCATTTTTATGTCACAAAGTATAGATTGAGAATTGGATATTCAATCAATATTTTCATTTCACAAGAGAAAGATATTTGGGTCGATTGTTGTGTAAGGCCCTTTGAATGCTTCGAGCGAACGGTCTGGTCGAGCAAGGTCATTCGCGTGGAATGACACTCCGACAATTGCAGACGCACATCCAATGTTAATTTGCAAATAATAAACAATGTCAATATATGATGTATTTACTTAGAATTTTGGCGTGTATGGCTTTCATTTCATTAAGGCGATGCACAATTATTAGATTTAAATCTGCATTTGCAAAACAATAAAACTACACAATAAGAAAAACTTATTAAAAGTGAAACATAGCCTGAATGTATAAATATATTCTACCTTTCCGTAGCTCTATAATATTATTACGTCTTTTTAAGACTACAAAACAAATCTCATGTTGAAAAAACTACTTCCTTTGCTAAAACCACGTAGGATATTGAATTATACAACAGATATTTGTATGTTATTTATTAGCCCCCACTCCACTTTCGTGGCATTAAACAAGAACTATAATATTGTATTGTATTGTGTCAATAAATAATATTGTTTTCAAGAGCATATTTTTTGTTTTTAAAAGCATATCTTTCTATTTAACTTAAGTGAATAAGTGAAAATGCAACTTTCGTGGCACTAAACAAGAAGTAGAAACATAACATTGTTTTCAAGATCATATCTTTCTATTTAACTTGAGTGAATAGCCATCTGCTGACGCGCTACGAGATTTATCACTCATCAGTGCAGCTCAAACTAAAAATGCAATCTCAAAATGCGTCTGCAGATGGCTATTCACTTAAGTTAAATAGAAAGATATGATCTTGAAAACAATGTTATGTTTCTAGTTCTTGTTTAGTGCCACGAAAGTGTCATTTTCACATATTCACTTAAGTTAAATAGAAATATATGCTCTCAAAAACAATGTTATTTATCTAGTTCTTGTTTAGTACCATTAAAGTGGACTAGTGGTACTAGTGGTACTAAAGGGGGCTAGTAAATAACATACAAATATCAGCTGTATAATTTAATATCCTGCGTGGTATTAGCAAAGGAAGTAGTTGTTACAAGATGAGATTTGTTTTATAGTCTTAAAAAACACTTAATAATATTATAGAGCTACGGAAAGGTTGAATATATTTATATATTCAGGAAATATTTAGCCTTTAATAAGCCTATATGATTATCTATGATGAAGTATGGTTTCACCAATAGAAAATTACACAATAAGAGATAATTTCATGGCAAATATACACGAAGTATGAGCAACAGAAGTCTTTGAATGTTGGTTAATTTATAGATTTTGTTAGGGAACGTTAGGGAATGTTGAGAGATAAATCTCGAAACGCGTCTGCAGATGGATATTCACTTAAGTTAACGGAATGACATGATTTTAAAAACATGATATTTTGTTTTGTTTTTGTTGAGTGCCACCAAGGTTGGAAGCTAGTAAATAACTGACAATTTTCAGATGAGATTTGTTTTGGTAGTCCTAAAACGTCTCAGTAATATTACAGAGCTCCGGAAAGGTTGAATATATTTATATATTCAGACTGTGTTCCGACTTTATTAAGTTCATCTTCTTTAATAGCTCAATACATTACAGCTGGCATACTCCCATTAACTCTAACATGTCCCAGATTCCCGAACATATTACGATAATTGGCAAAATTGTGATTGTTATACCTCTGGTTGCCAGTAGACCATTCATCGAACGTTAGACAAAAACGGCAGTCATTGAGTTCTCGCATAATTTTCATATTAATGGTCATACCGTAATACATGATCATCATTCCAATATTGTTTGAAGAAGCAGGGAATACATGTCCTTTACTAGTAAAACGTTCTCGTAAATCCGCTGATGTCACGAAAACGCTGAAAGCCCATTCTTTCCGCAATACAGACTACTCTTTCCTCTATCGAAAAGAATGTGCCGGTAATTATTTTCAATCCCGCAAATCCCGAGGCATCCCGCACTCCCGCAGCGAGCGGGACTGATGAAATCATGCGAGATCTCTGTATTTCGGGATCTCGATATACCGAGATTGGAAGCCCTAGTCTTGTCTTCAAAGACTAATTCCAATACACTTTAAGCTGTCTCTCGCTGTGTTGCAGTATGTCTAATATTATCTGCTTTAATCCATTTAACCAAGAGTAGGTATTATTTTATTAGAAAAGAATCATTTTATATAATTTGAGCAAAGTGCATTAAATTAAGAGTAATAATTTGAGAGCGTCTTTCGGGATATACTAAGATAGTTACGGTTTAGAAAAGTTACACCGTAAATTAAGTTTAGATAAAAAATTCCAAAAATAATATTTTAAATGTGATTCTTACCCATGTAATTGAAAATGTTTTACGTGCCAGACTCGGCACGCGAGCTATGTTTTTTTCTGTCCCTTTGTTTTCATCATGATATTGAATATTGAAGTCAGTCATCCTGTATTAAACGTTATATATTATATATTCCATATAATCAGTAGATGAGTAAATAGACTTTTAGATGAAGGTTTGTATGGTAAAAAGTACAAGTTTAGGTACTTACGTATTAACGCCACCGCAGCGAGATGTCGCGTTACTGCGCGATATATGGTCTGGATTTATCTGCTCTAATATAACCTAAACTAAACCTTATCCAATATTTTGTCTTATTTCGGATCGAGAGGTCGCGCTACCGCGCGATATGTGGTCTGTATTCATCTGTTCCGTTATAACCTAATCTAACCATCCATTATGTTCAAATTTGTAGCTGCGGTGGCATTAGTACGTAAGTGCCTGAGTGCAATATAATAGTATTCGTAATAAAGCGAAGGTAAAATGTAATTGCCCATAAAAATAAATTTGTATTCTGAATGTTAACTAGCTATACACGGAATACAATTGCACAGGTGAAAGAAAATGGTAATATGTGATTAATTATGATTTAATTAATAAATTATGGTAATTTCTATTTCTAAGTCTATTCGATTTCTATTTCTCAGAGATTTGGTCTGGGCAAATGGCGGGCCGCGGAACATTCTATGCTTTACGGGCCATTTTATGAATTACTTCCTAATTTAAAAAATGTATAAATAAATCTATATATAATTAAAACACAAGAAATTAAGGGGTAATATGGAAAATAAAGGTTCTTTTGGAAATTTCGACGCGTTTCGAGATTTATCACTCATCAGTGCAGCTTTGCTGTTATGAATTATAATTTGACAAACAGTTACTTGAGCGCCTCCAGGGCATGGATGACTAGAGGTTAGATTTTGTAATTTGACATTTCGTTTCGTAAAATTATAATTGATAACAGCAAAGCTGCACTGATGAGAGATAAATCTCGAAACGCGTCTGCAGATGGCTATTCACTTAAGTTAATACAAGATATGATCTTAAAAACAAAGTTATTTTTCTGTTTCTCGTTTAGTGCCGCGAGAGTGGACTGCACGGAAAAAAAGTACACTCTAAAAATTACAGTTTAAATAGTAGCAGCGGCCTTACGAATACAAATTTGTAGAGATTGCAGTCGCATACTGTAATTTTAAAACTTATTTACTAATATTACCGGAAACTGTAAATACAAAAAAGCAATTGTTAGTTTTTACAGTTTCAAATTCGTAAGGCCGATGCTACTCTTTAAACTGTAATTTTTAGAGTGTACTTTTTTCCGTGTGAGAACTAGTAAATTTCACAAGAGATTTGTTTTGGTAGTCCTAAAAAACTCAATAATATTATAGAGCTTCGGAAAGGTTAAATATATTTATATATTCAGGCTGTGTTCCGTCTTTATTAAGTTTAAATCCAAACTAGTATCTCTTAAACATTAAACATCTTCATATTGTTCAATTGGTTCTATAAATAGCTTCAAAGTAAGTAATTGCAGCACTGAAATGGAATGCCATATTTGTGATAAAATTATGATTGTTTCGTATAATATTTAAGTTTATCTTGTGAGTATTATTTCATTTTTGATAAGAATTTTAAATGACTTTCATAACAATAACCGTCCGATAGCAACAAGTAGTTATCAAAATAAATGGAATAAAAATACTGAAATTTTTACTTCAAAAACTTACAAATTTCACGTTAATATTAATGATTTTTTATCTACTTTTTTAACGAAATTTTTTTTAATAATATAATGAAAAGTGGAACAAAACGTTGAGAAACGCACGCGATTGGCGAATGTGATAACCAAAGTTGAAGGCTGCACGCTGACCAATGGCGAGGAGACGACGCGATTTTGGTCCTGCATTTCTGCATGGAATTCGTAATTAATTATCGCGTCGTGGAGGAAATAATAACACGAAAACGTACCCACTCAAAGGTCAAAGATTTTCGTTTTATGGCCGTATTTGCCTAGACATTGCTCGCCCGATTGTATTATCACCTTCCTCACACAAGGTAATTATAAGACCTACAGTAGTATCAAGGTAAATATGACTAATCCACGTGTAATAAGATTATTAAAAGTATTAATTTAACACATTTCGTCGGTTATAACTTACAGTTATTACAGTTTGCTAAATTCATAATCAATACATCAATAAATGATACTACCTCTAATACTATCCCAGGGGCCGGCAATCGGTTTTAAATAAAAAGCCTTTAAATTTTTCCTTAAAAAAAATTAACGAAACTTATAGAATGGAATGATGGTATGTTTACACCATCATCCCAGCGGCTCTTATATAAGATTTGTTAATTTTTTTAAGGCAAAAATTTACAGGCTTTTTACTTAAAACCGATTGCTCAAACCGAAAATCACAATCAGTGAGATTTTTACGAGTACATTGATGCAGAGATTTGTTTTATATCAGGTTCGTAAGTTGGCGTCTTTAGATTTAAACAACTTTCAAGTCTAACGTCATAGAGCTGCTAGGCCCCCATTTTATATTCAACATATTCATGTTCTTAAAAATCTGCTCACAATTACATATTGAGCCGCGAATTGATAAGATTTCAAATGCCACCGCCTTAGATTAATTGTAACTTTCAAACTCTACCAAATTTAATTTCATCGCTCACGAAAGATTCCAAAACTTCTCACAACTTCTTATTGAGATTGTTAAGATGCGTTGTCTGATTTCAATTGCGAAATAGATTTTTTTGTAACCAGTCGTGATGAGGACTTCGGGCTGAAAGGGCTTCGAATACTCTGAGTAAAATGAAGGTTTAACAGCAAGCTTTCGAAGTCTTTGGCGAAGCCACCAAGCATTCGAAGACAATAAAAATGTGTCAATATGTTCGATAGATTGATTGAAATTTGAAAGAACATTTTCGCAATGATTTAATGTTTTTGCAACGATTTGATTGACAATTTTGAATACCAAGTCCATTATTACTTTTATCTACTAGCACGCTAAAATTAATACATTAATAAGTTAATTATTGTATGGCATATATCCATCCTAATGCCATTATTACAATCGTGTGTAAAAGTATCCAAATCATACGTAAAAGTTCAATTTAAATCACATGGAGTTTCATTATTAAACGATTTCTGTTTTTGTTACTATGGCAACTCGCGCCAATAAACAAAAATATAGACGTAGTGAAAATAAATTTGAGTATTTGATTGACTATTTTGAGAACAAAGTCTATTATTACTTTTATCTACTCGCACACTAAAGTGAATATATTAATAAGTAAATTATTGTTTGCCCTATATGTATCCTTATGCCATTATTACAATCGTGTGTAAGAGTATCATAATCGTGCGTAAAAGTTGAATCTAAATCCAATGGAGTTTCATAATTAAACTATTTCTGTTTGTTGTTACTATGGCAACAACTCGTGTCAATAAACAAAAAATATAGACGTAGTGAAAATAAATTTTCTGACGTATATTAAAATTGAATTAAGTTTTCTTATTTTGAATCAAGAAGTCTCGGCCTCAGTCTGAATTTATCTGGCTCTAATCTAACCTAACCATAAAATAATCTAGATTATATCCTGGTTAGGTTAGGCTCACATAGATTACATCGACAACGACCAAATAGTGTTCACGTCACTGTGCGTTTTTACTAGTTAACAATTTTTGCCTCGGAGACTCATTGCAATTGGCCCTTCTTCACACACTTGTATCATAAAGTACTATTATAATTAACAGCTCCTCTTAATGTATAATGCAATGAAAGATGAAAATGTCTATCATAAAACCGAAACGTACTTTTCTCGTGTAATTTAGACAATCGAATGTAATTTTTATAAATGTCTCTCAATCTCTATTTTAATAAATGAGATAAATGAGAGTTCTGATATTGTTCCAATACAATAAAAACTTAAAATACATTATGGACGAGTTGAAGAGCCACACAACTTAAGAAAAAGCCGCATGCGGATAACGAGCCGCGGGATGCCAACCCCTGTACTATCCTAACCTAAGTTTGGGGTGCAAGGGGTACAACAAAACCAACATAGCCATACGTTTTAACCAAACTTTAAAAATTACAGCTTAAATAGTAGCAGCGGTCTTACGAATATAAATTTGTAAAGAATGCAGTCGCACACTTGAATTTTTAAAACTTCTTTACTAATAATATCGGAAACTGAAATTTTAACAAAAGCAATTTGTAGTTTTTACAGTTTAAAATTCGTAAGGCCGCGGCTACTATTTGAAACTGTAATTTTTAAAGTGTGCTTTTTTCCGTGCACCGTGCTAAACAACTAATGGGGCTCTGGCGACCGATTAATGGCGGGATAACCATACAAGCCGAACACAGAGCACTCAGAAGGGAAACTCCCCAAACTGAGCTTGTTTGATGCGCAAGATTGCAGACCCATCATCAAACACGGGTGCGGAGAGCCAATAACCTGCCCACCTTATTATCTATAATGTAGTATTGTTTCACCAAAAGAAAATTACACAATAAGAGATAATATCATGGAAAATATACACGAAGTATAAGCAACAGTAGTCTTTGATTTTTATGGCTTTTCTAATTATTATGGCTCCTCTACACTATGGCCAATTTTGAGCCACTGTGAGCCATTACCATTGTGTAGAGGGGTAGATGGCCTGTAGTGGCCTAAGTAGTAGATGATGGAGATGGTGATGGCTATGGATGATGTTGGAAGCGGTCCGACTTATGGGCGTTTTCACACTTCACGACACGACCCCGACACGGCTCCGGCACGACAACTGATTAGTTTTATCGGGACGACACGAGTGGGAAGATTGCTCCTTGACGATAGCCGGCAATGGCACCGGCACGGCACCGATATGTCGTCTAGTGTGAAACCATCCCACTTATTTCAATGTAAATTCCATCCCATCGGCATCGTTGACTCTGCCGTGCCGGAGTCGTGTCGTGTAGTGTGAAAACGCCCTATCAGTGCCTGCTACTTAATGTCATGATAATTAATTAACACTAATTTCAGTAATTATTATTATTTAATTAGAACGAAATATTTAGTTTATTGAAATATTAGTTTATTGAAATATTAGTTTTTTGAAATAATTAGTTTTCTATAACAAGAAATAGCTGTTTATTATTAATCATAACAACTTCTTATGAGAAATTATAAATTTCAAGTTTATTAAATTTGAATATTAACTTTATAATTTCAATTCAAAATTTGAAATAAATTTTTATCAACAATGTATAGCCAACAATGTATAGTGGATGGGAGCCACTGCTGACTCCAATGTTGTGATGAAGGATCTGCTGGCCTACAATTCTTCGGACACTGAGACACTTCGGACACTGGGACACTATCGCACGATAACCGTGGGACCAATGTAAAGGAATGTTCCCAAACACGTGGGTGGTATGGTTTTTATTACAACAGGCGACTGAGTTATGGCGGGATAACCATACGAGGCGACCAGCAGAGGCCTGACAAAGGAAACTCCCCAAACCGGGCTTGTTTGACCCGCAAGATTGCAGCCCATCTTCAAAGATGGGTGGGCAGGGCCAATAACCTGACCACTCTAAACAAATAATTAACGAAACCAATACAGATAGAAAACCGGACAGACTTCACGATGATGACTACCTATAACAGTATTCTAACCTAACCTACGTTAGGAGTGCAAGGGATAAAAGAACAGCAGCATACCCAAACGTCAACTACGCCTGCATGTGGTGCACTCTGCTAGACAACTAAGGGGCTCTGGTGACCGAGTAATGGCGGGATAACCATACGAGCCAAGCAGCAGAGCCCTGAAAAGGGAAACTCCCCAAAGCGGGCTTGTTTGATTCGCAAGATTGCAGCCCCATCATCAAACACGGGTGCGGAGTGCCAATAACCTGCCCACCCTAAACAAATTATTAACGGAACCAATACAGATAGAAACCGGACGAACTTCACGATGATGACTTACCTATAACAGTATCCTAACCTAACCGGAGTTAAGTGTGCAAGGGATACAAGAACAGCAGCATACCCAAATGTAAACTACGCCTGCATGTGGCGGGGGCTCTGGCGACCGAGTAATGGCGGGATAACTATACTAGCCGATCAGCAGAGCTCTGAGAAGGCAAGCTCCACAAACCGGGCTTGTTTGATCCGCAAGATTGCAGCCCCATCATCCATGACGGGTGGGGAGAGTCAATAACCTGCCCACCCTAAACAAATTATTAACGAAACCAATACAGATAGAAACCGCAAGGACTTCACGATGATGACTACAAATAATAGCATCCTAACCTAGATTAGGGGTGAAAGGGGAATATTAACAGCATACCCAAACGTCAACTACGCCAGTACGTAGTGCACCCTACTAGACAACTAAAGGGGCTCTGGCGAACGAATTATGGCGGGAAAACCATATATGTTAACCATCAGAGCTCTGAGAAGGGAAACTCCCCAAACCGGGCTTGTTTGATCCGCAAGATTGCAGCACAACCATCAAAGACGGGTGGGTAGGGCCAATAACCTGCCCACCCTAATCAAATTATTAATGAAACCAATACAGATAGAAACCGGATGATCTTCACGATGTTGACTATCTATTACAGTATTCTAACTTAACCTAATCTTGCATAAACTGGAAATGGTAATGGCCAAGGTTATGCCTTGGCCATCAACTACTCAAAGACCAAAGTTATGATCATCAACAGGGTCCAGAATAATATGCCAGACATCCTTCACCTGGGTCAATGCTAAGAAGTGAGCCAATATATCTATCTGGGAGCACTGATTTCAAATGAGGGTGGCTGTTCTCAGGAAATCATTCGTAGATGCGAAATCGCTAGACGGACAGTGAAAAGCCTCCAAAAAACATGGAAAGATAGTGCTATCACTTAAACACAAAAAAAACTATCATTAGAACACTGATCGCCTTCAACGACCATGTTTCAAGTACCGGGAATGTACTTCTATACGGAGCAGAAACATGGTCGATGAAGGCTGTCGATCGAAGGAAAATCGACGCGTTAGAACTATGGTGCTGGAGAAGAATCCTACGAGTTCCCTGGTCAGCAAGAAGAACTAATGCGTCCATCATCCAAGAAGCAAACGAACCCCAAAGGTTATCCAAAATAGTGCAAGCTCGAATCCTTAGATACGGGCACATTCAGAGAAGAGACGAGGACAACTTGGAGCGACTAATAGTTCAGGGTCGGGTAGAAGGAACTAGGTCCCGAGGTAGGTATCCTACACGCTGGACTGATCAAATAAGGGCATCCACTGACTTAACAATCAACCAAGCAGCACTCAGCGCCTACAACCGTGGAAAATGGCTACATTTTGTAAGGCGAGTAACGAAGTAATACGAAGCTTGATCACGACTCTTCTATAAAGGGGAAAGCGAAGAAGAAGAAGAAGAACCTAACCTAAGTTAGGGGTGCATGGGGTACAATAAAAGCAGCATACCCAAAGGTCAACTACGCCTGCACCCGGTGCATCTGGCTAGACAAACTAAACTAATGCGCTGGCATATGGAGAACAGTGGACAGCGAGTTAAGGAGCTCGGGCAAGATCTGGAATGAAGTGAAGCGCGTGGCTAACAATAGGGTTATATTTGTAGAGGACCTATGCTCCATATAGGAGTTTAAAGCACATGCTGATGATGAACCTAACCAAACCTACATAAATATCACTACATGCAATAATTATTATTAAAAGTGTTAATCTAACGCAGGGGTGGTCAAAACATGGCGCATGCTCCAAACATGGTGTATTGGATGATTACAATCAGTCGGTTCTGGGTTAGAGACCCTCTAGTAAGAGTTTTGCTCTCTTCCATTATATTTCAATAATAGGTATATATTTGTAGCTCGTGAATTAAAAAAAGACAAATAACAAGAATCCATCCCAAACATTCATGCAAAGTTCAAGAGTTTGGTTTGGGGATTTTCCCTTCTGAGTGCTCTGTGTTCGGCTCGTATGGTTATCCCGCCATTAATCGATCTCCAGAGCCCCATTAGTTGTCTAACAGAATTTCAAACTGTAAAAACTCTTGAATACCTACGACATGGATGAAATACATAAACTGCATTTTGGTTTAATTATAGATATGATAGATAATTAATTAATTGGACATTTATTTAAAATAATTGCCAATTTTGGGCAAGCGGCCAACAAGCCACGCGTTGCTCATAGCTGTACCAGAGGGCCTCTATAGTAAGTGAGCTTTCGTGGTTTCGTCGAGTTTTGAAGTAGAAAATTTTGTGTTTCTCTGAAAGCGTTTTGTATGTCTATAAAGATGTTTCGGTACTTTAACGCCACCACCGCTATTTTTAAATGCCGCCAATCCACACCTAAAATTTTTATGATCAATCATAAAATAAACATTCTATTTAAAATTAAAACATTTTTAAAACTCAAAATGCTTTATTTTTTAACGCCGATTAGATTAGGTTGCCCGCCGCGAAGCGGACAGATAAATCAAGACAACATACGCGCGGCAGCGCGAACTCTGGATGCAATATATAGCGGTGGTGGCGTTAATACGTAAGTACCGATGTTTCTATTAAAAGGCTATTAAGCATGCGCCTGGGCTAGGACTCCTTCTAGCAAGCAGCGAGAACAGATAACTCCAAGTTCCAACCTGAACTCTCTCTCAGTATCAGAGTTTATTTTCATCATACATGTACTATAATGCAGCGATCACCCTCTCGTACAGATCATTACTGACTATTGGTGTATATTGGTGCTTCATTAAATTGGAGTAAATTAATTAATTTAACTGCGCAATTAAAGCAGATTTTATCTTAATATTTATTTACCAATTCCTAATCACAAACGTAAGATGTTTAAAGAATTGTTGATTTAGGCCTAGGCCGCACTACGGCTAGACCGCCGCGGTTTTTAATCGCGTAATTTTGTGACTCAAGTAAGCTAATCGTCCTCACTTGCGTTTTTTTCCCGTAAATTTTTTTGCGTAATTTTGTGACTCAAGTAAGCTAATCGTCCTCACTTGCGTTTTTTTCCCGCGACTGATTTTTCCCATAGCGTACTATGTGCTTCATGAGCGGTATCGCGGTTATAGCGGTTACCGCTTGCGAGAAAATGCCGTAGTGCGGCCTTGGCCTTATATGACTACTCTATAAAAAAATGGCGCTTGGTATGCAAAAGATTGGCAACCACTGATCTAACGGATTCCTTTATTTATTAAAACTCCCAGATTTTACAGTTTCGCTGGACCTAATATTCAGCATCAATATTTCAATAAAATATCCAACATTTTTTTCGTTTTTGGCTACAATTTCTGATTAATTGATAAAGGTTTATGTCCTTTATCAATTAATCAAAAAACCTATATCAATGTCCTAATCTTTCCTATATAAGTAACACGACAAATATAATTACAATCCACATGCAATTATTATTAATAAAAGTATTAATCTAACGAATTGATTTTATTAAAACTTCCAGGTTTTTGCAATTTTGCTAAACCTAATATTTATAATCAACATTTGAATAAATAAACATGTTTTGTGTTTTTAGCTTGAATTCCGGATCAATTGAATAGAATGAAGTGCAAAACAGTTAAATAAGTAATATAAAGAATTTGCTATTGTATCTGTAATTTGATAGCCATTTATCTAATAATGCTATTTAGACTATATTTAGTCTAAATAGACATTAAACGATACGGCTTTATTTGCAGTAGATTACATCATTATGTAGGATATTTAATTTACAAACTTTAATAGTTTATAGCCCCAGACCTTTAAGCCAGATTGCTAAACCCAAATTCCTAATAAATAACGAAAATCTACTTTAGAAATCCCAAAAATCAAATATACTATATAAATTAAATTAACATTTTAAATATTTATAGTTTAAGATATTCTTTAGCTAATTAGAACGTTGTGTATTTAATGAAAAATATGCGATTTATCCTTTCACTTGGTTTTATGATCAAGGAAATGTTGAATAAACTTACCATCTTCCACGTGAGTGCCGTGGGTAAGGTGGTGCAGTTGAGCGTAGTAGTGGTGGTGGTGCAAAATGCATTCCAAATCCGTGCAATTCAACATTTTGAGATTGAGTAATCCAAAAGTAAGAAATAAGGCACTAAAATACAAAACAAACTAAAAACCGCTTGAAGTGGAAAAGTTTTCTTTGAATTTCGTCGTCGTTGGGTGTTACCCCATCACACCGAAACACTTGTTTGGTCAGAACTGACGAGAGCACGTGAATCGTTTTGTTTTCGTAAACAATTTGAGTAATACATAAACAGAACTTGTGTGTGTGTGTTGTTAACGCATGTGGAATTATTTTATCACTTAACACCGAGCGCGCACAGAATTTCCAAACAAACGTTATCACCTGCTGGAGCGGGTCATAGGTCAAGGTTCGCACAGACGCGGAAACGAATCTCCCATTCACCTATTATCCACAAAAAAGTTTTCTTTAAAATTATTTATGTAAACGGAATGTAGAGTGGGTCAAAAAGGAAAATGAATCGCGCACGAAGCGTACGTACTTCACGAACTGCGTACGACTTGTATATGTAATGCGACTTGAGCGATAGAAGGTTAGGCCAGTCAACAGCACATGGTACAGTGCAGGGAATGGTTCGATTACTCCGTGCATTGCGGAGGGGGTCCACTTTCTAACTTTAATATATATAAATGCCCCCACTAATGATATACGATGCACTTGAATCTAAAGACTAACAACCTTTTTACCAGCTCTCGGACAGGTAATTAGTCGGAGGAAAATGAACCCTGCGAAATCGGCGACGGTACTTTCAGTTTTGAAAAGCTGGATGGAATCGAATGTGAAATACGGTCGGACGTTTCGCTTTCCTTCTCGTTGATAACGGGAAAACGAAAGTTTCAATAAAAAAAATACCCCGGTATTATGTATTATTTGTAACCAGATTAGGTACAATACCCAAATTTTTACATACCCAGTAATAACAAATTCAAACAATTTTTAATTCATACCTAGGAAGAACTGTTATATTTTATGATAATTATTATTATATTGAATTGAATGAATGTAAACCCGTAATAAAGTCGGAACACAGCCTGAATATATAAATATATCAAACCTTTCCGGAGCTCACTAAAACTAATGAGTCTTTTTAGGACTGCCAAAAACAAAACTCATGTGAAATTTGTCAGTTATTTTATAGCTTCCAGTCCAGCTTCGTAGCACTCAACAAAAACCATAAAAATAAAATTGTTTTTTAAGATCATATCTTTCCGATACCTTAAGTGGATACGCGTTTCGAGATTTATCTCTCATCAGTACAGCTTTGCTTTTAAGTACAACAATTTGTAAACCACATACTTGAAACCCATGTGGGTGATTAGGGTTAGATATTTTTAATTTGACATGTTGTGAGAGACACATGCTAGACACAACTTATAGTAGGTTATTGAATTAAATGACATATTTAGAATTGATAAAACCATTTTTTTTAACGAATTCTGAATGTAAACCCAAATAATACGGGATTATTAACAAACTATTTCCTGGTGTTTCATCTGATGGTGGTGGAAGAAATGGTGTTTTTCGATATAAAAATGGCATATTGTACTTTTTTTAAAAAGAAGAATTATCATAGGTGAAGAATAAGAATAAGTGATTTCATACAAATATGATGAATTTTCAAATATGTTAATAAACGCTGCTACATTTAATTGTAGTTTTACTTTTAATATTTATGTCCCAATCTAGGTATTTTTGAACAACTAAAAACCTATTTAAATAAAATGGCTTCTTATAAATTTGAAACAGATTATAATAAATAGAACGCTATAAAAATATATTTTTCAATTAATTTTATCCCCAAAAACAAAATATACAAATCAAATGTTTTATTTCTTTTTAGTGAATATACATTTTCCGATTCCTTGGAACAAATATTGGTAATGAACCTAACAAGGACAAAGATAATGTGCGCAGAGAATATCGACTTAACAATTAATAACCAGCAAATCGAAAAAGTATCACACTACAATTTCCTGGGCCACAACATTCAATTGGGTAAAGCAAACCAAACTCTAGAGGTGTCAAGAAGAATAAGCCTCTCCTGGGCCACTTTTGCAAAATTAAGCTACATTCTCAAGTCCAAGGAGTTCCCTGGATAAACCTTCGAAAGAAAGTATTCGAATAGTGTGTACTGCCGGTCCTTACCTATGGCCTCGAAACAATGGCGTGCACTCGGAAAACATCGAATAGGCTACAAACAACACAGAGAGCTATGGAGAGGGCTATGCTTGCAATTACCCTCAGGGAGTTCGAAACGAAAAGGTCCGGAAAAGAACTGGTATGACGGATGTGCTAGTGAGAGTAGCACAACTTAAGTGGAGATGGGCCGGTCATATTGCGAGGCAAGACCCGGACAGATGGACAAAGAGAATCTCAACATGGCGCCCGAGTGAGACCAAACGGAGCGCGGGCAGACCTCAGACAGAATGGCGAGACAGTATACAAAAGATTTCAGGAAAAAACTGGATCCAAACTGCAACAAACAGGAAAACGTGGAAATCCTTGAAAGATGCCTACATCCAAGAGTGGATAAACGAAGGATGAGAAGAAGAAGAAGAAGAAGGAAGCAGATATCGCACAGTAATTGTAATCACAGTTTTAAATTCACAAAGAAATTCCCTTCCAGGTTTATCTAGAATTCATCCAATTAATTGGAAAAATTGACGAAACCAGAAATCGCACAAAAAATCTAATCGCAGTTTTAGATACACAAACAAATTCCCTTCGAGGTTCATCTGGAAGGTTTTTCGATATTTACAGAGGTTTTTGAGAAAATTTGAGTTGAAATTGTATAAATTTTGGAAACAGAAGAAGTTGAAAAAAAATGTTTCCAAGCTAAAATTGACAAAATTTAAGGAAGCAGAGATCGCACAGTAATAGTAATCACAGTGTTGAATTCACAAAGAAATTCCCTTTGAGGTTTATTTAGAAAGTTTTTTCAATTCTTTCTCTGTTTGTGAATTTGAGTTGAAATTATCTAAATTTTGGAGTCAATAAGTTTCTTAAGAAAATTAGTAAAAATTGTCAAATTAAAAATTATAAAAATTTACGAAAATAGAAATCGTACAAAAAATCTAATCACAGTTTTGGATTCACAAAGAAAATCTCTTCAAGATTTATCTGGAAGGTTTTGCGATATTTACAGTGGTTTTTGCGAAAATTTGAGTTGAAATTGCATAAATTTTAAAAATTAATGAAATTGTATAAATTAAAGTAATGCGTTCACAGAAAATAAACACAGGTTATGGCATGAATATAGCATAACTACTTTAAATTACTAGATTTGATAAGATGAACAAATATAAGCTAAGTATATCTTACAAGCCAACAAAAATTAAATATTTTAAGTTATTGGAAATATTTCATGTCACAACTACCTTGCTTAAGAAATACCAGTTTATGATATTTACCAAATAACTTGCATTCAACAAGAATTATTAAGTAAAATTGGAAGAAAAAACAACAATAAATTGTTAAATTGAAAATAAGAGTCTGAAGTGTCTAAGTGCCTGAATCACCTTCTAATTTATTCGAATTGGATTGCTTATGGTAAATATAATTAGACTTACATTGATTGTTCAAGATATCAGTAAATGTTGAAAACTTTTTTTTAGGTTAGCAACTAAATGGCAACTTAATATAAAATTCAAATTTAAAATTTATTTAATTTCAATATTTTTAAAAAACCATACTACATTATAGATAATCGTATAACTTAATAAAGTCGGAACACTGCCTGAATATATAAATATATTCAACCTTTCCCGAGCTTCATAATATTAATTAATCTTTTTAGGACTACCTACTAAAAACAAATCTCATGTGAAATTTGTAAGTTATTTTATAGTCCACCTTCGTGGCACCAAACAAAAACCAGAAAACAACATTGTTTTTAAGATCATGTCTTTCGGATACCTTAACTAAATAGCCCATCTGTAGACGCGTTTCGAGATTTATCTCTCATCAGTACAGCTTTGCCTTTATGAACAACACCTTGTAAACCACTTACTTGAAACCCATCTAGGTAATTAGGGTTATGTTTAATTAGCCATAGAGTCAGGACGTACAATAACTGAAGAATACATAGAAAAATACCACGAGTGCGAATATTTGTGGAAAACAAACTACATAAAACGCCTCATAGAAAAAACCAGTAAGTGAGTTTGAGTGCCAGTCAGCCTTTCATTGGAACTAACAGTTTGTCTGATATTTGTATCTTATTTCACAATATACGTTCAATTATGTTCAATATTATGTTTAATATATGTTTAATTTATGAGTTCAAGTAGCATGAAATATGTAGATTCCTCCATTCTCAAATAGTTACGCCTGTCACTGGGTTCCAGTGATAACTCATTTAATAAATTAATTTGATATAACTGCGCCTACAACCACAGGCAGAGAGACTCATCGTAGAATACCAAGCAGGCTTCAGGCGAGGTAGGTCCACTGTCGACTAGATCATCATAGTAAAACAGATACTGAGCAAATCATGGGAATACGACATCGATATACACAACATCTTTATCAACTACAAACAGGCATATGTTTATTAACCCGATAACATCGATATTTTTAACCCTAATCACCCACTTGTTTGAAACCCACGTGGATGACTAGGGGTTAAATATTTGTAATTTGACATTTCGTGAGAGAGACATGAACTTAGCAGATTATTGATTTAAAAACAAAGTTATTTTTCTTGTTTTCGTTGAGTGTAGAGTAAATAACTGGCAAATTTCACATGAGATTTGTTTCGGCAGTCCTAAAAAGACTCAGTAATGGTATAGAGCTCCGAAAAGGTTAAATATATTTATATATTCAGGCTGTGTCCCGACTTTATTAACTTTGAACAAAATTCAATTTTTAAGGTTGGTTATCTCCAACTCGGAGAGTTCCTATAAACAACCAAGGACCCTAACTCTGCTTTTGTATACATTTTATCTGGTATTTCTACAATGTCGTATTTTATGAATAACGGATGGGCACATCAGTTTACATCGTAAAGTATATTCCACAATGGGTCTACAAATTCAGACGTCTTATTGAAATAACAATTTTGTAAGACATTGAGCTGTTCTGGCAGATATTTTCCTATTTTATTTCAAATTGTGAAATAAACTCTCTTAACACGTTCGTTGCCTCGTCACCCGTATCTGGATGACGAGTGCATCTCCATTGGGGCCCCGCCAGCCAAATATGAGAAATCTCTAATATGGCTCTTCTTTGTTCAAGTTAAATAAGGTTTTTAATTGGATTTTTGAAAGTAATTTAATGGAATAAGCACAGAAATATAAATATAGTTTTTGACACTTTCTTCTTAGAGTGCATTGATGAAATCCGTTCCGGATGTTGGCTATCATGTTGACTATTCGAACTATGTTAACAGCAGCGCGGAAAAGCTGAGTGGTTGATTGATTGAACCACGTTCTTAAATTTTTCAACCACGATATTCTCCTTCTGCCCACTAGTTTAGCTCCATATACCTTGCCTTGGAAGATCTTCTACAAAAGGGCATATCGGCTCTCGTTGCGCATTATATGTCCCAGATAATGTAGCTTTCGAGTCTTAACTGTATCCAGGCCTTCTTTTTCCTTTCAGATCCTTCTCAGCACCTTCGTATTGGTTATTCTCTCTGTCCAAGATATTCGTTGGATTCTACGGTACAGCCACATTTCAAATGCCTTGACAGTTTTGACACTTTATCTGATTTTTTTGGCGCTCGATACTAGACATAGAGCCCACATCCATCTCATAGGCTTGTCCTACCGATTCTTGCGAATCACCAAATGACTTTCTTTGTTTTATTCATTTTATTTTTGGCAGCTGTATTTTCTGATAGCAACAATTCGGTAAAGTTCCCGAAATTTCCATACTTCCAATTTTTATTTTTGGCTCTCTAGTAGATGATAAGAGCATTTACTATAGTTGTATCTACAAGCAGATGTAGGGTTAGTTTCCGATACAATTTGATTTATTTCCGTATCATTGACGCATGTGACACCATTAAGTCACTCCTATATGCTTCTTGACTGAATGAAGGATCTGGAAAAACTACTGTGAGATCCCTCGCAGAGCAACGAAACACTGTATCTTTTATAATGAAAAGGTTTAAGTTTCCTTAAAGAAAAAAAAGTTTGCGCTTTTTAGTTTGTTTTGTATATTAGTGCCTTTTTTGATTACTCAATCTCAAGATGTTGAATTGTACGGATTTGGAATGTATTTTGTACCACCACCACTACTACGCTCAACTGTACACACACGCTCCTTACTCACGGCACTCACTTGGAAGATGGTAAGTTTATTCAACATTTCCTGGATCATAAAACCAAGTGAAGGGATAAATCGAATATTTTTCATAAAATACAGGACGTTCTAATTAAGTTGCGTCTGCTATTCCTGCGTATCACCCTGTCTCACTCTCTCTCCATTTTTACTTCCTGGCGCGCCGACAGTGGGATTTGGGTCCCGCAAGAAACTCGGCCGAATTGCGTTAGACACGAACGTGTTAAGCATATTTTTTTTTAGAGTTTCTGTATGTTTAAAGTTTTCTTCTTCCAAATATACAATAACGAAAATTTTCAATAAATAATCAACAACATTCAATATCATACTAACTTAGCAGTTGTTAACACCATCCAGTTGATAAGCAGTTAATAACATTTTAGACGAAGAAATAAGAGAACAATGAATGAAAACCTGGAAATAACTTCAAGGGCTAAGACAATCCAAAGTAGTGCTGGGATCTTTTAACCAGAAAAGAACAAAAGTGTACCTGATACTAAACAGAAACAAGCTTAGAATTCTGACAGGAGTCCTGACGGGACACTGCAGACTTAGAAAACACCTCAAGACCCTAAGCCCAGAGGAAGATGACAGATGCAGATTCTGTGGCTCAACAGAGGAATCCACCATACATCTGCTCAAAGACTGCGGAGCACTGCTCCGCAAGAGACAATTGTACCTTGGGACCCACCGCCTGAAATTCCTAACAAAAACAACCGCAAACAAACTGAGAGTGATGCAGAGAGCTATGGAAAGAACCATGATCTGCATAATGCTAAGAGACAAAATCACTAACAAAGAAGTCAGTAAAGAACAGGAGTAAAAGAATACAAAGAATTGCAGAACTTTGGAAAAGTGGCACTGGACTGGACACGTCGCAAGACGAACAGATGAACGCTGGACAGCTAAAATTGCGCAATGACGACCTAGGCAAACAAAAAGGGTTAGAGGAAGACTCCAAATACGATGGTTCGATGACATGAAGAAAAACTCCCGAAAAGATTTTCTGGCATCGAAAAGCACAGGACAGAGAGAAATGGAAGAGTTTTGGATAGGCCTATGTACTCGAGTGGACGAGCACGGGCTGACGGAGAGTCTAACTTACGTTGATTCGTTGATACAATACAAGCACATGAACAGCTTGGACAGCAATGGTAGAAATAGACACTCGCGGTCGTAAAAATAATTTTGCCTCGTAAAAATAATTTAAAAAAAAAGCACAAAACTCAATTTAAACACAAAAATTACGCCATTACGTCGTGAAATTATAACTTTGCTATTAATATATTGTAATATTGGTTACATACCATTGAAACCAATAACTCTCTTCAGTAATTTAGTGATGGAAATGATAGATTTTATTTAAACCTAAAAATTATTTTGTATCAATGGGTTTCTATCAATTCTAAAAAGAATCTTTTTGTAAGTGTGTGTAAGTTTGGCTCACCAAACTGAACACATTAATAAGTAAATTATTGTATGTGAAGGATGCCATTATTATAATCGTGTATAAAAGAATCCAAATCGTGTGTGAAAGAATCCAAATCGTGCGAAGAAATCCAATATAAACCAAAATGGAGTTTTTTTATTAAACGATTTATGTTTGTTCTTACTATGGCACAAATCGCGGCACTAAACAAGAAACATAGATAGAGCGAAAATAAAATTTCTGACGATTATTAAAATTGAATTACTTTTTCTTATTTTGAACCAAGACCTCTCAGTCTTGATTTATCTGGCTTTAATAACTCAACCAAACCATAACCTAATCTAGATTAAATCTAGGTTAACCCAGATTACATCGACATGGTTATTGTGCGTTTACACTAGTTAGTAATTTTTGCCACGGAGGCGTTAAACTTTCAAACCTTAGAAAGTCAGTGATTTGAAGTATTTTGTTTGTTAAAAATTCAATTTATCGGTATTGTCGATATGATGTCCAATATTATCGGTAAGAAACAATTATTTTTTGTAAATTATACAGTATTTTGACATGCTTCGTAGATAGAATGTGCATGATATACGGGTATGAAAGGCTTTATGCACTCATTGCGATTAAAATTTCGCAACTCATGCAAAAAGACCTTCTTCACACACTTGTATCATAAAATACTATTTTCTGTTTGAATGACACGTCCCGAAAATTTGTCAAATTAAAGCGTCAAATCATTGTTATTATTACTTTTATTAGGTACCTACTGATTTTTTTTGCCGAGTTTCCTTAGTTATTTTCCTATTTTCTATGCATTATTTTTTAACAAAAAACTACAGATTCAGTTCTTGTCTGGCTCACATTTTTTAAGAAATTTTTACAAAACAGGGGTGGTTTTTCTTATTTTGTGCATAAAAATTTAGCTCACAAGACATAAAAATAGGATAGTTTTCACAAGAAAACGACGTTTTAATAGATAAAATGGACTTAAAAACAGGTCATTTTACAATTCTTTGTATTTTTGGAAGGACCTCAATGGGCTGTTTTTCAAACTCAACAAACCTCAACGACTAAAATTTGAAAATCGACACATTTTTCAGCAAATCTGAGTTAGAGAAAAAAAGGTTAAAAATACGGGTAAAAAGGGTCAAATTCAACGTTGAGTTTGATGTTTTAGTAGAAATACGGGTTTTACTTGAAAAAAGTCTGTCTAGTCTTGTCTGTCTAGTCTTGTCTGTCTAATCTTCTCTGTCTTGTCTTGTATGTCTAGTCTTGTCTGTCTAGTCTTGTGTGTCTAGTCTTGTCTGTCTAGTCTTGTCTATCTAGTCTAGTCTGCCTAGTCTAGTCTGCTTAGTCTTGTCTGTCTAGTCTGTCTAGTCCGTCTAGTCCGTTTAGTCTGTCCAGTCTATCCAGTATGTCTAGTCTATCCAGTCTGTCTAGTCTTGTCTGTACACTCTTGTATGCCTAGTCTTGTATGTCTAGTCTTGTCTGTCTAGTTTAGTCTATCTAGTCTTGTGTGTCCACTCTTGATTGTCTTGTCTTGTCTGACTAGTCTTGTCTGTCTAGTTTTGTCTGTCTAGTCTCGTATGTCCACTCTTGACTGTCTAGTCTTGTCTGTCTAGTCTTGTCTGACTAGTCTTGTCTGTCTAATCTTGTATGTCTAGTCTTGTCTGTCTAGTCTTGCATATCTAGTCTTGTCTCTCTAAATGGCTTGTCTAAATAAGTAAAATTTGTTTCCTTCTTTGTAAAATACTTTGAGAAACTTAATGTTCGAACGCAGATGCTATTGCATGATATTAATATTAAAAACTTATTTATGAAAATAAAAGTAATAGAAAATCGAAAACGTAGTGACTGATTGCCAGCGATTTATTAAAAAATAAATAACAAACAACCTTTTGAGCGAAGGATATAGACCGTAATCGAAGAATATTTTTATGTAAATTATAATATAATTGTGAAAGTTTTCGTGGAACCACGACCATAACAATCCGGCTGCCGCAAATTTGAATTCGCCTGGCGTATCACATACAAATACTTCTCGATAATCTAAATTTTTTTATCGGCTACCTCTCCGAGTTTTGAATTTAGAAACCCCCACACGTAACTTCTCAACTCAGCATAATTGCTTCAATATTACTGTCAATTTATTTATCGACATACTCTGTCAATAAGATTGTAATATCAAATATATTTGATTTTTATTAAAGCTCCTTCCGTGTAGAGCAGTGTCAATAAAGTGTTCAATTAATATTGACAATTTTTATTGTTCGCGAGAGGGGTATTTTGTCATCATTTTGCCTTTTGCCGCTAGCGGTGGTAACTTGTGGAAACAATCTTTACCAAAACATAAACTGGCTTTTCGTCTTTCTTTGCTTTCTAAAACTACGTCTTTCTTTGGCGATTGCAAGATCATAACTGACTAAATATTTAAGCAATTATATTGACCATCTTCAATATTTCTTCATCTTTAAAAATATTTAGTCAATAGTAATTATAGTGACGGTGTGAGGTCCCCTTTATCCGAACCGTTCTATTACAACTATCGCTATTGGATTAACTTACCAGTTCGAAGGATACTTTTTGTAGGTAGCAAGGTCTCGGGTCGATAGTCGCAGCGATTTCTGCAATAGAATGTTTTTATTTACTCAAAAGAAACATTAAAAAAAGATGTAAATACATAAAGATTTCGTCTTGATTAAAACCGTTTCATTTAAAACGAAAATATATTTCAATAAAAATATCAATTACAAATGATGTTTATTTTCATCCCATGGGAGGATGAGCTTGAAATAAAACAACAAATAGATGCTCCTCACTTAACTGAGGTGAGTATCATTCTGAGTATCATTCGTACCAGTAGGTAGTTAAGCGAATTGGTTGATAAACGTGCACCCGTTCTTATTTTGCATGCATTGGGATCTACAATTACAAGATATTAAAATACAATGTGATACAGACGGAATTATAATTTTGTTCATAAACGTGATCACTTTATGAAGAGATTGCTACAGAAAATTGACCATATTGACCTACCGAAAATTGGCCATTGATAGCTGGTTGTAAGTGAGAGGTCTTTAAGTAGTTAGGTCGTTATGTGAGTAGTACCTTTAGTTACTCTGGATGTTTTACCTCGCTTATTGAAATAACTTTTGAAAAATGGAGGGTTTTTGTTACTAATGAAAAACTCAAGGTCAAATAACTGAGAATCTATTAGAATCCATGTATACCGTGGAAAGTTAGTTATCTATTATGCAATAAATCATTAAGTAATTATTGAAGGTGAGAAGTTAAGAAAAACACTATAAATCTTAACTGTAATGTTATTAAAATAGTTTTAATAATTTTAATTTATATCCCAATTAATAAGTCGGTGTTAATTGTTGTTTCCGAAGTAATTATTATGGATCTGTAGAGCGAGTAAAAGAAACTGAATCGTAAAATGAGGTAAGAAATTATAGGAGGGATTGTTTGTTAATGTAGGAAGGAAAAGTAGTCCGAATTTATGTGGAGCAGAGCTGATGGATACTCCAAAACTGTCGACGTAATATTTGCATGATGTCATTTGCAAATTGGCATTGAGAGAAATAACAATATGTTATGTTAGTTGAAAGTAAATTGTACTGTTATACATCGCGGATTTTTACAAATGCAATTCAGTTTATTGCATAAATTTCGTTTAAAGGTTAAATTGACGAGTGTGATTTGTGACATTTCATTTTGATATTACAGACTCTAACTTTTAATTTATTAGAAGTAGCAGTTCAAGCAGCCATAAATCAGATAAAGGGCGGAAAGGCAGTTGGACCTGATAAAGTAGAAGCAGAGTTCTTAAATTTGATGGATGAAAATCATGTAAAATGATTAACCCAAATTTTCAATCAAATTTATGTATCCGGAAACATTCCGTTGGTGTGGCTGAGTTCATTACTCTGCCCAAAAAGCCAAATGTGGAGATTATCGTACGATAAGCTTGATGACCCATCTCTTGAAAGTGTTTTTGAGCGGTGATCACCAATCAGCCTTCGACGTCCACTGCTGGACATAGGCCTCGTTCATGGCTTTCCATTGTTGTCTGTCTTGACCCGCCTGAATTCAGTTGGTTCCATTTTTTTTTGTCGTCCTCCCCTGTTTCCTTTATCAGCGCGTGGTCCCCATTCCAACAATACACCTGTCCCCATTCCACCAGTCGTCCTTCATTCTGGCCACGTGACCGACCAAATTCCATTTTGATGTCTCTCTTCTTTTGATAATGTCTGTCACCAAGGTCCTCTGTCGTAGGCCCTGATTCGTAACGTGGTCTCTTACACCTAAACCTAGCATTGATCTCTCCATTTTTCGTTGTGCCTTAGGGTTAAGGTCTCCGCTCCATACCTGGGTACATTAACACTTGTCTCTTTAGTCAGATGGGAAGATCGCTTTTAAAGCCATACTTTAATTTTCCGTAGGATGCCCATCCAAAGTTGATTCTTCTATGTAATTCGCTTACTTGGTTGTCCTTTGATATCTGTATGTCATGGCCCAGGTGTACATATTTCTCAACCATTTCAAGTGTGGTGTTTTCGATCTTTATGCCCTCACTCATAACAAGATTTGTCATAATCTTAGTCTTGGAAAAGTTCATTTTCAGTCCAACACCAGAGCATGCTTCTTCCAATTTATGGAGTATTTGTTTCGGCTTTCCTAGATTGTTGAACATTTACGAATAAATAAACATAGCTGTACGTTATCACTCAGATCCGTTAATTCGTCGAATTGTGAGGATTGGAACCTACATTCATTAACATTCTCTTTTAGAATTGTAGGACTGCCATCAAACATGTGCACGAATCAGATAGGCAGGCGACTAAGAATAGTTACAAGTCAACCGCGCTCCACGCTTTTGCCACGCCTGATATATCCCTTATAATATGTATATTTCTTGTAATATGTATATTCCTTACAATATGTATATTCCTTATAATATGTACAGTCAAGCCTCCTATAAAGCGGTGAGTGCGCACCGCGGTATATGGAAACCGCGCTATAAGAAACTCGTATTTAACCGTACAAACCAGGCTAATTCGTAGCGCGTTCTATGGAAACCGTCTACCGCGTTGTATGGAAACCGCGCTATAAGAAACTCAGAATTAGTACAAATCACATCATTCGTACGGCGTTATATGGAGACCAATAAATACAATAGACAAAATAAATTATAAATTATTTTTATTGAATTGAAGAGTTCATATAAGGAAATGATAAAAAAAATGAAACAAAAACTAAACTAATTAACTATTTTCCTACAAAAACAAGAAAAACTTTTGTAAATGTATGTCATCTTTCAACACTCATCCTCGCTGTCCGATATGAGTCGCCTAACTCGCCTTCTTTTAATGGGCAAAATGTCTTCCTCATTTGGTTCATCTTCACATTGGTTTTCGATTGTAGCTTTTTTTTTAACTCCACTAAAACCTCTCTATAGGGAGCTAAGCAATTTCTTAACTCCCTTTTAAATCTTGCGATGCGCACCGTTGAATGATCAGTTTGAATGAAAATGAAAATGAATGAAATGAAGTTCTGATTCTTTAGCCAAATTTAGCACTTTTTTCACATCTTGCAAAACGAAATTTGGCACCCGTTTTCGTTTATTATATTCGTTTACCCATGCATTTGAGGTGGGTGCATCAATTAATTCCATCAGTGCTTCCTCATCTAAAGTTGCTTACCCGAGTACTAGTTCTCTTACATCCTGATGGTTTATTGCAAATACTTCATCGCTTAAACCAGGGGTCTCCACACTTTCCAGCCTTAGGGCCATACTGATTACTCCAGTAAGTTCCGAGAGCCAAAACCATATTATCATTGTTGCCGGTGGTAAAAAGTGAAATAGTCCACTGATGAAAAAAAAAGTCCAAAAAAGTACGCAACGTTTAAAAAAGGCTGCAAATCGGACTAAAGTCCGCAAAACGGCAACACTGCATGTTATTAATTTTCCTGTCATTATCTGTAATTTCTAGATTAGTCGTAGAGTACGAGCCATGGGGAGTAACGTGACACGCCATCTGGTGGACACAAGCGGAAATAGGTAGTACCTTCTATCGCTAACAGATGACGCTAATAGCACGTACAGAATAATCTCGTTGGTTCGAGAAAGTTCTGGTGTCTTCCACTCACTTCTAGATGGCAGTAATTGGAAAAGGCTAGTGGCGCAACCACAAGTCAGTTCCTATGACACTGTTGTGAAATAAAATAGTGCGTACCTCCTTAAAACGTGTTTGTGCGTGTTTAAGTTTAAGACATCTTTGTAACAGTATTTTGATTTGAATTGTTGCTTTTGTGTGTGATTTAGTAGCATGGAAAAGAAGCGAAAAATTGATAGTGAATGCAGAAAATTTAAAGATCAGTGGAACATTCTGTATTTCGTAATTGAGTCCAGTAACAAGGCGCTATGTTTGATTTGCAATGAAAGCATAGCCGTTCTCAAGGAATATAACATTAAACGTCATTATGAAACAAAACATTTTCAAAATGACTCAAAATATAGAGGAAGTTTGCGGACAGAAAAATTCGAAGCTATGAAGCGCGGATTGAAATCGCAGCAATCTTCATTTACAAAACTCAAAACTGAACAAGAGGGCTGCAACTCGTGCCAGCTTTCGTGTGGCTCTTGAAATTGCAAAACGTGGAAAATCATTCACCGATGGAGAAATGATCAAAGAATGCATAATTGCAGTAGCCGAAGAAATGTGCCCTGAAAAGGTAAATTTATTAAAAACTGTCAGTATGTCAGCAAACACTGTGGCTCGAAGGGTAGAAAACATCGCTGAAAATATATCCTCTCAACTGTTCGACAAAAATGGACATGTTGTGTGGTTTTCTTTGGCCTTGGATGAGTCAACGGATGTGTCAGATACTGCTCAGGTGTTGATTTATATTCGAGGCGTAGATAAAAGCTATGAAGTGTATGAAGAACTTCTTGATATGTATAGTATTCATGGCACAACTACTGGTACAGATATTTTTAAAGGAGTTGAAATGGCCATTAATCAAAAGAACCTTAGATGGAAAAACTTGAAACGTATTACAACTGATGGAGGCAAAAACATGAGTGGGAAAGATAAAGGAGTGGTCGCTCTTATGTCAAAGGCTGTAGAAAATGACGGTGGTTTAAAACCATTAGTCTTACATTGTATCATTCATCAACAGTCTTTGTGCGGAAAATGTTTGGATATGTCTGAAGTTCTGAAACCAGTCATATCAACTGTTAATTTTAGCAGATCTTTTGGGCTGAATCACCGACAATTCCGACAGTTTATTGAAGAGATTGGAGAAAATGACTTACCTTATCATACTGCCGTACGTTGGCTTAGTTGTGGGAAAGTCCTTCAGCGCTTTTTTGAACTTCGAGCAGTGATCGAATTTCTTTGAATGAAAAGCATCGCCCTCTTACTGAATTACAAAACAACGCATGGCTGTGGAAGTTAGCATTCTATGTTGATTTGACAAAACATGTGAACGAACTGAATTTGAGATTGCAAGGAGAAAACCAGCATCTTTCTTATTTATACACTAATATCAAATCATTCCGGAAGAAATTGATACTGTTTCAATCACAACTACGAAGTAAATGTTTTTCACATTTTAAAACATGTGAAATATTCAGCCACCCACTGAGACTGAGTTTCCTATCAATTTTGCAATCGAAACTTTGAGTGCTTTGAAAATAATTTTTGATACTCGATTCTCGGACTTTAATGCCATTGCGAATCAAATTAAAATTTTTCAGAATCCTTTTGATACTTACATTGAAACCCTAGCCCCGGATCTTCAAATGGAAATGATTGATCTACAGTGCAGTGATATAATTAAGAACAAATATCAAAACTCATCTTTGTTGGAATTTTATAAGAGTCTTCCACTTACACAATTTGATAATTTGCATAAATTTGCTCGTGGGCTGTTTTCTGTTTTTGGTACTACTTATTTGTGTGAGAAGACCTTCTCCAAAATGAAGTACACAAAAAATGTTTACAGATCTAAATTAACTGATGAGCATCTTAAATCTCTTTTAATAATTGGTACAAGTAAAATTAATCCACAACTACAAACTATTGTCAGTGGAAAATATCAATTACAAAAAGCTCATTAGTATTTCATATGTCATTATGCTTGTTATAAGTTATGTTCTTATTTAAAATGTATAAAATGTTAGTTGGATTCATTTCAATAATTTGTTAGTTATTATATACTGAAGTTAAATTTTCTGCATATTATACCTGTCTTTACTCATTACAATTCTGTGTTTCTTTATCCAACTTATCACAAAAACAATAACAATAAGCCTACAACAATTTTATGAGTAGTTAGCCCATGACCATATCAATGTAGATGTCATATTAATAATTATTCAACATAAAATTAGAATACTTCAGTAAACTAAATTTAATTTGCTATATATGTTCTCTAAAAGGAGTTTTCAAGTATGCTAGCTCTCCGTGGGCCGGACAAAATCTGTCCGCGGGCCGGATGTGGCCCTCGGGCTGTAGTTTGGAGACCCCTGGCTTAAACGATAAGCAATGATTACTATTTCTGTAACTGGGAGTGAAATTGTAGAATCATCTTGTATTGCTTGAACCATTTGAGGTAAAAGAGGTTTCCAACACGCATTAAGCGTTGATGGTTTAATTTCCGCGCAAGCCGATGACACGTTCTAATACAATCTAAAATAGAAAATTCTCACCACACTTGAGTAAGAGTTTTATTTCACTATTTTCTAATCTGTCGAAAATGGTTTGTAAATGTTGGCGGGTATAGTACATTTTTAAAATTTGAATGACTCCTTGGTCAGGTATTATATCCTTGGTTGTATTAATGACGTGCAGTTAGGAGGAAGGATGATAATTTTCACATTTGGATTATCCAGTTCTATGTTGTGGCAACCAGCGTTATCAAGAACCAATATAACTTTGAAATACAATTTTTTTCCATCGTATAGGTTTCCACTGCCGGGATAAAACAATTATAAAACCAATCCAGAAATAAATCTTGAGTCATCCAAGCTTTCTTATTAGATAGCCAGAATACAGGCAATTGGGTCTTATTAATGTTTTTCATTGCACGGGGAGTTGAAACGGGGCGATGCCGTAAACGGCTAAGGCAATCTTTTGAATGTTACTTGAATGTTTATATGAACTTATGCGGTTAATCCATTCATTGGGTGCACGGAAAGAACTGATGGGACGTTGTTGAACGGAAACCGCGCTGTAAGAGTACCGCGCTATAGGAGGGCTGTCGCAATTCAGCTCCGCGTTATATAGAAACCGCGTTCTAAGAGTACCGCGTTATAGGAGGGTTGACTGTATATCCCTTACCAACAAGATCTTCTCCAAAGCGCTACAAATTAGAGTCACCAAACAGCTAGACTCCCAACTAGGTGAATACCAGGCTGTTTTCCGTGCGAGTAGGTTCTGCACAGAACGGATTCAAAACTTGAAGACAATCCTCTTATATGGGAGCCGAGCGGGATACGCCTGTGTAGCCATTATGGTAGAATTCCAAAAGGCATACGACTCAATAGATCGACAGACCCTCTTCTCTACCTGAGAAGACTACCAGACTGGTCCAAGCTACCCTAAAGAACACCATCTCCAAAGTCAAGTTCAGGGATGAACTCTCCGCCAGCTTTCCCATCCAGACAGGAGTCAGGCAGGGGTATGTCGTGTGCATCTCGTGCATCCTCTTCAACTGTGTTCTGGAGAAAATCATCAGAGTATGTACTTCCACATTGTCACCAGGAAGCAGGACTGAAGCTTGGGTACAAGAAAGACAACCTCAATGTACCCTGTCTAGCCTTTACTGATGATCTCACCCTATTGGTCAACAGCATGGTTACTCATCAACTTAACAGCCCCTACAATGTTGCAAAAATGCGACAAAAACCGGTTTAAGAGTCAACATACAAAAGAGTTCATCACCTATATCAAGCAGGCTTCTTCTACAATCCCACTAGGAAACAATAGTATCTGTAAAGTTCCTGCAGTCAAGTACTTGGGAGAATGGATCTCAGCAAGCGGGAGTGAAACCGTGGTCATAGACGTCAGGTGCACCAAGTTAGAGAGGGCCTTCATGAGGAGGTAAGAACACTAAGGGCCTTCTTGTAAGAACATCTATACCCCCAAGTACCTATCCAAGAACATAAATCTGAAGCACTACAACTCGGTAGTAAGACCCTCTGCACTCTATGACTCTGAGTGCCTCTTGATGAATCGAAAAGGCCCACTCAGGTAACTAGAACTTAAAGAGAGGAAAATCTTGAGTAGAGGAACAGAGGAAGACGGTACCTACAGAATCAGGCACAATAACGAGCAAGAAGTGTACCGGCACTACCAGAATTAAATGAACGCAGATGAGAGGATGCAGGCTCACAGACAGAAGATGAAGGCATACTGGGTCAAGAAAAAGCAGAAGACCGTAGCTGAGATTTAAGGCGAGCCCCGTGGTTCCTAGTAAGCCGAACAAAAATTTATATTCCTTATAACTCATTCATTATCATCTAAACAATTTAATTTACTTATCGAAAACGTATTAATTTACATTATTTAGCAACTTTTACAAGAAATAAAATTTTCGCGTAGTTTCTAATAGATCCGCAATACCTAATTCCAATTTCTCGGTAAAATGAATTCTAGTAACCCGCTCGTTGAATAGTAATTTTAAAATAAACAAATTATTTAATCACTTCAACGATTAGCTTAGATTTGTATGATTAAGCAATTTGTTTCATCGCAAATAACAACAGCTTTAAACAACTTCCAGGTAAGATAATTTCTTGGAAGACTTCCATTTACTTCGGATTTAGAAACTCCTAAATTTTGTTTTGCTTTTAAAACCTAATATCACAAGACATGTCAAGTTGAACAAATGGAATTAGCAGATTATAAAAATTACTTTCACCAATTAAAGAAACATCTAGTCATTAACTTATACTGTCTAGCCTAGCAAGGAAAACTTATATATATATATCTTTGTCTTGTCCAACACATTGTTAGTATTTATTAAACAGAGCAAACCAAAAGAATTTAATTAAAACACATTTTGAGCGGGTATCCTAAGATATGAAACTGTGCTGCGTAGCGGGTGTAATTTTCGAGGCCTTTTTTTATCAAAAGTTGGGTATTTGAACGATTGCACCCTGAGAAAGGACTTCTGATTGCACCTTGAGACACTTTTTTCTAAAAAAAAACCTGAAAGGAATGAAATAGGAGATGTATGAGAAACCGATCATTTTTCAAGTTGGGGAGATGAAAATTAATATTTAGGATTTTGGTAAGAAATTTAAAAAAATACGTATTTCATCGTTTTTTTGCAATATCATCCCTGAAGGGGGTAAAATGGGAGATGATTTAGGTTCTTTGTAAGCTACAATACAAATTTTTGAAAAGCAAAGTTTGTGAAAGTAAAAGTGGCTATATTTTCAAAATTTTTAGGACAATCTCCCTTGTAAAGAGGCACTTCGCAAAATTGGCACATATGACATGTCAAACTTTTCTTCTTATGCGCGGCACAAACGCGGCACTGTCTCTGGGGCTTAAGTTTTATGCCGCCTGTAATTAGTTTAACTAATTTATGCTTTCTGGTATCCTTTGACAACCTTCCTGGAGGGTCATCCCTTTTGGGTGTAGCTGATGTACCAGGAACAGGATGCTCTTCATTCACATTTTCCGTAGTCGGTTCGCTTATCCACTCTTTTGCCACAATATGTAAAAATATTTTGTATTTTTTATTACAATAAGGATTTAATGTTGTATACACTCTAAAAGCATTATATAGTATATGTCTTTGTCCATTTCTTCGTACGACGTACTATCGAATAATATGATAAATATTGATCGGCGCGATCTACACCTTTCATAAATTTATTGTAATCCACTACGCATATTGGTTTCCAGATTTTTTCTTTTGTCGCCCAATCAATATTATGGCTTTCTACAATATCAGCTGAATGTATAGTCGAAATCATACGCACAGGCCTTTTTGATTGCCAACATTGTAACAAAATGTTTTGTCGCCGACGAAACATAGATTCCCCCCTATTCAATTTCGCGTTTTTTAAACAGAGGAAGGCCTCTGTTTATGCGAATAGTGCCACAACTCCGAAATCTATATTGTAGAAGTATTTCACAAGTGTCCACACTATTGTAATAATTGTCCATATATATATATGTGATGCCATAAGTTTATATATGGCTGAAGAAGATTCAAAATTGTGTGTTGCAGTCGATTTCCTTCACCACAGTAAATTCGGAAATTACTATGTAGCCGGTTTTCGCTTCACAAACCATTCTTATGAGAATACCATATTTCGTTGTTTTTGAAGCATTGTAGACTGAATGCTAGACGACCTCTCCATGGCATGATGTTTTCATCTGAGGAGAATTCTCTATGTGATTTATAAACTTCTTGAAATTTGGGTAATATGTATGAAATAATGGAGCGGATTTTTTTAAGGCGATCTCTATCATCTTTGTCATCGTTATTGGAAAAATGCCATGAATACCATATTTGCCTAAATCGATCCCTGATCATTATTTGAGGAAAAATTGGAGTTTCAATTGTTTCATCTGTCGACCAGAATGCATCCCTCGTATCCTTACGAACTCTTCCCATTAGAAGAAGCAATCCGAGCATTTGTTTTAGTTCTATCACAGATACATCTTTCCACTTTACGGACTTAGCACGATCTCTAAATAAATGTTCATTCTGTGCATGGTAGCGGTTTGTTTCTGTCGCCATATATTCAAATAAATCGTCTCCAATAAATAACTGAACCACATCAATTACATTTTCTGAATTATTTGGCATCACGAAAACCCCACTTTGTCCTAAGAAATCTTCGATAATTGGCGCATTATCACTTTCCGACCAGTCCAATACTTCACCATCACTTTCCTCGTCGCTAGAAGGTATTGGCAAGGCTTTGTTTCTTCTTGGTCGAATCAATTCTTCCTCGTCACTTTCGCTATCAAATTCGGGAATCTCTGCACCGCTTGAAATTTGCGACAAATCATCTGCATAGACATCACTATCGTAATCCATTGCAAATAAAATTATTCAATTTGTATATATATATATATATATATATATATATATATATATATATATATATACACAAATTGAATAATTTTATCAATTCTTCCTCGAGAGGAAGAATTGATTCGACCAAGAAGAAACAAAGCCTTGCCAATACGTTCTAGCGACGAAGAAATATATATATATATATATATATATATATATATATATATATATATATATATGTGTGTGTGTGTGTGTGTGTGCGTTTTTAAAACTTTTAATGAAATATTGTTGCATTGAAATTGTGGTACTACAAACTGATATATTTTGACGAGATAGGCCGTTTATATACAGATAAATGTAGGGGAGGGTGACAATAACAAATTGGTTTAAGACCCAAAATATGACAAACAATAAACCTTAAATACTGTGTAAGTTGTAAAATGAAATAATTTAACAAATGTTTATGGAACACAAAGAATGAGTGGTAATATTTTATTGCAGGGAGATATCCGGATTAAATGTGCTAAATAATCAATAATCTCGAAAATAAATACTAAATTCATTACTCCTTTATGGCCATATGCCATTTTTAAGTAGGTAATAATATCTTGTCCCGCTTTTAACGCACGTACTTTTAAACGGGTAATAATACCCGGCCCGCTGATAGACAGCAGTCGGCGAAACGGGTACTAATACCCGCACCCGCCTTTAATGTGTTAAGACAGGACAAGACCAGATTAGAGCTGACAAGACAAGACCAGACAAGATTAGACAGACAAGTCGAGACAAGAACAGTCAAGACCAAACAACACCAGTCAGGACCAGACAAGAGCAGATAAGAACATACAAGAGAAAGCAAGTCATAACAAGAGCAGACAGGACCAGACAAGATCGGATAGGACGACACAAAACCAAACAAGACCAGGTAAGATCAGACAAGACCAGACAATACCAGAAAAGACCAGTCAAGAACATACAGGACCAAACAAGACCAGATACGACTAGACAGACAAGACCAGACAAGACGAGACCAGAGCAGTCAAGACCAAACAAGAGCAGACAAGACCAGACAAGAACAGACAAGAACAGACAAGATGCGACAAGGGCAGACAAGAGCTAACAAGAGCAGATAGGACCAGACAAGACCATATAAGATCAGACTGTAGTGTACTGTAACCTTTATTATTTTTCGTTTGTCCTCCTCTAAAGTGTATTGTATTTTAAGAGATGAGTCTAGTCAGGTGATATCGGACGACACTTCTGGTATCCTTTGACAACCTTCCTGGAGGGTCATCCCTTTTGGGTGTAGCTGATGTGCCAGGAACAGGATGCTCTTCATTCACATTTTCCGTAGTCGGTTCGGATGTCGGTGATGTTCGGATGTCGGTGATGATGTCGGTTTAACATATATATTGACAGAACTAAGACATTGTAAAAGTACGTATGAAAAAAAATAAAAGTACGTACACTTCGGTCTCTCTGCTCCCACCCTTTGAAGTGTACGTACTTTTATTTTTTTTTCATACGTACTTTTACAATGTCTTAGTTCTGTCAATATATATATTGTTAAGACTATATAGTTGTTTTATATACCTCTTCACTGGACACCCATTTGACCACCTCAATAAATATTACAGACAAGACCGGATAAGAGCGGACTCAAGAGCGACCAGACAAGACTAGACATACAAGAATAGAGAAGAAAGTGGTAGAAAGTGCTTCAGGTCGTTATACGATCGTGAGCAAAGTATTATACCCGTATTCATAGTGCTTCCTTGACGAACAAGGATTCCTTTTTCTTCATTTCGTGTTTCATAGACCTTCCTTGACAGAACAATGAACCTTATTGGGCTCCTTATTTCAAGGCAGGTCTCCAGCTTCCTTGAGGAAACCTTCAGCACTTTGATTGACTGTTGTGTTTATATTACTCTTGCGCTTCGAAGCAGTTTTGACATGTATCACAGACCAGTCTACAGGTTAACCTCAGAAACTGTTAAAACGCATATTGAACATACATTTTTTAACCAATTCTGATAATGAGTGGTTATGGTTTTGAGCAAATTCCAATTGGAAATGGAAATAGATTTCGATGGCGGTTTGCGAAAAGGTATATTCGGGACATTCAGAATCCTATCTAAATGTAGGACGATGATCCTTTTCGAAGAAGATATCGGTTCTGCAAATTTTGTGTGCAGCCGATTGCGTCTTCTTCTGATATTGGCTGAGGTAATAACAGCCTTTCGCGGTCCGTGTAATGCACACTTTTTACTTCATACATTATAACTATTTTAAGCATGCGCGTAGCCAGGGGGTGGGGGTGGTGGGGGTTCTTCTTCAAAATATGCAAAATATAACATAAATATTATATTGAAATCAGAAGAGACGAGTAGAGACGACCATCTTCAAGAGGGCATGGTAGAGGTGGAGTAGGAACTCCTGTGTGTCAGTTTTTGAAAGTAAATTGCTGCATTTCTGCAAAACACCCCCGAAATATTTTCTAACTCCCCCACCGAAACTAAACCCTGGCTACGCCCGTGATTTGAAGGTTATATTTACAATCGGCCTTGGCTGTTTGAGTATTTGAGTTAGTTCCCAATATTGTCGAGTGGCGCTTCTATCCGCGGTTTTACCACCATAAGCACTTAATATCCTTGAATAAGTTCTCCTTCTGGAAAGGAGAACCGAATTGTGTCTATGAAACAAGGACGCCTCTGATATTCAAGGAAGCCTTCATGAAGGCGATCATTTTTCCTTAAGATAAGGAGAGATCGTATACTAATACCTGTATTCATAAAATACAGGTATTAGTGGACCCCATATTTATGCAACCTAATTGTCAATCGAACACTATATTACACGTTCAAGGTGGAGAATATTTGGGATTCATAAGTTTTTATATTTCGTTAATTTCGTTCGTTTTTAATACACAACGTTCCGCCAGGTTCATACATCATTGCTGTTCTTAATCCTTACTTAACTTTTGAATCTGTAAGTGTTAAAATCAACTCGAAGGGAAAGCTCCAAGTCAAAAAGTCAATGACATTTAAATTTCGTTGGTGATTTCGTTGGTGACCCTCCCACATTGAAACCCCTTGGCATCACTAATTATTTCCAAATAAGAGAACAATGGATGATCATAGACTTCTTATTCAACACAATGATTCTCATGATGGGTTTACCATTGTTACTAGGGTTTTCGCGTACCCGACTTTTTATAATACCCGGGTATCGGGTATTATTTTTTCATATGCCCGAGTACATCCGGGTAAACGAGTATTTGCAATTTTTGCAGAAAAAGAGACAATTTTCTTATAATAATGTTTTATTTTATTACGAAAGAGTGAAGTAAGTCAATAAGCCTCCTTAACTTATAGTACAATCAGTCAAACAGTTTTGTTCTCATTAATTAATTACGAACTTAGGAACTGATTCTTGTTGTACATATTACTCTAGGACTAGTTCCATTGTCTTGCCTTCGCTTTCCGGTACAGTTAGCTGTTTATGATGAAAATCTTCTCGGATGAATTTACTATGAGTGACGGCCCGAATGTGCAACCAAGCGTGCAACAATTTCGGAAACTTTATATACAAGGTCGAAAAAAATTTGTTGTTCGCGGTCTTTTTGGAACTAGGTTTGAACTTTGTTCAGATTCCGATTGAGAAGACGATGTCGATGGCACTTTTTTCTAAGTTCTGTTTTTCGATCTCACTTTATTCTTATTTTATAACTTCGATCTTAGAAAAATCAACGACTTCTTTAGAGTTATTTTAATTGTTTGTAGTGCAAATTTGCTAATATTATTTTTAAGGCTCTACTTAGTAATAATTTTCTGAGAATTTTGATGAATTCGTTTTGCCAAGGATGATAAACGATCCTGAAACTAAAAAGGAGTTGGAACAATTGGGGAGCATGAATTTAGAAATGCCAGAGGTTTCCAATATGGTTACAAATTTCTTCGCAGGGGCTCCACGGCCAAATCAAAATAACAAAGTTTCTAAAACAAAGAAACGGGAATAATTTAACTATGTTACTAGACCAGACAATGCGTTACAAGACCAGTCAAGTTCAGACAAGACCAGACAGGACCAAATGACACAGACAACGGCAGACAAGGCGAGACAAGACCAGAAAATACCATAAAAGACATGACCAGACAAGACCAACAAGACCAGACAAGACCAGACAGCATCAAACAAAATCAGACTAGATGAGTCTAGAGTAGACAAGATCATATAAGTTGATAGTAGGTCTTACTTAGTATTATTTTCTTTGTAATCTAGATTTCTAATCTAGATTAGTTCTAGTTCTTCTAATCCAGTTATACTAATGATGGTGTGATTCAAATTCATTATGTAGAAAGCGCTCGTGTTTTCAAATGATAATTTGCAAATAAAATTAGACTTAATAGGTAGCTTAAATATTGATAGCGTATTTCGTGCTTTGTGTTTACGGATAAAGGTCGTTAGTGGAGTGTGCTGTTGGCATTTCGAATTATAAACGCTTGTCACTGATCGCGATTATCTTCTGTTTGCTTAATACACTCGCATTGTACGTGGTATTACCGAATACAGTGGAAAATTAAATGGAACTAGTTTGATCCAACCATCGAATAAATATACACACATGTATTTTTTGTTCATTCGCAATGACGGTTTAATTAATTTGTTTGTTTTTTAAGTGAATGGTAAACGTACTAAGAGGACAGCAGACAGTCAATTGATGAAAATATAAAACGTCAACCTATTGGGAAAAACTAGTTTAAGGCCGAGGCCGCACTACGGTTTTTTTCCCGCAAGCGGTAACCGCTTTAACCGCGAAATAGCTCGAGAAACACACAGTATGCTATGGGAAAAATCAGTCGCGGGAAAAAACCGCTTGTATTAGCTTCCTTGCGTCACAAAATCACGCGATTAAAAACCGTGGCGGTTTATCCGTAGTGTGACTTAGACCTTAATCAACTTTTATTTCCTTCAATTTTATCCGTGACAGATGTAAATACGACACGAACCAAAACTAGACAAACAAGACTATATTTGACTATTCTAGAATATACGTACGCACTATACTTGTTTGTCTAGTTTCATATTCTATTGGGTTTTTCAATAGGGATGACGCATTTTTTCTTGGCATTTCTCGAATAGAAATGAAGTTGGCTTCGCAATTCTTTAATATTTTGAAACGTCAGTCTATGACATATAATCATGGGAAGATACACGCTTCAACAACAATTGCAAATAGACGTTTTTACGGGTAGTTAAGCGCATGCACGTCGGCTATGTTTAAAAAGCGGCAACATGAAAGTTTCGGGCACATTTTGTTATTTTCACTGGTTATACGTCAAAAAGTGCCCGAAAAACATGGCGGAAATTTACACAAAAAAATTTCGACTATGGAAAGGTCTATTATTAAACTTTCTTTGTCAAAATTCACGTTCTATCGCGACTACGTTGCGCGCGCTTACGCTAATTTTCGGTGGACGAAACCGTCCAACAAGACGGACTATTGAACGTTTGGTGCAAAAAATCTAAACAACGTATGCATTGCATAATGTGGCAGTGCCTGTGCGACAACGTAATGATCGAAGTGAAGAAAATATCGTGGCCGTTCGAGAGTTTGCGTGAGCAGTGAGGGATGTCGATTCCACGCCGATCGCAGGCGTTGAACATCAGTGTGAGGAGTTTGTGGCGAATTTTGCGAAGGATTTGGCTCTCCGTCCATATAAGGTTGCATTGACTCAGGAGCTAAAGCCAACCGACCATTGTAAGCGTCGCATATCTTATAATTGGGCTCTGGACCAGATGCAAACTGACGACTTGAGATAAACTTTCACAAGAAAATCATCTTTTCGGATGAAGCTCACTTCTGGCTCGATGGTTTTGTCAACAAGCACAATTGCCGCATTTGGTCGAGTGAGCAGCCCGAAATGATGCACAGGACACAACTTTATCCGAAAAAATTAAGTGTTTGATTTTATGCCGGCAGCTTCATTGCCCCTTTCTTAAGCGGCTTCATCCACCATTCTTTTTTTGTGTATACGGCGCGCCGCTTCAGGGCCATGATATGGGAGTATTTTTGGGACCAGCTCGACGCTACGGACTTGGACGATATGAGTCGTATAGTTGCAAAACCTGCCACATCCATTTTTTTATCGAAAATTGTTTTATTGCATTATCTGCTTCAGTTTATAGATCTTCACACGCTCAGAAAAGCCACATCCACGGTTCCTATGTTAACCGCTTGGAGCGCTACTGTTTATTTTTTGGAGGTTACGTTTGCCAGGTTTTTTGTGCATTGTTTTTAATACTTTTGAATTTATTTTTTACATTTTATGCGTAATAAAATAACATATTTTTATTACAATATTATTTTAGTTTATTTTACATAATATTTTCATGGAAATATCTCCAGAAATAAATTTAGAAAAGTCAAGAAAGAGACCCCGGACGGAATAAGGCCAACTGCGAAAGAAACAGACAAAAACGACAGAGGTATGTAATGCAACCTGTTAATTTTACATAAATTTAAAGTATGAATTATCGTTGGTTTAAAAAACAGTTACGTATTATTTTTCAATTAAATCCTTTCTTTTTAATACAGGTACGGTGCCCCAGGTCCACCAATTCCAGTTACTTGCAAACACGACAAGAAGAACGAAGCCTACCGATGAGAGGAAATTACAAGACGACATCAACTTGTATTTCACAGTAAGTTTTACAATACTGCAAGAATAAATCCGAAAGATTTCAAAGCTACACAGGATTGTTTTATTCTTAAAAACACTGATAGCTACAAGCCAGATAGGAACAGAAGCAGTAATGGTGTTAGGGGATGCAAGGGTGTCACTATAAAATATTTTATCTTACACAATTCGGCAAGAAAACTACCTGTATGTAGGAAGATATTTTTAGATACACTGAGAATTGGAAAAACTCGAGTAAATGGTGTAGCTAATAGGCATCTCCAATCTGGGTGCATGCCAAAAGAAGAAAAAAGGTGGAGACAGGTGCAAATTTCGTTTCGCTGAGAAAAAAAGTGTTATAAATTTTATAAAAACATTCAAATCCATTGAAAGTCATTATTGTAGCAAGACTGCATCTCGTCTGTACTTAAGTTCTAATCTGAATATTAAAAAAATGTTGAGAATGTATAACGAGCAACAACTTGACAACAATTTGAAAGTAAAACATGCATATTTATGGAACATACAATTTTCTGTCCCAACTCCAATATTGGGTTTGGAAGCCCTAGAACCGATGAGTGCTATACGTGCATTTTATTAAGCGAAAAAAATAAAAATACTAAAGACCTACCCGAAAAACAAAAATTAATGACACTGAAGAGAATCCATAAGCTTAAAGCAAAGTGCTTTTATTCGTACCTTAAAGAGAAACGGCCAAACCTTCTAACAATGAGTTTTGACTGCCAAAAGAACCAAGTGCCTGATCAAAGCGCTTATTATTCTAGGCAATTAGCCATGTATAATTTTACAGTAATTGTTGGAGACTCTAAAAGTATCCAAAACGAAGAGAATGTTTTTATCTATACATGGAATGAAAGTGAATACGGCAAAGGGCCGAACGAAATCATTTCAGCCCTTTACCATCTATTGATTACTTATGACATTCCCGCTAACATTACAAAGCTTTACCTAGTGTCAGATGGATGCGGGGCACAAAATAAAAATTATTATATGATGGGGATGATCGCCTATTGGCTGTTGAAGAAAGCTCCTACAACTTTAAAAGAAATAGAATATATTTTTCCAATAGTAGGGCATTCATTTTTGCCTGCCGACAGAGTATTTGCGCGTATTGAGAAAGAAATTAAACTATAAAACGTTATTATTGATCCACAAGAAGTTTACTCAAAAATCTTTTCAAAGCATGGGCTTGTAGTTCCTCTCTCCTCGGCTGGAATAGCGAGGAATTGGAAAGACGTTATTAGTAAGGTAGTGCGACCACCCGGTCAGGGGCCATTTAAATTTAACCCTAGCAAACGCTTTTATTTTAAAAGAAGTAAATGCAACAAAAGCGTTGTAGTGAATGGAGAAATAGACTATAAAGTAGATTCAATGAAAAATTATGTCAGTATAACCAAGAAATCGATGGAAATTGAAAACATTGAACATCCTTCTAGCGTCGCTCTGGGAGTCAAAATTGCTCCATTAGAACTTAGAGATGTTAACAACTTACTAAAAAAACATTTTGGACAAGACTGGAAGACACTTGAGTCATTGGAGTTCTTCAAAAATCTACTTACTGACGACACTGACTCAAGCGCCATTGCTGATAACGAGGTGGTCAATGATGAACACGTAGATGATTGTGACAACAATGATGAAGACGAGGACTTTCTGCTTCGAATTTAATTCGTACAATTTTAAGTTTTAAACCTAATTTAAATATTTGTTTTATGTTTATTTTTACAAAAAAAATCACTTTTTTTTAATTTTTAACAATTTTTTTTTCTTAACAAATTAATAATATGTAATACAGTGTAATAGTTTATTTATTTGCCTTGTGTGGATGTTGGTAGGAAAAAGTAGTTAAAAAATCATTAAAAGGTAAGGTTTTAATTTGATCAAAATGCAAAAAGTTGGTTGCTAAACCAGCCACATCCAAAATTAAATAGCCATTTTTTCTGCTTCTATTGAGACGATTTATAGCATTGTGTGGGCTAATTTAAGTGTATTGGGTAGGTACCTACAAATTAACACTGGTTTGAAGCTTAAAAGATTTATGATTAAAAATTAAACGGTTTTTTTCGATTTCTGAAAAATGTTCATTTTTGGATGTGGCAGGTTTTGCAACTATACGACTCATATGTGGTTCCAACAATACCGCGTAACGTGCAATACAGCGTACGACACAATCGAATGATTGATCGGACCGGATGACGTAATCGAATTATTGAAGTTACGACGAGCGAGTTATCTTACGCAATGGTCCTCGCGAAAGGCCGGTTCGTGCGATTAAACCCCTTTGGAGTTACATTAAATCGCTTCTCTATGCCAACAAGCCAGCAACGTTAGAGGAGCTGCAGGCCAACATCGAACGCTAAATTCCTGGTATTTTGGCCGATTTGTCTGCTCGAGTCATGGAAAAGTGGGTTCAGCGTATTCACTCGTGCTAGCGCCTCCTCCGTCGTATTCCATAATTAATGACATCGATTGTACTTACATATACAATAAAAATCATTTCCATAACCAATTCACAAGTCTTTCATTGAAAAAATGCGTCGCTATTAATGAAAAACCAATTAAATATCTGTTATCAATTTCATTTGTAGACTAATTCTAAGACCAATTCTCACATTCCGAAACAAGAGCCGACACATCAGTTAACAAACAAGCCATAAGAACGACAGAGATGCGCACCCTACGAGCGATAAAAAACGTTAGATAAAAATCGCACAACGGATCGTTAACTGGGCCATGACAGAAAGACCCAACAATTCAAGACCACCTGGAAGGCCACCAAAGAGATGGGCAAACTCCTGGGCATTCATATCACAGGAGATTAGAGACTAGGGCCGCCAAAGAGATGGTCAGACTCCTGGACATCCATACCACAGGAGATTAGAGACTAAGGAGGAACTTAAAGAAACAGGCACACGTGCCTATACAAAAGTCTAGGAAGAAGAAGAAGAAGAATTCCATTTGTCTTCAAACTAAAGGAAAAATAATTTGTTAGCTTTATTCGATATTACTTCCATTAATTAGTCATACTATATTATAATAATTTATATTTGTACCAATTATTATAAATACTAATTGGTTTCAAACTAAAGCATGGTTTTGTTTGTGTGCAATGTAAATTGTTTATTATTTTCCTTTCTGCGTCACAGTTTGCTTCTAATTACTTTCGCTGGCTTATTTTCGCGCGAATCGGGGTTGAAATAGAGTGTGTAATCGCTGTCGATTATGAATTCCACTTTCGAGCAGGGTGTAGGTAAGGTTTATTATGTTAGAGTTAGAAACGTGAAATTCGTTTCGTTTTCAACAAGTGGAACGATCTTGAGCGAATTTTTAGCGCTCCAATTCGTTCTCTCGGCCCACAGCGATAATAATGGATTCAGTCCGTTTACAATTATTGTTGGAAACAGTTCGCGGAACAATTAATTTGTTTTTCTTTTAAATTACAACAATAACAACTTGGTTGCATTGAAATCTGATTAAGTATTGTTTGAGATTTTTGAGACTCTGTTTAATATTATAATAGGTTCTGATAATAAATTCATCTTTAAATATCTTAAATATATTTACTGTTTGAGATTTATGAGGCTCATATTATAATGGGTTATGATATTACGTTTAATGACAAATTGCGAGAGAGATTTCTGAAGCAAACTTTAACTTTATATATCGAAAACGTAATTTTCATCACTCAAGCACAATAGTACTATCTTGGTGCACGTTTATTAGTGCGATAAATTGTCAATATTAGTTGTATTTTACATAACTTGAATAACGCACGCAAATATTCAATATCGCTAGGTTACATTAAAATAAACAAATAATTAAAAATAAAATGAATACAATCAAGACCTCGGTATTAAAAAAGTGACGTGAAGTGTCACAATTTTTTGTCATGGAAAATAAAAATTAAAGAAAAAGTTTTTAAAGAAAAGTGAGTGTAAATTCTATGGTGATACCGGAGGCTGAGGAGAGTTCTTATGACGAATCCATACCAACGGAGAACAAATTCTTCATTTTTGAATTGGTGAAACCATCCCAAGTTATAGATAATCATATAAACTTAAAACAAACGGAACACAGAAAGGAAGGGCCGGAAAGGCTGAATATATTTATATATTCAGGCTGTGTTCAGGTTTGTTTTAAATTTATATCTTCATTTTTTATACATTTTTTTTATGGCACCTGGATCACAAACTTGTAAGATTAATCCCCTCGCATGAGTAATAAAAAATATAGTTTGTAACACGGGCGTAATTGTCAATTTCACTCTCCAGCGAATGCGCACATTTTCGCTCTCGAGTAATATTGACAATCTTTCGCCCTAGTTACAAAATCTACTATATTGTTTGAGATTTCTGAGGCTCATATTATAATGGGTTGTAATATAATATTTAATGGCAATTTACGATAGAGATTTCTGAACCAAACTTTAACTTTATATATCTCATATGTAATTATTGTTTGAGATTTTTGCGGTTATGGGTTACGATATTATATTTAATGGCAAAGTACGGAGAGATTTCTGAATGAAACTTGTAACTTTAAACATCTAAAACAACAACCATTATTGTAGATTATCCAAAGAGAATAATATCATTTAGAAATCATGATTGTTAGGTCACTGGAATTAGGAATTAAAACGTATGACTTATATATAGATTAGAAGGCTATTCACCCTAGAAATTTTCAGGCACAGGTGAAAGTTCCATCGGACAAAAACGTAATTAAAAAATCTGTGCTGTAAGATTCTTATCTAACCCGCCGGAAATTTCGGAAAAGTTGAAAGATAAACTGGTTCTTGAAATATAACGTATAACATTTATAACCGACGCAGAACAAATTAGTCGAACATCTGGTCGAGTTACAAATATGAAGTAGAATTTTAATTGTAAAATTTACGAACTTGAAAACGAAAACTTCAGATAAAACCCGAAGATAAAAACTAGATGGACAAGAGTAGATAGAGAAGGATTAGACAGACAAAATTAGAAGGAGAAGACGTGACTAGACAGACAAGACTAGACAGACAAGACTAGACAGACAAGACTAGACAGACAAGACTAGACAGACAAGACTAGACAGACAAGACTAGACAGACAAGACTAGACAGACAAGACTAGACAGACAAGACTAGACAGACAAGACTAGACAGACAAGATTAGACAGACAAGACTAGACAGACAAGACTAGATAGACAAGACTAAACAAACAAGACTAGACAAACAACACTAGACAAACAAGACTATACAGACAAAACTAGACCGACAAGACTAGACAGACAACGCTAGACAGACAACGCTAGACAGACAAGACTAAACGACGCGAGCCACTAGACAGACTAGACAAGACTAGACAGGCAAGACTAGACAAACAAGACTGGCAAGGACAGTCTGTCGTAAGTCCAGACGCATATACCAACGTAAAGCTAAAAAAAACCTAGCCCAACACAACCAGCAAAAATTCAAGCAGGGGTACACAGCTTGCATTCCAAATTGCAATGAGAGGTCTGAAATTAGGGTCAACAAAAGATTAGGGTCCCAATGGAAACAACACTACAGATTGCCGATGCACTTTTCCCAACCCATGAAGAACCGGTCTGGGAGCAACCAGGCGTTCTACAGATTGTGGCTTTCAATGAGGAGGAACTATGTAGAGCCAGCCAGCGCCTTCGAAATGGCAGAGCCCCAGGTATAGATGGACTTCCATTAGAGATCATAAAAAACGTTGTAGTAAAGTTTCCAAACTATGTTCTGAAAATAATGAACCATATAGTCACTGAGGGAATATTTGCAGATATATGGAAAAAATCCAAACTTGTTTAAATTAGGAGAGGCAATAAGCCCATCGAGAAGCCTTCGTCTTACAGACCCCTGTGTCTACTAGATGTAGCAGGAAAACTCCTAGAGCAACTACTGCTACAAAGGATAAGACAGGCATTAGAGAGAGGTGAGAGCCTCTCAGAGAAGCAACATTGGTTCAGGGAGGGAAAGCCGACAGTAGATGCTATAGATAAGGTTGTCGAAGTAACTAGAAAAGCCCAAGAAGGTTCACAAAGAACGAGAAAGCTATGTGCACTTATAATACTCGACGTTAGAAACGCCTTTAATTCTGCATCATGGCAAAACATCTTGGAGGGGGCAGGAAAGGGCATGTTACCGTATCTACGGTGATTAATCAGGAGGTATTTGAGAAATTGAAAAATCATTCTGCTTTGCATTCTGCTAAGCAGACAGCTTTGCTTAAGAGAACAGCGCCATGTCAGCAGCGGTGTTCCACAGGGCACGGTTCTGGGCCCGAACTGTGGAACATCCTGTACGGTGGAGTCCTCAGACTCAAACTGTCGGAGGGAGTGGAGATCGTGGGTTTTGCTGACGACCTGGCTCTGGTAGTGACTAGGAAAACAGAAAGGGCAATAATGCTTAGAGCAAATACAGCTATAGATCAAGTTGGTAATTGGATGGAAGGTAAGAGACTAGAATTGGCCCCCGAAAAGACAGGCAGTGCTGCTAACAAGGTTCAGAAAAATCGGTCCCATTACTTTCCTCGTAATGGGAGAAAAGATAGTCCCGAAAGAATCAATTAAATACCTGGGTGTAACGATCGACAAATGTCTATCATTTAAAAACCACGTAATCGCAATCGCAGATAAAGCGCTCAAAACCGCTGCAGCATTAGACAAACTAAAGCCCAACGTCGGTGGCCCCAAAAGCAGCAAGCGAAAGCTCCTATGCTCGGAGGTAAATTCGACCATGCTTTACTCAGCTCCGGTATGGACAATTGCCATGGAGAAGAAATCGTACAGGCACAACACGGAAAAAAACACTAAAAATTACAGTTTAAATAGTACATCGGCCTTACGAATTTGAAACTTTAAAAACTAACAATTGCTTTTTTTTTAATTACAGTTTCCGGTATTATTAGTAAATAAGTTAAAACATTACAGTATGCGACTGCAACCTCTACAAATTTGTATTCGTAAGGCTGCTGCTACTATCTAAACTGTAATTTTTAGATTGTACTTTTTTCCGTGAAGTTATCGCTAATTCAACGGAAAATGGCACAGTACGGTACAGTACGGTGTACTGAACCCTCTAGTACACCGTACTGTACCGTACCGTACCGTACCAGTACACCGAGTGTTCACCGAACAGCAGCGCCGGCCCTATATTTTGCGGAGCCCTGTGCAAAATAATGAAGCAGGACCCTGCGCAAAATAATGAAACGGGGCCTTCTCTAATATGAAAGGTGATTTCAATAAATAGTTTATATTCCAGTGTCAACAAAAATAAAATAAATAAATTAGAGAATGGTAACATTTAAATGAGATTTGATCTTCCTCGCTTATTATTAACGTTATTAAACATCGTCTTAAATCATGGTCATCAATACGTCTTAAAACATTATGTCTTTCATGATTTATTAGTTTTTGCCGAGACTGATCAATTGTATTGTTCATCTTTAAATTGCATAACATTTGTGTCCAAGAATTAATGCATATGTACTGTATGTACGGTGGATCGTTCATGAGATTTTAATCGTTCACATCAACGTGCCGTAGAAGGTGGTCCACATTGAACAATTATTGTTTATTGTTGGCTGGGTCATCAGTGGTAAATAATTCTATTTCTTTCTTTTGTGTTTCACTTCGGTTTTTCGTATCCTCCAATTATTTCAACAGATACTTCTTTATTTTGTGTTGTTGTGGAATTCGCGTTATCAACATCAACGGGATTTCTTTATCGATTTATTTAAAGAATCTTTTTGATGTTATTTTCACCGCTTCTTTATAACATTTTCTTTTACGTTTTTTCACACCCACTAATATATTTTCTTCTGCAGTTTCTTTCACGGCTAGACATTTTGTGGTTATATTACGAATTGACTAAAAAATAATTTAGCTAGACTTGTAATAACAGTTTTAGTTACGAGTAGTAGTCTACGATCGGCGTACTTATTCAAAGTAGCAACTCAATTAAGGGGCAAATATGTCCGTCGCAGCAGACTGCGGCGCAGGCGACTGTGGACGCCAATAGATGCTGATCCCAGACCTACAGACAAAATATCAATTCAACTCTCTGAATTTGCGGGGCCCGTGCAAAGCGCGGGGCCCTGTGCCATAGCACAGTTCGCCCACCCTTCACGCCGGCCCTGCCGAACAGTCTAAATGGAGGCCGCACTTGTAATCGCTGGCATGGTACCAATAGAGTTTATGGTGGGAGTGAGAGAGGAACTGTACCGAGTTAGAACAAGCGACGACTCCACAAAGAGCGATAAGAAGAAAGCTGCCAGGGCGCAAACGTATAAGGCATGGCAAAAAGAGTGGCAGCTATCAAATAGGAGACAATGGACTAGGATCCTTATACCTGACGTCGAGCGATGGGTGTCACGAAAGCATGGTGAAACGAATTGGTGAAATGGTGAAAAAAAAATGGTGAAAAAACCTTACACAACTGCTAAGCGGTCATGGTTGTTTTTGGGACTACCTGCATAACATGCACAGGGCAACCGATACTCTCTGTGCATACTGTGGCCTTGAAGATAGCGTTCGGCACACCATCTTCGACTGTCATAGATGGATACCAGAAAGAGAAACGTGGGAAAAGAAAACTCACCTCAAACTAGAGCCCATAGGCTTAACCGACCATATGATTAGGTCGGAGAACATCCTGGCAATAACAACCGATATGATAACAAACATCATGACCTTGAAAGAGCAGGACAAGAGGAAACGACTCCAAGTCGAGAACAACAAGAAATTGAACCTGAACCCCTAATCACTAGACGTGGAAGGAATCTTGACGTTATGCGTGAAGCGGTTCCAAGATGTTCGACGAGTTCAAAAAAAAAAGACAGACAAGACTAGACAAACAAAACTAGACGGACAAGACTAGACAGACAAGACTTGACAAACAAGACTAGACAGATAAGACTAGACAGACAAGACTAAACAGACAAGTCTAGATATACAAGACTAGACAGACAAGACTAGACAAACAAGACTAGACAGACAAGACTAGACAGACAAAACTAGACCGACAAGACTATACAGACAAGACTAGACGACACGAGCCACTAGACAGACTAGACAAGACAAGACTAGACAGACAAGACTAGACAGACAAGACTAGACAGACAAAACTAGACAGACAAGACAAGACAGACAAGATTAGACAGACAAGAGTAGACAGACAACACTAGACAGACAAGGCGAGACAGACAAGAAGGTGAAGCAGCCATCTTCTTTGCCATTCCTAGTTCTTCTCTATCCCGTTATTTTTCTTTCTTGCTATAATCATAGGGGGTATACCCGAGCATGCACGCAGTGCCATTTTCCATTTTCCGTGTTTGCGAAGATTTCGTTCTTTCTGTAGTTCATTAGCCCATAATGGAGCGCCATACAATATAACAGACTGAACTAAGTATCTAAGTACTCTGCGTGAGCTGTTATTTGGTCCCTACGTTTGGCTTTAGTTAGATAACCCTTTGTCTATAACTATTACGAAGTATTTGATGGTTTCCTTCGGTATTATTATCACCTCTTCCACTTTAAATCTTTAGCCGGGGTTATATTAGAGCCGCACCGCGTGTCGAAGCGCTGCCTGACGCAACGGGCTGGTGATTATAGCACAGTGTCGCATCGCCGCGCGTGCTGATCAAGCGGACATCTTGCGTGGGTACGGAAATGTGGTAGACGTCTGCTTACTTGCTCGTCAACACACTGCGCCGGATTGCGCGTAGCACCGTGGTGATTATACTAGCGCGGAGCGAGTCAACGCGCTAATTCCCCTACCAGCGATGCCACGACGATCGAAATCGAGTGGTCTACGTGGCGTCACCTCGCTCGGCGATACGCGGGACTGAGCTAATGTAATCACGTTCATACTAAATGTATGTAACCCATTGCAATCCCACGCGTTGCGACACGCGGCGTGGCTCTAATATAACCCCAGCTTAAGATTTAAAGTGGAAGAGGTGATAATAATACCGAAGGAAACCATCAAATACCTCGTAATAGTTATAGACAAAGGGTTGTCCTTTGCGGCGCATATAACCGAAGCGACAGGAAAAGGAATGAGGACAATGACATGCATGCAACAACTAAAGCCAAACGTAGGGACCAAATAACAGCTCACGTAGAGTACTTAGATACTTAGTTCAGTCGTTGGCCTTTCCCTTTGGCCTTTGAGAGGGACCGCTTCAGCTTTTTCAGGCGCAAAGCCCAGGCTCTTCGATTTCATCCACGCACTGATTTGTTCTAATGCATGGTTTGCTGTTTGCATCAGCTCTAGTTTTGCTCTCGCTATTACGACTAGTGCAATATCATCCACGAAGCCAATTAAAGTAGCCCCCAAAGGTAGCTTCATTGTTAATACTCCGTCGTATTGCACAAGCAGGGTGCACCCGTACCAATTCTGTCGTTCTTCTATTTTCCATTCTCCTAGTAGTAGCATGTTTCTACTACCGAGGTAGCTTCTTATTATTCGTAGTAGCTAAGGAGAAGTGCCCCTTATTGTCAAAGTGTCCATAATATGTTTCCAGGATGCACTGTTAAAAGCATTCCTAACATCAAATGTTAGGAGAGCACACATGTGTCTAGTCTTGGGGGTACCACGTTTGGCCTTTTCTGCAATCTCCAATACGGCGCTTAAGGCGTTGATAGAAGATCTACCTATGCAGACAAGACTAGACAGACAAAACTAGACAGACTAGACTAGACAGACAAGACTAACTAGTAAAACAATGTGCAATGTTTTTAAACAAATAAGGCGAGTGAACCCAAATAAACAAAATTCTCATACAATCACAGATGTAAACCCAGTAGATGCGGTCACCAATTTTAATAATCATTTGACAGATAATGCCGAAAAACTGATTCAAACTCTACGCAATGTCCCTTTCCAAGAGAGTGCAGCGCATTCAGATATATCAATGTTAGTGAATTCACTCACGGAAAATGAACACAACACTATAATTATGAGTTTTGGAAACAAAAAGAGTACGGGGAATGATGAGGTATCAATTCATATCATCAAAAAACGTTTGCACCAAATCGCAGAACAATTGACTTTCATAATAAATAGATCTATCTCTTATGGTATATTCCCAGAACAATTAAAATCATCGACCATAACTCCTATTTACAAAAATGGGTACAAGAGCAACCTCGAAAATAACAGACCTGTAAGCATCTTCTATTGCAATTTTATTTTGCAAAAATTTTCGAAAAGGTGTTTTGTGTTAGGATTGAGGGTTTTATTCAAAAATACAATATACTCTCTACCTCACAGCATGGTTTTGCCAAAGGCAAGAGTATAGAAACTGCGTCCTTTGATTTATAGAAAATATCTACGACCAACTAGATAATAACTGTATACCATCCGCTTAACTGTTACTAATCAAAGGCTTTTTATACTACGGATCATCAGATATTGGCAACGAAATTGGAAAAACTGGGGATAAGAGGTATCCCTTTACAGTGGATACAGTCATATTTGAATTATCGTAAGCAGTGTGCCAAGCTAGAAACCCCAAATGGCAACTTCATTTGGGATACCGAAATTGGGATACCACAAGGTAGTATTTTGGGCCCATCATGTATATTAACGACTTCTTCTTCTAAGGGTGCCTTCTCCTAACTGAGGTTGGTTATCATAATGGCAATTCTTATTTTTGACACTGCTGCTCTAAACAGGTCTATAGAGGAGGAATCAAATCACTCCCTCAAATTTTTGAGCCAGGAGGTCCGTCGTCTTCTCGGGCTCCTCTTTCCTGATATTTTTCCCTGCATATTGAGTTAGTAATTCATAACGATCTCCTCGCATGACGTGGCCCAGATATTGAAATTTTCTGGTTTTTATTGTTTTAATGAGTTCTCGTTCATTATTCATCTGGGTTAATACTGCTTCATTTGTTTTTCTCTCGGTCCATGGTATTCTTAACATAAGTCAGTACACCAATAGTTCGAACGCTTGGATTTTTTCCGTATCTTGTTTTTTCAGCGTCCATACCTCCATTCCGTATAGAATCATTGTGAAGACGTAACATCTTACGAGTCTGATTCTGATTTCCATGTTAAGGTCTTTGTTGATTACAAGATTTTTCATTTTTGTGAACGCTATTCTCGCCATCTCTATTCGGGACCTTATCTGTTGTGTTTGATTGTTATTTTCATTTATTATGGTTCCCAGGCATTTGTAAGAGCTGACTTTTTCTATATTGATGTTGTTTATTGTTAAATTCGCTATAATTGATCTTTTGGAAATAATCATGAATTTCATTTTTTTATTTTTATTTTCAAGTCATATTTTTGGCTGACGGTGTCATTGTCGGTGTCATTGTCGTCGGCATATCGAATATTGTTTATGGGTTTGCCGTTGATTGTTATGCCAGCTGTTTCATCTTCTAATGTTTCTTCAAAGATAGCTTCGGAGTATGAGTTAAATAACAGGGACGACAGCACGCACCTCTGTCTTACTCCTTTTTGTATTTCGATGTCTTCTGATGTTTCATTTTCCATATTAATTACTGCGTTTTGGATCCAATATAAGTTTTGTATGATTCGGACATTGTAATCATCAATTCCTTGGCTTCTAAGTATCTGGATTAGTCGACTTTATTAATTAACTTTACTTACCAACAGCAATTCCTAATAAGCCGATTCAAATGTTAAATTATGCTGACGACACCAGTGTTTTACTAAAAAATCAATGGGTTAAAGACATACAAACTAATTCAGCGTCTATGAATAGGATGATTGCGACAGTTACTACGTGGTAATTCATACTTACATTGAATTGATAAATTCACTATGTTTTTACCGCACTTATAACCAAACTTGAAAAATGATCTTTTACAGTCGAAACTCGAGTCGTGATATGTGTAGAAATTTATATAACTGTGAATAATAAGATATAAAATTTTTCATATTATAAGTGTGTTAAAAACATAGTAATTTTTTCAATTCAATGTAATTCAGCTTCAGTAAACAATTCACTAAAATCATGGTTTAATGGTAGTCGGTTGATTATGAATAAAAAGAAAACAAATGCGATTATCTTCAAAACATGTAGAAGCCTGAAAATATATCCCACAGACCTAAATATTAATCGTAAGGTTTTGGTGAGACAGACAAGGCCAGACAGACAAGACTAGCCAGACAAGTCTAGATAGACAAGTCTAGACAGACAAGACTAGATGGACAAACAAAAAAAAATCTTTATATATTTTTAATAAAACTTTGTCGAAAACATGAATTTAGTCTTATTGCAAACAAAAACATTACGTACTAACGCTCTAACTTTAAATGGGTTCTATATAAATAGAGAAACAATTCCTTTATGTCTCAATCTCCATAATAAGTCAATTAGTTTGTGTATTCGTAATTAACATTAAGACCAAAAAATAATGTATAATTTATAAAGAGGAAAAGAAACAAAGTCTTTATGAGAACTATAATAGCACGTGATACGATATTTTTTACGACAAAATGAAATATACAATAAAATAAATAAATAATTGAATAAAGTAGCTCGCGGATTCGGAGAAGCAATAACAATCTCAAGATACGAAAAGGAAATGTTTGAAAAATTCATATCCGCGTCTGTCTTTTCGAAAAAAAAATCTTAGAATTACACGCGAAAACAACAACAAAAAGCCACATCTCAAATTAACTTTCCTTGAAAACTTTTCCATTCATAAATATTCATTTAACCATTTGACTGCAGCGCCCTTTCGACAAGTGACATTAATAAATTCATTATTGTATGTGAAGGATGCTATTATTATAATCGTACGTAAAAGTATCCAAATCGTGCGTATAAGTCCAATGCAAATCAAATGGAGTTTCATTATTAAACGATTTCTGTTTGTTGTTACTAGGGCAACAAGTAAACAAAAAACATAGACGTAGTGAAAATAAATTTTCTGACGTATATTAAAAATTGTTTTCTCTTATTTTGAATCAAGAAGTCTTCGCCTCTCAGTCTGGATCTTAACCTAACCATAACCTAATCTACATTAAATCTAGGTTAACCTACGCTTCATTTGGGGGGAAACTTGGGGAAAATCGACAACGACCAAATAGTGTTCCCCGTCACTGTGCGTTTTTACTAGTTAGCATTTTTTCCACGGAGGCGCTGAACGTTCTAACCTCATTGTGTCAGTGATTTGAATGTTGTCTGTTAAAATTATTATTTTTACAATATCGGTAAGACACAGTTATTTTTTGTAAATTCCACAGTATTTTAAAATGCTTCGTATATAAAATAATGTATGACACATGTGTGTGAAAGGCTTTTGGGTACTTACGTATTAACGCCACTACCGCTATTATATTGGATCGAGAATTCGCGCTGCCGCGCGTATGTTGTCTTCATTTATCAGTCCGCTTCGCGGCGGGCAACCTAATCTAACCGGGGTTAAAAAATAAAGTATTTTGAGTTTTAAAAATGTTTTAATTTTAAACAAAATGTTTTATTTTTTGATTTATCATAAATATTTTAGGTGTAGATTGGCGTCATTTAAAAAATGTAGCGGTGGTGGCGTTAATACGTAAGTACCGGCTTTTGTGCACTCATTCCAATTTAACCACTCGCCTTCGGCTCGTGATTTAAACTTCGCAACTCATGCCCTTCTTCACACACTTGTATCATAAACTACTACTATAGTAGTTATTAAATTAAAGTAAAGATAGATCATTCTCTATTCTCTATAATAATTCAAGTTGTTGATAACTCGAGGTTTCGTTTTTAGAGTTTTTGCAACTTCCCAAGAGCAAATCTGAGTAAAACTTTCCAGACATTTAAATTTCCCACTAATTGTTGCATTTTAATAAACACTTAGGAAAATTAACTTTTGTTTTTTTTTATTGGTATTGTGCAAATTTATCTAAAATATAATAGTCGAGTTATTACAAAACATAATCTCGCGAAACGAGGACGCCCAAATGGGCAATAAATACTTGGTCGCTTATTAACACACGCTTTCCTTTTTCTTTAAATAATTTATGTGCAATTTATTTATATTTTACACATTTGTTTCTTTCCATATAGAAATATATTCGCGGCGAAAGAGGTTCGCGATAAAAAGTGGAGAGTGAATTGCCCAGAAAAGGGAACGAGATTCTTACATAAAGCGTTGCAAAATGCAATTAGTAAATAAAAAGGTAATAGTCAGAGCTGAAGAGGTATTGACGACACACGGAGTCTAAATAGGATTCACAGTTTTGTAGAAAAACAGTTATACAATGAAATTCCGCACGTTTTCTTGTATAAATCGCGAGTCGCGTTGATCGAACCGCGCGTGTGATTGTATCACGAAGCGTTTAACATAAGTTGTGTAAGGCTTGTCGACATGAATTATTTAGAGGATGCAAGGCAGTGGAAGAATCTTCCTGAACTGTTGTAACATAGAACAAACTTTCTACAAGGATATCCAAAAATATCCTTACTAGTCTAAATATAGTAATTAAAAACCGAAAAACAAACCGCGGGCAGTGGTCAACAAATTATCAAATGTGTCTGCTATATTAAAGTTTATTGCATTTTTTTTCGCGTGACTTATGGCAATTATCCTTAATAAATACGAACAATCGCCTATACCCACACCTATCTTTTTTTATTTATAATTTCCAAGTTTAACTGGGACATGGACGTCTAAGCTCTTTATGTATTATCATACAAATCACCGGACCGGACCCACTCCAGACCTCAAAATCAATAAACAATCGATATTTCCGAATTCCACCTACAAATCATTTTATGATGAATTGAATGCAAAAAGATATCGTAAAAAAATTACTGATAATTTATTATTTATTCAGCTACGATTTTTATTACTGCTGCTTTTTAAATGTGTTTTATTATTGCTGTTTTTGGTCCATTTTAATCATAAGTTTAATATTAAGGCTATCAGCATTTTACATTTACGTTCTTTGTCGTTTGTTATATTCTGAATGAAATCTGGAAACTAACAACTCATTCGATTCGTTAATCTGTTTTATCTACGATCGCTATGGTAAATGCCCATTATTGTACAGTTCGTGGACTATGTAATACATCATAACACACACGTTTGTAATAGTCCGCGATTAATGATGAGTTATAATTGATAACACACACGTGCATTTGGTTTACGACACGTGCATTTTGGTGCATTTGGTGATAATACGTTTAGCGACCCCAGTGCCACAATTCAAACTAACGGAAATTGACATTGCGTACATTGGGTTGCCTATATCTATGAGCACTCTTATTCCAGTTTAACTCAAATAAGTACTAAATATTAAGGTATGTAACCATTAAGAATGAATTTCTTTTCATTTCTATCAAGTTAAATAATGTCGAGTACACAGTTATATATGAAAATACAACCGTTTGTTTTTTATAATGTTAAATAATGTACCTAATAAGAAATTAATTTGTTACTTCAAACATAGTTTTCTTATTAAACAGAAACAAATTAGTGTGGTCGTAGATAAAGTATAGTATCGCTATATACATAATAAGTACATAACTCGAGTTGTAAGGCAATTACGTACTCGCAGAATTACGCACTCCTCGCTACGCGGATCGCGCGTAACTGTTCCGCTCGTACTTAATATGCTTCTTACAACTCTCGTTACGTAAAATACTATTATGTAACAACTACCGTAAAACTCAGACGAATAAACAACTCTATATTACTTACATATTAAACATTAGTAGAAAGTTATGTCTAAGTTATCCTAAAAGTTTTCGTAAATATCATTCAAGCACGCGTGTTTAAAAAACTCGACGAGAGATAAGCGACTCAGAGTTTGGTTTCAGGAAGGGACTTGGCACCCGAGAGGCATTATTCTCCATACAGGTCCTGATTTAACGAGCACGGGACGTCAACGTAGACGACTTTGCATGCCTCACAGATTTCGAAAAGTCCTTTGATAAAGTCCAACACAGTAAATTCATCTCAATCCTACGTGAATCAGGAATTGACGACAGAGACACAGATATAATATCAAAGCTATACTTGCGACAAAAAGCCATTGTTCGGGTCGAAAACGAAACATCGGAAGAGTTTAACATGAGGAGAGGAGTGCGTCAAGGTTGTTTACTGTCGCCCCTCCTTTTCAACGTGTACTTAGAACATCTATTTAAAGAGGCATTGGAAAACATCCAACAAGGATGGAGTTATTATAAACGAAGAAATAATAAATAACCTAAGATATGCTGATGACCGTCCTTATAGCAGATACTGCTGAAGGATTTCAGACTTATAGACCGTGTAGACTGCATGCAACAAATATGGTATGAAGATAAACTGTAAGAAGACACACATATTAATTATCAGGAAAAACGTCATTGGCAACCTACAGTTTACCACTAACAATGTAGCTCTCACAATAACCGAGGGATCACTCTCGAGAAACAAGATGGCGAACCGAAAAAACAAGAGGTACATTTAACCAGATGCGTATCGTACTGTGCAACCTATCTTTTAACATCCATACCAGAATAAGTATTTTAAAATGCTATGTTCTTTCGACACTCCTATATGGGACAGAAGCGTGGACCTTTACCGATACCTCATGTAGGCGCATAGATGCATTTTAGATGTGATGCTATCGCCGCAAAATCAGAATCCCATGGATACACCACGTACCGAACGACACGGTACTGCATCGCATCGATGGCTAACTGGAATACCTACCAAACGTCAAACGCAGAAAATTTAAATACTTCGGACATATCATGTGAGGTGAAAAATACCACCTTCTTCAACTCATCCTACAGGGGAAAATAGAGGGTCGAAAATCAGAAGCATGCAGACGAATATCGTGGACGCGAAATTTACGAACATGGATCGGAATTACATCAATAGCTATATTCAGAGCGGCAGTGAATAATGATTTGGACCAACGTGATAGACAACATCAACAGAGGATTGGCACATTAAGAAGAAGATTATAATCAGGTTTAATATTAAGGCAGTCAGCATTAAGATTTGTATTTAAACATTAGTTCAACATTTAAAACATAATAATATGAGTAAGTTTTTCCTACACAATATATGCATACCCATTCTAATCTAAATCTAAAAGAAATTTAATATTTTGTTTTTATTTTTCTGAATGAAATCTGTAATAACCTTTAACTGATTCGATTCGTTAATCTATTTTATGTAAGGACATAAAATCGAGAAGAAGAAGCAACTCTTTATTACTTGAATATTAAACATTAGTAGAAAGTTATTTATTCACAATGGAAAAATCAAATGAAGTTTGCAACATGATTTGGATGTTCAACTTATTAGATACGTACAAGGAAATTATTTGCTCAATAGTAAATCACAAACTTTCTTACGACGCGATGTTATTACAATCACGATGTTAACCCAACACTGCTCAATGTATCATATTTGATACATACCAAAAATTGTCCTATGAAAACTTTATTTTTAAGCTGTTCTCGCAACATATCATACCTGATACATATAAGCTCTAATCTACTTGTAGATTCTACCTGTTTCCATGTGACTGGTATATGCTAGTGTTTGTAAAAACTGTAATTACATATTTTGAGTGTTATAAGTGGAATAAACTAAAATAAAAGTGTTTAGTCGGTGTATACGACTTTGTGAAGTCAATTTTTTCCATTTTCATATATACAGCGTAGGTATTTTTGCAAGGTGAAGTAAATTACTTTTTGTATCAAATTTGACACATCGCGCGTTTTGTGTGTATTTTTAGAATGGCCGGGTAGCGAAATAAAATGCCCCTGTCGGACATTGAATTGCTCCAAATTATTGAAAATTGGGATGAAAGTGAGGATGAATTTGAATCAGTTGACGATGAAGACCCTAATTACATGACTGCGGATGATTTTGACTTGGAAAATATTCCAATTTTATTTGATGAAAATATTGTTGATATGGAACCTAACGTTGACTATTCAAATAATAATATTTTGCAAGATCGAGAAAATGGTTTAGACCAGGGGTCTCCAAACTTTCCAGCCTTAGGGCCATACTGATTACTCCAGTAAGTTCCGAGGGCCAAAACCATATTATCATTGTTGCCGGTGGTAAAAAGGGAAATAGTCCACTGATGAAAAAAAAGTCCGAAAAAGTACGCAACGTTTAAAAAAGGCTGTAAATCGGACTAAAGTCCGCAAAACGGCAACACTGCATATTATTAATTTTCCTGTCATTATCTGTAATTTCTAGATTAGTCGTAGAGTACGAGCCATGAGGAGTAACGAGACACGACATCTGGTGGACACAAGCGGAAATAGGTAGTACCTTCTATCGCTAACAGATGGCGCTAATAGCACGTACAGAATAATCTCCTTGGTTCGAGAAAGTTCTGGTGTCTTCCACTCACTTCTAGATGGCAGTAGTTGGAATATATAAGAAGGCTAGTGGCGCAACCACAAGTCAGTTCCTATGACACTGTTGTGAAATAAAATAGTGCGTACCTCCTTAAAACGTGTTTGTGCGTGTTTAAGTTTAAGACATCTTTGTAACAGTATTTTGATTTGAATTGTTGCTTTTGTGTGTGATTTAGTAGTATGGAAAAGAAGCGAAAAATTGATAGTAAATGCAGAAAATCCAAAGATCAGTGGAACATTCAGTATTTCGTAATTGAGTCCAGTAACAAGGCGCTATGTTTGATTTGCAATAAAAGCATAGCCGTTCTCAAGGAATATAACATTAAACGTCATTATGAAACAAAACATTTTCAAAATTACTCAAAATATACAGGAAGTTTGCGGACAGAAAAATTCGAAGCTATGAAGCGCGGATTGAAATCGCAGCAATCTTCATTTACAAAGCTCAAAACTGAACAAGAGGCTGCAACTCGTGCCAGCTTTCGTGTGACTCTTGAAATTGCAAAACGTGGAAAACCATTCACCTATGGAGAAATGATCAAAGAATGCATAATTGCAGTAGCCGAAGAAATGTGCCCTGAAAAGGTAAAGTTATTAAAAACTGTCAGTATGTCAGCAAACACTGTGGCTCGAAGGGTAGAAAACATCGCTGAAAATATATCCTCTCAACTGTTCGACAAAAATGGACATGTTGAGTGGTTTTCTTTGGCCTTGGATGAGTCAACGGATATGTCAGATACTGCTCAGGTGTTGATTTATATTCGAGGAGTAGATAAAAGCTATGCAGTGCATGAAGAACTTCTTGATATGTATCGTATTCATGGCACAACTACTGGTACAGATATTTTTAAAGGAGTTGAAATGGCCATTAATCAAAAGAACCTTCGATGGAAAAACTTGAAATGTATTACAACTGATGGAGGCAAAAACATGAGTGGGAAAGATAAAGGAGTGGTCGCTCTTGTATCAAAGGCTGTAGAAAATGACGGTGGTTCAAAACCATTAGTCTTACATTCTATCATTCATCAACAGTCTTTGTGCGGAAAATGTTTGGATATGTCTGAAGTTCTGAAACCAGTCATATCAACTGTTAATTTTATCAGATCTTTTGGGCTGAATCACCGACAATTCCGACAATTTATTGAAGAGATTGGAGAAAATGACTTACCTTATCATACTTCCGTACGTTGGCTTAGTTGTGGGAAAGTCCTTCAGCGCTTTTTTGAACTTCGAGCAGTGATCGAAATTTTTTTGAATGAAAAGCATCGCCCTCTTACTGAATTACAAAACAACGCATGGCTGTGGAAGTTAGCATTCTATGTTGATTTGACAAAACATGTGAACGAACTGAATTTGAGATTGCAAGGAGAAAACCAGCATCTTCCTGATTTACACACTAATATCAAGTCATTCCGGAAAAAATTGATACTGTTTCAATCACAACTACGAAGTAAATGTTTTTCACATTTTAAAACATGTGAAATATTCAGCCACACCACTAGACTGAGTTTCCTATCGATTTTGCAATCGAAACTTTGAGTGCTTTGAAAATAAATTTTGATACTCGTTTCTTGGACTTTGATGCCATTGCGAATCAAATTAAGATTTTTCAGAATCCTTTTGATACTGACATTGAAACCCTAGCCCCGGAACTTCAAATGGAAATGATTGATCTACAGTGCAGTGATATAATTAAGAACAAATATCAAAACTCATCTTTGTTGGAATTTTATAAGAGTCTTCCACTGACACAATTTGATAATTTGCATAAATTTGCTCGTGGGCTATTTTCTGTTTTTGGTACTACTTATTTGTGTGAGAAGACCTTCTCCAAAATGAAGTACACAAAAAATGTTTACAGATCTAAATTAACTGATGAGCATCTTAAATCTCTTTTAATAATTGGTACAAGTAAAATTAGTTAGTTGGATTCATTTCAATAATTTGTTAGTTATTATATACTGAAGTTAAATTTTCTGCATATTATACATGGCTTTACTCATTACAATTCTGTGTTTCTTTATCCAACTTATCACAAAAACAATAACAATAAGCCTACAACAATGTTATGAGTAGTTAGCCCATGACCATATCAATGTAGATGTCATATTAATAATTATTCAACATAAAATTAGAATACTTCAGTAAACTAAATTTAATTTGCTATAAAAAAAATGTTCTCTAAAAGGAGTTTTCAAGTATGCTATCTCTCCGCGGGCCGGACAAAATCTGTCCGTGGGCCGGATGTGGCCCTCGGGCCGTAGTTTGGAGACCCCTGATTTAGACAATGATATGGTAATAGAAGCAGAAAATGAACGCGAAATGCTAATATTCAGAGAAAAATTAAAAAGTCTTTCTTGGAAAAAGAAGAATTTAGTATTCAACGAAGAAGTTCTCAAGTTCAAAGGAGATTCTTCTTTACCTCCAGAAATTAGGTACTTAGAAACTCCCTATCAGTTTTTCAGGTATTTGTTTGATGATACTCTTCTACTAAAAACTGCCGAAGAGTCAAACTTATACAGCGTACAAAAAGATCCCGCAAAGCCCGCTAATATTGTTACAGATGACAATAGAAAATTTTTGGGAATTCTAATATATATGTATGTGATACAGTTACCAAGTACGCGATAATACTAGTCGATAAACATAGACTTATCACAAACCAGAGAAGCAATGAGCTAACATAATTTTAATCGAATTCGAAATGTTATTAATTTTTCCGATAATTCGAATATAAGGCAAAGAGACGACCCAAATGTAGATTGTTGGCATAAGTTGTGACCAATTATTGACCAGCTAAATGGTATATTTGAAAGCATCCCGCATGAGCAGTATTTAGCCATGAGCAGCTATGCTCAACAAAGGCTCGACACTATTTGAAACAATATATCCCCATGAATCAGATAAATGGGGGTTCAAACTTTTTATTTTGAGTGGTGTAAGCGGTTTCGCGTATAAATTTGAAATTTATACCGGCAATGAAAATAAAAGTCGTCTGCCCACTGAACCAGACTTAGGCGCTAGTGCCAATGTGGTAGTTAGATTGTTAAGAAACCTACCAAAAAATGAGTGCTATAGAGTGTACTTCGGCAACTACTACACTACCATTCCCCTAGTATCGTACTTAGGCAAGTACGATACTAGGGCAACTCAAGGCATTTATTATTTGGGTACAACAAGACGCAACAGAATACCAAATAATAAATTGCCTCAAGAGCAGCAATTTAAAAAACGTTACTTCGATGGAATACGTAACCGATGCTAATGGAATCGATGTATCAGTAGTATCGTGGAAAGATAACAAAATTGTCACTCTCACATCCAGCTTCCTAGGAGAATTGCCGCTCCAAAATGTAGAAAGATTCGACAAAAAAGCAACAACCGCTATATGGGTGGAGTGGACTTTTTAGATATCCTCATTGGCAAAAATAAAATCAAAATGAGAACCAAAAAATGGTACATGCCAATTTACCATCTCATTGGTGATTTTTTACCATCTCATTGGTGTAGCCATTGTCAACATCTGGTTTCTGTACAGGAAAATATGCAAAGAAAATAACAGAAAGAATATGACCTTAGTGCAATTTAGAATTGATGTCGCAGAATGCTTATGCAAAGCAGACATGCAGAGTCATAATAAACGTAGCAGACCATCCAGAAGAGTTATGGAACAATAAATTGTTACCAAAAAAAAAAGAGGACCGATATCTTATGTTCCGCCCAAAGACTCAATTGGCATTGGCCCCAATATACAGACATGAGAACACGTTGTAAAAAACCTAACTGCAAGAAGCTAACATATATAAAGTGTTCAAAATGTGGATTACAACTATGTTTTAGCAAAGACGCTAATTGTTTTAACGAATTTCATCAATAAATACATTTACTGTTTGTTTTACTAATATAACATTTTTGTGTCCAAAATGCACTGTGTATCAAATCTGTTACATTACCGAAAATCTAAAAAATATCGAAAATTCGGAGTTTTAAAAATATATTTTTCCGTGATTGTACAGCTCAAAATAGAACTGAAGTAATTTTTTTGCGTCAAAATAAAAAATTTTGCGTCGGGGGTCCGATGTTACTGGAGTAATATCCTTTAATTTGAAGTGATTTTAAACGGCATAGTTATAATTGACGATTTCGCGTCAAAATAAAAAATCGAGCAGTGTAGGGTAAACGTCTACACAAATTAATAAAAAATGATTCTAAAAGCGAATTCAATGAACTACAATTGCATCCATTGTGCTTTATAGAATAATGGCTGGTGCGAAAATTACTCTGTTTTATTCCCTCATCTCTTTGCCTAATAATCTATTTTTTGTAACGGAACGAAAATAATATGTTAATTCAGAATTGGTAAAACCATACTACATTATAGATAATCACATAAACTTAATAAAGTCGGAACACAGCCTGAATATATAAATATATTCAACCTTTCCCGAGCTCTATAACACTGGGAGCTCTATAAAATGTGAAATTTGTCAGTTATTTTATAGCTTTCAATCCACCTTCGTGGCACTCGAAAAATAACCCAGAAAAATAACATTGTTTTTTAAGATCATGTATTTCAGATACCTTCAGTGAGTAGCCATCTGTAGACGCGTTTCGAGATTATTCTCTCATAAGTATAGCTTTGCTTTTATGAACAACATTTCATAAATGCAAAGCCAAAAACAGCCGCCTAATACTCTGAAAAAAATAATTTGGATTTGGTGCCTAGATGAAGTGCTCATTAATCCACCAAACCGTCTACTATGGATGACGTTATCAAATTTGTTACACAATCTTTTGAGGAGGTTCGAGCGTAACTAATGAGTCAAAATAGTAATTGGATTTTTCTATATTTTCAATTATCCTAATAGTTGTTAAAATTTATTATTTATATTTATGATAACATAACAAATTTTAAAATTGGTAATTATTATATATTTAATAAAATAAAGTTATTTTTGACTTCGTTATTTTTGAATTATAAGGTGACATAAAAAGATCTGGCAACATCAGTTTTATGAGTCGACTGGTTGTAATGGGATCAGAACTTTATTAGTCCGAATGTTGGCCGAAAACCTCAAATTACCAAAAGACAAAAAAATATAGATAATCTATGTAAAAAGCTGGAGTGTATTCTATCAAATAGTTCCACAGACGTTCAAAAGTTCTAAATCTTTCCATGTTTTTCTTTTCTTTCACAATCAGCTGTTATCACGACGTTGCCAAACCATCTGTCATGTGAATTACTGTCGATAAACAAGATTCAAAACAAAACAAAAATAACTTGAATTATTTAAATAATTACATCGGGAACATCACATTGCTTTAATGTTATCGTGTTTTAATATTATCTAAGTTTATTGTATATAGTTTGTTATTTCTTAAAGTTGGGGAATTAATATCGAAAAAAATCTTATCGAAAAAAAGCTTGTCGGCCATAGGAACCTGTGTATAAGATTCGAAAAAATATCATTTTTGAATTTTTTTTCGGATAAACTAAACGGAGGATCACTTTCAAATTTTGAGAGGACACAAAAAAAAGTATGGATCTTCATGTATAAAAAGTTTCAAAGCTTAAACTTGAAAAAAATATTTAACATGGGATTCGCTCGAACCTCCTTAATGGCATGCCTCGTGATACGAACCCTTTCGCTGCTATGGACTGCTATAGCAGTTCAATTGATTTGACGCCCAGGTGCTATGAATGTTATAATTAAATTATGGAAGTTTAAACTTGAATTTGTTTCAGACAAGACAAGACTAGATAAACAAGTTTAAACGGACAAGAATAGACAGACAAGACTGGATAGACAAGGCTAGACGGACAAGAGTAGACGGAAAAGACTATACAGACAAGAGTAGACGGAAAAGACTATACAGACAAGATTAGACATTCAAATTAATGACTAGACAAAATGTCGTTTTCGTTCAATTTTGACATAAAACGAAAGAATTTTGCAACGTTTGTCCATTCAAATTAACAAAAAAAACAAATTTTGTTTCGTATAAAGATTTTGGTTTTTGAAAATTTGGCAATATTTGCCAATTATTTTGACATTTTTGTTCAATTTTCACATAAAACAATTAAATTTTGCAAAGTTTGTCCACTCAAATCAACAACAACAAAAAAAATTGCTTCGAATAGAGATATTGGTTTTTGAAAATTGGGCAATTTTTTCAACGTATTTTGTCGTTGTCATTCAATTTTGACATAAACCAAAAGAATTTTGCAAAGTGTGTCCACTCAAATCAACAAAAAAACAGATTTTTCTACGAATAGATATTTTGGTTTTAGAAAATTTGGCAATTTTTGCAAATTATTTCGACATTTTCTTCCAATTTTAACACAAAACAAAAGAAGTTTTGTCCATCCAAATCAACAAAAAATTAAAATTTGCTTCGAATAGAGATTTTGGTTTTTGAAAAGTTGGCAAATTATTGCAAATAATATAAAGTATTTAGCACGGGCTATAATGTAATGTTCAGAATATTGAGCGAAATGGTTAAATAAACTTATTTATCTCTTCAAGATTGTATGATTGAAACAATCAAAGACAATGGAGGAAATAATTACAAGCCACCACATATGGTCAAGGATCTTCAAATCAAAAATGACACGTTTAAATAAATAACAAATTTCATTTTCGCAAATACTACTTTTATTGATGTAATTATTATTAATGAACTATCATTTTTTAAAAATAAACTACTCTTTAAAACTAACTAATAAAAATATACTAACTTTCTTGTAAAAAAATCTTGTAATTAAAGAAACATCAAGTATTATAGGACAGAGGGAGCATTATTTATGTGATATCTTAATACTTTAACTGAAATTGTTAATCAATAAAGTATAGCGAAATTATCGTTTCTTAGCTGACACCCGAGTCAATTTATATTTGGCAAATCCTGGGGCAATGTTGGTCAATGCTCGAATATAAATTATTTACACATATCAAATGTTGCGAGTTCTATTGTGCAAGAAATGTGTGTTTATTGGAATTTATCTAGTTTTGTGTTGGATAAGATTTTTCCTTAATTGTATAATTATAACGTGAATTTATTAACAGCATGTGAAAAATATCAAATTTGTACTCAATTTAAAAACTATTTCGATGGAACGAACAATTTTTTAATTGGAACTAAGAAAACCAAAACATTTTTAAATATCGCGCCAACTTTTCTTGTGAATACGAAAATATTTTTTTCAATAAGTGTTGTTGTCTGTGTTTGTCTGTGCCTATTAACTCTAGTCTGTATATCCTATTAACAAATCTATTGCAGGAGCAATTGATATAAGTAAATTATTAAAACTGTAATTAAGTCTTTATTTAGGTTATGTCAGTTGCGGATTATCTATAAGACAAACTAGGCACGTTCCTAAAGGCGAGAAATTACAAAGGGACACGCTAAAGTTTTCAAACGAAAGTAACCTACCTACTTACGTAAATTAAATAATCATACTTTGCATAAAGCTTCCGAATCACGCCCGAATACTTGTCTATCTACTGACCATTAACCCTTACGGACACTTCAAGGGAATTTCTATGGATTTATAAAATCGAGGAATCGTTATATTGCGGTTCATTATATGAGGTTTCACTGTATAATTTATAATACCTCACGATCACCTGAGGGGCGACGATGAGGTGGTTGCCTAGGGCGCTGTGGACATTTAATCCACGTGCGTTGTAAAAACGATTGCGAAATAATCGAAATAATTCAAAGTAAAACTTACATTAGCAGCGTTCACAATTCGTTCAACTATTAGCCCACAGTGTTGTGCAAAAGTCGGTTTATTCTTCGGGACCTATCCCTTTCAACAAATTATTTTTAAGCTGGATGCTGTGAATACAGCTAATGTCCATTTTCAACACGCAATCCACTGCGAAAATAAGCCATTGCAATACATGTATTATACTCTGTTGTAAAAACCATTTTTATTTAATCAAGTTTGATGCTGTCAATTTTCATTTTGACGTTTCTTGAAACTTGAAAATGCAGTGTGCCATGCGGCGATGTTGCTAACTAATAAGTTTCAATATGTTACCAACGTAACAAAATAATTCTCAATCACTTATAATCACTTCCTATGTATAATACTATATATATATATATATATATATATATATATATATATATATATATATATATATATATATATACAAACGTGACAGACCTGACAGACGTGACAGACCAGACAGACGTGAAAGACCAGACAGACCAGACAGATCAGACAGACGAGACAGACCAGACAGACCCGATATACCAGCCAGGCCAGACAGACCAGACAACAGACCAGAGAACATACCAAACAACAGACCAGAGAACACACCAGACAACACACCAAACAACAGACCAGACAACAGACCAGAAAGACCAGACAGACGAGACAGACCAGACAACAGACCAGACAGATGAGACAGACAGGAAGAAATTGCTATTAGTAATTTATTAAAACTATAATTAAGTATTTATTTAGGTTATGTCACGAACAGTAGCGGATCATCCATAAGTCAAAATAGTCACGTGTCTAGGGCGAAGAGTTTACAAAGGGGCTCGCCGGCGTGCGCCGAAAGTTTTTAAACGAAATAACCTACCTTACATTACTTGCTTACATTAAATAAAAATTCATACTTTGTATAGAGCTTTCTAAGCGCACCCGTCTACTTGGCTTTACCATCTGACCAATAACTCTTACGGCTTAACTCTACTAACTGTAGTTTTAAAAGATTTCTAAGAATTTGTTAAATCGAGGAAATCGTTATATTGAGGTTCGTTATACTAAGGTTTCACAGTATTATTTTTAATAGCAGTCGACATTTAATTCGCCTCCGGTCACGAATGTTGTGCGTTGTAAAAACGATTGCAAAATAAACGAAATAATCCAAAGTAAAACTTACATTAGCAGTGTTCACAAATCGTTCAACTATTCGCCCACAGTTTTGTGCAAAATTCGGCTTCTTCGTCTGGATAGGTTTCAACTAATTGTTCGTAAACTGAAAGCTGTGAATATAGCCAATGGCCATTTTCACTTCGCAATCCACTTCGCGGGAAAATAGGTCATTACGATAAATGTATTGTGCACTGTTGTAAATACCATTTTTATTTAATCAAGTTTGAAACTGTCAATTTTCATTTACTTTGACGTTTGATTAGATTCTTGAAAACTGAGTGGGCCATGCCAGTGATGTTGCCAACCTAAGAATTTCAATTTGTTACCAATGTAACAAAATAAATCTCAATCACATATAATCATTTGTATACATAATACTAGATATTATAATACTATATATATATATATATATATATATATATATATATATATATATATATATATATATATATATATATATATATATATATATATATATATATATATATATATATATATATATATATATATATATATATATATATATATATATATACCGGGTGGTCCATTTAAGTGAAGATATAGAAATATCTCTAAAAATAAACATATTACAAACTAATAACCCAGATTAAAAGTTAATATTTCACAGGGGGCCATTCACTGATAATAATTTTAGACCTCCCACCCTACTCCTTCTAAGAGAGACTGGTGGTAACTTTGAAATTTTAAATGGAAACCCCATATTTTTATTGCAGATTCAGATTCTTCGACAAAAAAACATGAAAGTTTTGTTCTAAACATTTTTGTAGAATCTCTGTAGATGGCGGTGCAAATTGCTAAAATTAGTTACGTTTAGATTATCAAAAAAAAAACAGGTGTTTATCAAGGCGGTGTGTTCTGCCACCATCTTTTTTCTTTTTGTTTCACGCAATAATTGTTATAAAACCAAAACAGTGTTCGACTTAAGAGCAGAAAAATGTTTCCTGTTTCTATAGAAGAAAAAGTTGAAATGATTTACATTTATGGCGAGTGTAGAAAAAATATAGACGATGCTGTTGCCTTGTATGCTGTGCGTTTTACAAATAATGTTCGGTCGCGGTCATGTTTTTACAATGTTGTTAAAGCCTTTACTACCCATGGAAGTGTGCAATCTAAAAAAAGAACGCGTAGAAGAACTGTTAGTAGAGAAGCTAATGAGGTAGCTGTGCTAGCTGCTGTTGCCCAAAACGCCCAAGTAAGCACTCGAGATTTAACTCGCGATTCTGGAATTCCTCGAACTAGTATTCTCAGAATACTGCATCGACATAAGTTTCATCCGTATCATATATTTCACTGCACCAAGAACTTCATGGGGATGATTTTTATAATCGAGTAAGATTTTGCGAATGGGCAAGTGAGCAGATACGAAGTGTATTTTACTGGAGTGTAGAAAACCCACACTGGTTGCGAAAAGTTGAGCATCAACGTCCTTGGTCGGTTAACGTTTGGTGTGGAATCATAGGGGATAAGCTCATTGGTCCCTATTTTGTTGAAGGCACTTTAAATGGACAAAAATATCCAAATTTTTTGCAACACCAACTACCAACATTACTTGAGGACATTAGTTTAAACATTCGGTTAACCATGTGGTATCAGCATGACGGTTGTCCAGCTCACTACTCACGACTAGCACGAGAGATATTAGACCGCAATTTCAATGGTCGTTGGATCGGGAGAGGTGGCCCGGTAAATTGGCCTGCCAGGTCGCCCGATTTGACATCACCAGATTTTTTCTTGTGGGGGTTTCTAAAAAACAAGGTTTATAAAAGAGTGCCAACAACTCGTGAAGAAATGATAGAGCGTATCAAGAATGCTTGCGCTCAAATTCCAGCAGAGACACTTTTAAGCTGTACACAAGCATTTGAAGAGCGAATCAATAAACGCATCGAAGTTGAAGGTCAAATTTTTGAACATTTACTTTAATTGAAAAGCAGGAGGTAAGGCGAATCGCCCATGAACAAGCACCCCAACTCTAAATAAATCGTTTTCTATTGTTTTCTATTACTTTGTACTAAATCACATAGGTTTATATGAAAAATGAAACCAATTTTAACGTTTTACATCGCCATTTATAAAGATTAAAAAAAAATGTTTCGAATAAAGTCTTCTTATTTTTGTCATAAAATCTGAATCTGCAAGAAAAAAATGGGGTTTCCATTTAAGATTTCAGAGTTACCCCCCGCCCCTGCAGAAGAAGTGGAGGAGGAGTTCTAACTTTAGCAACAGTGCATAACCCCCTTTCAAATATTAAGTTTTCATTTGGGAAATTTTTTCGTACAATGTTTATTTTTCGAGATATTTCAATGTCTTCACTTAAATGGACCACCCTGTATATATAGGACAATATAGGAGTAGACGGAAGAGTGGATGGAGGAGTAGAAAGAGTAGACGGAGGAGTAGACGGTGGAATAGACGGAGTAGTAGACGCAGGAGTAGACGAAGGAGTAGACGGAGGATTAGACGGAGGATTAGATGGAGGAGTGTACGGAGTAGACGGAGAAGTAGACGGAGTAGACGGAGAAGTAGACGGAGTAGACGGAGGAGTAGACGGAAGAGTAGACGGAGTAGAAGGAGGAGTGGACGGAGTAGACGGAGAAGTAGACGGAGTAGACGTAAGAGTGGATGGAGAAGTAGACGGAGGAGTAGATGGAGAAGTAGACAGAGGAGTAGACGAAGAAATAGATGCAGGAGTAGACGGAGGATTAGACGGACGAGTAGACGGAGAATTAGACGGAGGAGTGGACGGAATAGTAGACGGAGTAGACGGAAGAGTGGATGGAGGAGTAGACGGAGTAGACGGAGGAGTAGATGGAGAAATAGACGGAGGAGTAGACGGAAGAGTAGACAGAGGAGTAGACGAAGGAGTAGACGGAGGAGTAGACGGAGTAGTAGACGGAGGAGTAGACGGAGGATTAGACGGAGGAGTAGACGGAGGAGTAGACGAAGTAGAGGGAGTAGGCGGAGTAAACGGAGTACTTGTTTAGGTGCTTGCCTAGGACGCTGTCGACATTTAATAAGCCTCTGGTCACGAATGTTGTGCGTTGTAAAAACGATTGCAAACTAATCGAGATAATCCAAAGTAAAACTTACATTAGCAGTGTTCACAAATCGTTCAACTATTCGTCCACAGTGTTGGTCAAAATTCCGTTTGTTTTTCGGGATAGGTTTCAACAAATCGTGCGTAAGCTTAATGCTTTGAATACAGCCCATGGCCATTTTCATTTCGCAATCCACTACGAAAATAAGCCATTGCAATAAATGCATTGATTATTTTTAATACCGGATACGGGATAGGCTAGACAGAAAAGACAAGACAGCCAAAACTAGAGGGACAACACTAAACAGAAAACACTAGACAGACAAGACTAGCCAGACAAACTAGACAGACAAGACTAGACAGACAAGACTAGACAGACAAGACTAGACAGACAAGACTAGACAGACAAGACTAGACAGACAAGACTAGACAGACAAGACTAGACAGACAAGACTAGACAGACAAGACTAGACAGACAAGACTAGACAGATATAACTAGACAGACAAGACTAGACAGACAAGACTAGACAGACAAGACTAGACAGACAAGACTAGACAGACAAGACTAGACAGACAAGACTAGATAGACAAGACTAGACAGACAAGACTAGACACACAAGACTAGACAGACAAGACTAGACAGACAAGACTAGACAGACAAGACTAGAGAGACAAGACTAGACAGACAAGACTAGACAGACAAGACTAGACAGACAAGACTAGACAGACAAGACTAGACAGACAAGACTAGACAGACAAGACTAGACAGACAAGACTAGACAGACAAGACTAGACAGACAAGACTAGACAGACAAGACTAGACAGACAAGACTAGACAGACAAGACTAGACAGACAAGACTAGACAGACAAGACTAGACAGACAAGACTAGACAGACAAGACTAGACAGACAAGACTAGACAGACAAGACTAGACAGACAAGACTAGACAGACAAGACTAGACAGACAAGACTAGACAGACAAGACTAGACAGACAAGACTAGACAGACAAGACTAGACAGACAAGACTAGACAGACAAGACTAGACAGACAAGACTAGACAGACAAGACTAGACAGACAAGACTAGACAGACAAGACTAGACAGACAAGACTAGACAGACAAGACTAGACAGACAAGACTAGACAGACAAGACTAGACAGACAAGACTAGACAGACAAGACTAGACAGACAAGACTAGACAGACAAGACTAGACAGACAAGACTAGACAGACAAGACTAGACATACAAGACCAGACAAACAATACTTGACAGACAAGACTGCATTCAAATAATAATAGCAAATTGTTTTGAGATAGATTCAGATTGTTGATAATAATAGAAGTTGCAACAATGAAAAAGTATATTACAATAGGCATTCCTCATGTAAATTTATTCAGATATCAACATTTTTACTGTCACTGTGTATAACGTTAATAAATATTTGCAATTATGCAAATATTTATTCGTGGCTTGTAAATTCTAATTAGTAACGTCGGGGCTCGATGCAGACGCGCAACAACAAATCGAAACGTAAACAATACAACAATAATAATTTACGATTAACTGACCTATTTAAAAAAATGCCGGTATATCGTTTGTTTAAGCGCCGATTTTCTTGGGAATTTTATTAGCTCTTGGCTTTAATTGTTCACAATTTGCTTTTTCTAAATTACGGAAGTTGTCGCGTTATTTTAATTAAATTCTATTTGTGTGCAACTTTCATTTTCTTCGTTGGAAAGAAACTAAAAGCTCGGTGATGTCTTGATTCTGACATCCGGTGTTTTTATTATAATTCAATTTCACCTTTTCGAGATAATTTAAATGTTCTATATTTTATAATTAGTTACCAGTGTTTCAAAGATTTTAACGTCTTCCGCTGCCTATTAGAGTCTCAGCTCCCCAATCTCAATTGACGTTGAAATTTTAAACTATGATCCAAATATCATATATAACTATGATCCTAACTATGATAATAACTATGATCCTATTTCAACTATGATCCAAAAACTACGATCGTTGAACTATGGTCCAAATATTATGAGGAAACCTTGAAGGTCAAGTCTTCTTCTTCTTCTTCTTTCCGGAAGCCTAAAAGCTTGTTTTTTCTCATTCTCATTGCACATGCTCTTGACATTCCGACGACCTGCTGTCCTTCCATCTCTTTGGTGCTCGTCCTGGTGGTCAACATGATGCTGGTTTTCCGTCGCTTGCGAGTTTTGCTAGTCTGTGATCTTCCATCCTAGATATGTGTTCATCTCAGAAGTGCCTTAGCGCACGTGTACACCTCACCACGTCTTCTGTCTCGCATTCTTCCCGAATTTCTTTACTCCTTCTTTGGTGTTTGAATGTGTTTCCCGTTATTGCTATTAGTACTGTCTAGGGTTTCTGGTTCGGATATATCCGAACCGTGAAACCGCGGTTTTCTGTGCAAAAACCGAAACCGCACAACCGTCGTAAAAAAACGCGGTTTTCGGTTTTACCTAAAAATAAATAAAAATAAAATACATTGAATCAGTGCTCTTTTAAACATTGAAAACTGTTGTTGCAAAAATGGCAAAAGAAGAAAGAAAGAAAGAAAGGATTTTAAAGTTTCAAAAATTAAAAGCAAATGGACAAAAAAATAGTATGACGCTAGATGAGTGGGCTTGTGTGAGACGCCGAAGATACTTTATTATTAATATTAATATTCATGGAGAAAACAATTTTTATTGCAATTTAGGTTTTCTTCGAATTGAAGGAATTTGTTCTGCAAATAATATCGTAATTAGTGTTGAAGTACTTTTGAGAAAACAAAAAGATTAAATATTTTGTTTCAAGCACTCTCTACAATTAAAGCTAGATCCACCTACTCCGATAGATCATTTTCCCGAAGCGGCAACTTTTGTGTAAACCTAGGATCTCGTTTAAATATCAGACACTCCTACCAAAAGTTCTTAAAAACCGAACTTGAAACCGAAACCGCGGTTTTTAATTTTCAAAAACCGAAAACCGCGGTTTTGAAAAAGTGCGGTTAATCAGAAACCCTAGTACTCTCATATCATTGGTGCGCGCCATCCTATTGGTCTCGGCTCTGTCGGCTCGTGTTTCTGCTGTGTATGTCATTACTGGTCTAATACATGCTTTGTATATTCTGACTTTGATTGTAGTTAATATGCATACATTTTTCAAGATAGTTGTTCTCAAGGCTCTTGCTATTCTGACTGACTTGTTGATCTGTTTTCCTACGACATTCTTGAGGTCGCCGTAAGGTGATATTGTAGTTCCCAAGGTCAAGTCTAGTCTATACAATCAGACTACATTATTAAAGTGTTAGTCTATATCAGAGGTCGGCAAACTTTCAATTGATGAGAGCCAAGTTATCAAGTAGACGAGATAACAGAAGTATCACGGAGCCAATATTTATAAAAAAAAATCTCAGACGCTTCTTCTTCTTGTTTCGAATGGGCTTACTTTCGACCACGCTTGTTCAACTGTTGGGCTTTGATCTTTGCCCAGATTTTTTTTTTGCCCAGACGCTTCTTATTTTAAAAATAATTTTGTTTAGCTTATAGTTACAGTTACATTTCTTTATTTTGTAGGTAACTAAATCTAGTTTAACACAGTGTAGCCTGTTAACACGTAGTAATACTATTTTTTTTTATTTTAAACTTGCCAACTGACGACGTAGAAATACGTCAATTTATTTACGTTAAAGCATAGGAGCCGTCGACGTAGAAGAAACTTAGATGTAACAACCAGCTTTAGTTTTGTGGGAAATTGGAGTTTTTCCTCGATTTTCTGAAAAACTGTGAAAAATTTGGGCTTTGGACAAGACCATAGGGAACTGAAGAAGTTTAGAGATTTTCTTTGATTTTCGGAAAAATCTTTACTTACAGTTTAGAGTAGAGTATGAGGAACAGAAGACGTTATTGGAAAATTTTGAGTTTTGCTTTCTGGTCCAGACTAAATGAAGTTTTTACTAGATTTTTGGAAATATTGTTATATTGATTATGGACCAAACTTTGAGAAACTGAGATAGTTGTTTAAGTGAGATTTCCCTTGATTTTCGAAAAAAATGATACTTGGATTTTGAACCAGACGATGGAAAACGGAAGAAATTGTCGGAAAATACCATCTTGATATTTGCAAAAAATGCGAGAAGAGTCTTGCGAAACTAAAAAAAAATCGCTTTTCCCCAATTGGGATTGGCACGAGAAATCGCGAAACAAAATAGAAATTCGGTTCTGGAAGCTCTTAACGGTTGAATTTTAGATTTGGATCCTCATCAGATGAATAGAATTTTTGGACGCTTAGAAATACTCGAATTTGGAACATTTGTCATTTATTCTTTCGGAAAAATTAGCCTTTAGGCCTACGCCGCACTGCGGCTGAACCTCCGCGGTTTTAAATCGCGTGATTTTGAGTCAAGTAAGTTATACAAGCGGCCTCACTTGCGGCTTTTCCCGCGACTGATTTTAATAGCGTACTGTGTTTCTCGAGCGGTTATAGCGGTTACCGCTCGCGGAAAAAAAAACGGTGTGCGGCCTCGGCCTTACAGTGTGTATTTTTAACCAGAATATTTATAACTTTTTCGACATTCCTTATTATTTTGTTATATATAAATTATTTTGTACTTTTCACAACTCTATACAAACTTGTTTTTTATTAATTCTTAAAAAATGGGGCAACTCCTAGCAATGTTCCCCTTTGTACTCACGCGGCCTGTATAGTATTAAGTATATATTAACCCATTTAAACGTTGTATGGTGTTAAACACATATTACGGAATGTTTCATGCTTGAAGAGCCGCAAATGTCTATGCAAAGAGCCACATGAGGCTCGCGAGCCACGCTTTGCCGACCCCTGGTCTAGATCAATCATACTCAAAGTGGGGACCGCGTAGCGGTTTCGGCAGATCCGCGAAAACAAACTGAACTTCCACTGAACCCATCTGAACTTTCCGTTAGTGATCTGCCTTCGAAGGACAATTTAATTCAGGAATTGATTTGATAAATTATGGGTGACAAACATGTTATCCCTGAAATTTGTTTTATGAATATTAAATAGCACAGTCCTATCCTGATGCAAAGATGAATCTAAGAATCCATTCGCAACCACTTATCACTCGGCTTTTTCTACACTACTTGCTATCAAGATAAACTCTCGAAATAGATTATACGCGGCAAATGTCACTAGAATTGCACTGGCCAAAACAAAGCCAAACATAGAAGCCCTTGTTCAGGGAAAGCATATGCATCCATTTCATTAAAATTATTATTTAAATTTAACGATTACATAACATGTTCTTCTTCTTCCTATCGAATCGGCCTACTTTGGACCACGCTTGTTCAAGTGTTGAGCTTTGATCTTTGCCCAGTATTGTCGCATCTTCTGCCGGTGTAACTCCTTTGTCTCTTCTGTCTCTTCGGTACCTTTCCTTCGGTTTTTTTCCTGAAACCCACGGACCATCAGGGTAGGGTGTGTCTCACAGACTGTCTGTTTTGGAGATCTGTTATTCCCATTTCATTATTATCCTTCCCGTTTTCTGTCAACCAAGTGGTACGAACTTTTTGTTATTCCAGAAGGTGAACAGACGATAGGTTAGGCGGTTTGGAGGCCATCTTGCAACGTGGCCATAGAAAGCTACCCTTCTTTTCCTTGCACAGTCACAGAGCCTATCAATATGAACATAGAGCTCTGAGCTATGTTGCCTTCGGAATTCCCCATCTTCTTTTACCGGGCCTAGGATCTTACTGAGGATTCTCCTCTCTCTGACTTTCCAATTTCTCTACCAGACCTCTTCGGTTTAAGGAAAGACAATGATTGACATTCAAGGCTTCTGATCGTATGCCTGATGTGTAGTGCTTAAATTGCAGGTTGAGTGACATGCATTTATCATTGTAGGTGTTATTAGTCAGTCGATAGGCTTGTTCAAACTTGTTGACTGTTATGGATAATGCTCTTTCTGATAAGTTGGGTTCAATCCATTCGCCGATATACTTAAATATCCCAGTCCTTGTTTCCTCTTAGTTTTCTTCTTTGATGTTGGTGAAGAATTCTGTTTTCACTTTGGCAGCCTGTTTTGTTAGTCAATTTACCTGCATTGTTGCCATTTCAAGAGAATCAGCAATTAGTGCCATGTGATCTGCAAAGGCCCGGCAATCTACAACCCGGCCATCGTTCTTACGTCCTAGGAGGATGCCACTTTGAACACCCAAGTTGATCAGTTCCTTGCGCCATTCTCTCATAACCTTTTCAAGGACACAGTTGAAGAAAAGTGGGGAAAGTCCATGTCCTTGTCGCACTCCACTTTTTATTTCGAAGCCTCTCGCCTCTAAATTTACCTTGGAATGGGTGTTGGTCAAGGTTTCTAGGATGAGTCTGCGGGTTTTGTTGTCTAGTCCTAGTTCCTGGAATACTCTGTTAAACGTTTCTCTATCAATGGAATCGTATGCTTTCCTAAAATCAACAAAGGTGTCGAGCACCTTGCGGTTCCTCATCTTGGAGTGTGCAAGTACAGTTTTAAGAATGAGGATCTGTTCAACACAGGATTGGGTCTTCCTGAAGCCTCCCTGATATTCTCCCAGTTGACTACCAGCTGATTTTCTCCCTTGTTTGTAACGCCTTGAAGAGAAGCTTGTATGTTGCCGGGACAAGATAAATTCTGCGGTGTTTAGATCAGTAAGATCTCCCATTTTGTGAAGCGGATTTCCAATTAGGTGGTAATTTCTCTGTTTCCCAGATGTCCTGGATGATATCAATTAGCTTGCCCACTGCTTTGCTTCTAGCACCTTTCCACAGTTCAGCAACGATGGAGTCCTCTCCAGCTGCCTTATTAGTCTTAAGAAGTTGAATGATCTGGCCAACTTCTTCCAATGAAGGAAGCGGAGAGTCTGGGTTACGTGTGGTTTGTTTATAGTCGAAGTCATAATGTGTCATATCATATCATGTTATATTTTCTAATTTTTAATTCTAAGTTATAATATGTCATATCTAATAATATGTCATATTCTAATTCTAAGTTATAACATGTCATAACATGTTATATTTTCTGAATAATGTGTCTAAGAAAAATGTTTTATTCACAACACTTTCCTTTTTTTTATTAAAGGAAGTGTATGTAAAGTGTATAATATAGTAAAGGGAGCGTTTTTTTAAGTTTAATTTTAGAAAGTTTGAGAACCGCTGGTTCAGATGAAACTTTGAAGACCAAGCCTAGTCTATATCGTGGGCTTACTGCAAAAATTGACCAAGTAAATGTTTTTAAGTTTTGAGTTAACATGGCCAAGTCACAAGCAAAAGTGTTTTACACTACTAGAAAAAGTGAACAAGTCATAGTGTTATCTCGTAAGTGTTCAAGTAGGCCTGCCCATAATGACCAAGTCAAGAAAGCAATTTTGACTACACGTAAAAGTGATCAAGTCGACTTGGTCACTTTTTGCCGTCTTCAGATCCTATTTGTCAGTCATTCTTGTGTTGTTGGTCTACTGGTGCGATCGTGTCGACTTTTTAAATACAAAATTAAAAGACCCACAGCCATAATGTGCAGCAGAGAAAAGCTCTTAGTGTCCTTATGTGCCAGAAATTAAGAAAATCATGTGACTGCAAAAAGTAAGTACAATAGTTTACTTCTATTGTGGGTAAAGTTGCAAATGAGGTTAGGTTTTCTTTTTTTTTCGGCACCTTTTCTCGACGGATTTTAATCCTTTTAAAATTTGATGTTTAATGTTCAAAATTATTTAAACGGTCCTACTTGTGTGCCGAGTCTTAACATTACTTTAATTAATTATATTTAAGGCACATATTCCAAATTTATATATTTTTTAATAAAAATGGCGTTCCAGCACCTTTTTTTCTTTCAAAAAAAGCACTGCGTTTTGTGCAATTGAGTTTTTTTGGTTAATTTTTTATAAGTGGCACCTAAACTAAGTTGTTCATTAATTTCAGGTGCATCAGGGCTAGATTTAGTTTGTGGAGGAAACCCTATTTCTGACCAAGCAAGCAGTGCGTTTCTTTCAACAAGTGGTGATCAAAAAGATAAAAATGAGTACCAGAGTGACCATGAGACTGAAAACGAGTTTTACAGTGGCACTGAATATATTCCGGAACAAGAAGAAAATTCGGACAGTTCTGGTGATAATGAGACGTCAGCAGAGAAGAAAAAACGTTGGAGAAGATCAGAACCAGAGATGTGGAAGAGGAATGTAACCAAAAAACAAAGAAGCTTAGGCATGTCATACTTGAGTAAAGAAATTATCAAACCAGCTAAAACTCCAAAAAAATGTTAATTGTGAGAACTGCAAGTTCAAGTGCACGTCAAAATTTACAGAAGAGCAAAGAAAATCAATTTGTTTGGATTATTGGAAACTAGATTATCTAGACAAAAAGACTTTATTTTATCGTGCGTTTCAAGTTGCTTGCCTAAGGTTCTAGAGTTCGTAGCGGCACAGGTAACAGAAAAGAATCTAGTCGAAAATATCATCTAAAAAAAGACGCAGAAACTATTTAACTTTGCAAGAAGTTCTTTTTACAAACATTATGTATTAGCCACGGTCCAATCGACCATGCTATAAAATAAAAAAACGAAAAATGGATTATTTGATTTGTCAGATAAAAAAAGAAGGAAAACACCAACAAATAAAACGCCCAATGAACTTATAGAGAAACTGAAAGCACACATTTCAAGTTTTCCTACTATGTAGTCACATTACTGCCGAAAAAGTAATAAGAGACTGTATTTGGACTTCAAGTTGTCTATAAACAAAATGTATGAACTATACGTGGAACAGTACAAGGAAAGGGGCGAAAATCATGTTTCACAAATAACCTATTGGAGAACTTTCTGTAACAATTACAACCTGGCATTTTTCAAACCTAAAAAAGATCAATGCGAAATTTGCGCCCAGTTCAAAAATTAAACCATTTCTGAAAAAGATTACAAACAGCACATACGACGAAGATATGAAGCGAATGCTGCAAAGAATTCCGACAAGCTTCGAGCAACTAAAGACGATGGTTTTCTGAGTGCTTCGTTTGATCTACAAAGCATACTTCAAATACCTTGTTCTGATGTATCCCAAATGTATTATTCGTTAAAATTGTGCGCCTATAACTTCACTATTTATGAAGCGGCAACTCCAAACAACGCATTTTGTTATGCATGGACATAAAGGCATGGAAATAAACGGTCATAGGGGCAGCTCAGAAATTGGAACAGCATTGTTCAAATGGATTCGGTCTATTCCAGAAAATATTAAGGAAATAAGTTTATATTCTGATACTTGCAGCGGCCAAAACCGTAATCAGTTTATCGCCGCCTTATTTATGTATGTTGAACAACATACTCACATAGAGGTTTTACAACACAACTTCATGGAAAAATGGCATTCCTACATGGAGGTCGATTCTATGCATAATGCCATAGAAAGTGCAAAAAAGAATACTTCCATCTATACTATGAACGATCTGCTAAATATTTTTAAAGTGGCTCGTTCCAGAAGACTGCGCAACAAGAAGAGTAATTCCTACCATGTCGAAGAACTGCGATATCATCATTTTCTGGACTTAAAGTCTTTAGCATCAGTTTTCTTAAAAAACAGAAGTAAAGATAACAGCGGAAACAAAGTATCTTGACTCAAAATTAAAGTAATGCGTTATGAAAAAAACAAACCTGGCTGTATCTTCTTTAAGTACAATTATAGTGACGCAGAGTACAATGTTGATACAGTTTATGGTAGAGGCAGACCAGCTGATATTCCACAAAATATTCCACCCCAGTACAAAAGTCTTTTGCCTATAGCCGAAAAGAAAAAAATAGCCTCCTCAAGCTGTTCTCTAGCAACATTATTCCTCCAGAAAACCAGCATACCAAGGCACGGAAGTGACCCATTCCTGTTGATAAGGTAAAGAAAGCTAGAGTACCAGAACCAGGAAGTTTTGAAAGTGATACAGAGGAATACTCTGATTAAGTTTTAATATAGTTTTAGTTTACGAATTGTATTTGTTTTGAATGTAATAAATTTTGATTTTCAATAATTATGTTTTCGTGATTTTGTGACCAAATCAGATTCTCGGTTTTTTTATACAACAAAAAGTGTCCTTTTTTTATTGAGTCACATTTTTCGAAAAAGTAAAAAAAATACACACATGTTTATACGTTCGTTAGACATTGTCTTATATAATTTGTAACCATGATTGTGTTTAAAGAAACTTGATTTTATAGAAACCTTTAAAGTTGAAGCTGAATTTGTGGAGAACCTAAATTCTTGACTTGGTCAATTTTTGCAGTAAGCCGAATATATGATCAAACTAAATTATTAAAAATCTAGTCTAGATTAAACTAGTTTAAACAATCAGATTTATTGGTTTAAATTATTATTAAATTATATAACCGTATTTTTTACCGTACTTTTAATAATAGTGCCTAATAATTAAATATTTAATTTACTCGAATTCAAAACGGCCCAAAGGCCAAGTTTCCAATTTCCTTATTAATTCATAAAAATGATTATAAAGGTGCATAAAATATATGTATTTATTTGCAGTGAACGACAAAAAGAGAAAAAAATATATTGACTAAAAAAATAAAAAACGTTTCATCGAATAAGATTGGTAATAAAAGCGAGGTTAAGGTCGTAGATCGTTTTAAAGTAAACCGCAATGTACAACGAGTGGTTTGAAAATTCCGGCCGTTTCAGGCATTGTCGCAATTCCGAGGAGACATGCCTAATTTATTCTGCATTCGGCAACTCTTTATGTTATTTAAAACTTATTTTGCAACGAAAAAAAAAAGAAAACAAGTACGGTTCCATATTTGTTAACCGCATTTCACAAAGACAACCAACAAATTCGAATATTTAAGTAGAGGAACGCATGACTAGGATATTCAGTTTTGGTTTGAGAGGTAATTATTGAGTCGTTCGAAAAGTAATTTCGTTACTCATATTCAGTTGTCGAGTAATAGCTCGCTAGTAGATAAGCTAGGACAGTTCTTGCTCAAAATCCCATAGGGATTTACATAGGGGTCTGAATTCACATTTCTTCCGGTCACGTGTCTGGTTCTAGCGCATGCTCAAACCGCCAATCCATGTTTATGAGCTGATTATAACTGATTACTAGCTGCTTAAACCTGTTTGTTAGCTAACTAAACCTGTTTATTAGCTGATTAAACCTGTTTATTAGCTGATTACTACCTGTTTAAACCTGTCATAGAAAATACTGCATGAACAGGAATTAGCGGTTTGCCAATGCGTTAGAATCACACATTTGACTAGAATAAATGTGAATTCAGACCCTTATGTAAATACTTATGGGATTCTGAGCTAGAACTGTGCTAGTTTATCTACTCTCGCTCACTAAGTCCATTTTCGATCAGAACAAAAACTTTTAATTGTTTTAATTGGTACATATTGAAATGTCAGAAGAAGAAAAGCTAGAGAAAGGAATTATAGAAACAGAATATGAACTGATTAGGAAATAGTTCAAGAAAGTCAATGACCGAAGTACTAGCATATTAGATGAAAATGGAAAACTAGTAACTGAGAACAAGGAAGTGGGAGAGGGATGGAAACGTTACATAGAAAAATTATATGAATATCCAAGTGGGATGAGTAATCTTGAAAACGAAGAAAATGTAACAAATGATCAGTTAGGACCCTCGCCAACAAAAGAGGAAAATTCAAAGGTTGTGAAAGAACTGAATAACAATAGAGCACCAGGATGTGATGAAATAACTGGAGAAATGATAATAGGATTGGATGATGAAACGCTTAGTTATATATTTAAACTAATCAAAAAATATATGATAGTGGAGAAATACCGGAAGACTTTAAAAAGAGCATCATAATCCCAATACCAAAGAAACCAGGTACTCTAAAATGTGATGAACACCGTACCTTGAGTCTATTATCACACATGTCTAAAATATTAACAAGAATAGTATACAACCGAATAAACAACAAAATTGATCAGAATTTAGATGAAGATCAGTTTGGATTAAGACGGAATAGAGGAACAAGGGAGGCTATTTTAATGTTAAGACAGATTAAAGATAAAAATAATAAAAGAATGCTGTTTGTTGCATTTGTGGACTTCGATAGTGTGAATTGGAATGTGCTGATGGAAATTATGACTAATGCTGGTCTAGATTTCAGAGACAGACGGATAGTACATGAACTGTACAAAAAACAAAGAGGCATTATAAATATAAAGGGTGAACTACAAGAGGCATACATACAAAATGGAGTACGCCAAGGATGCAATTTATCACCGGTACTATTCAACTTGTATATTGAGGAGGCAATTAAGGAATGTAAACAGGCTATGGAAGCAATTAAGATCAATGGAGTAGAAATTACAATGACAAGGTTTGCTGACGACATAGCTATCAATGAAGAGAATGAAGAAAATCTGCAAAAAGCGTTAACAGGAATGAATAAAATCCTGCGAGAAAAGTACAACATGAAAATCAACAAGCAAATTACAGCCGACATTAGCATTAACGAAGTTAATACGTTCACCTACCGAGGAAGCAAAATCATATCAGATGGCAAAAGTTCAGCAGACATAAAAAGCAGAATTGTGCAAGCAAAAATAGCCTTGAACAACAAACAGGTGCTTCTTACATCAAGGAACTTTTGTGCATAAAATGGTAACTTATTAATGCGTATGTACTCCCATAGCACGAATAACGGCAACACCGTCTTGCCATGCTTCGCAAAAGTCTTCGAAAGTCCTCTTGTGGCATATCGCCCTATTCTTCAATAAGAGCCGCCGTTACCTGCTGGGTGGTCTGAGGAGGATGCGGGCGACCACGAACATCTCTGTCGAGCATATCCCAAACATACTCTATAGGATTTAAATCAGGACTTAACGCAGGCGACACCATTGTTTGAATTTCCAGTTCTTGCAGAAAGTCTAAAGTGATTTGCGGGGTATGTGGTCTTGCGTAATCCTGCATTAACAAAAAATTTGGACCTATTCCCTATGCCACAGGGACAACATGTTCTCCAAACACAATGTCAACATAGAAATTAGTCTTAAGATTTCCTGGAATCACAACAAGGTCAGTTCTACTGTCGATACTAATCCCACCCCAAACCATAACTGAACCACCTCCAAATCTTTCGATTTTCCTGAATGGTTCATCTGCACCTAAACGGCGGCAGCAGAAGGAACATTTGCATATCATGTCGCTGTTCACTCATTATCGTTTAAAGCTGCAGATTGTACAAATCGTTTGATTTGTACAATCTGCCCACTACAATTTTCGCCGATTCGTAAACTGCTCGGAAATTTTCGTCTGCTCAAACAAAAACGCAAGCAATCATTACAAGCGTATTGGCACCGACATCAAATGAGAATCTCTTGTCTGAATTGGGCAGCGAGCCATACTCTATTGCAACTGATTCGTCAAATTTTAAAGAAATCAAAACATAACAGAAATCAAAGAAATCAAAACATTTTCGTCATTATTCGGAATTTTTCGCATGAAGGATTGAAAGTTAAATTGTTGGAATTTTCAAATTTGTCTTTCTGAATTTTCAGAAACGTCATAACTGATTTTCAACTATCTGACTACAGTACTTGTCAGATCCAAGTTGGGCCCTAATAATTTGATATCATTCAGTGCTGACAACGCTAATGTAAACTTTGGTGGAGCCAAAGAGGGTGGACAAAATAATGTTTTTGCCAAATTAAAAAACATTTAATCAAAACTGATTGCTAAAGCCTGCCCAGCTCACATGCTCCATAACGCAGATAAAAAAATCTTGTGAAAGGTTTTCACTTGACATTGAATCGTTGTTGTTCAAAATCTTGAACTATTTCAATAGATCCACGCTACAAGACCAAAAATTTAAAGAATTTCTGTAAATTGAATATGCAAATTTTCCAACGCATTCTCGCACGCGATTAATAAGCCTTCTTCCATTAATCGAACGAATTTGCAGTTATGGAGTGGCTTAAAATCATTAGTTTTATCGACGGATGATAGTCCAAAGGTTCTGGAGAATTTGTTCTCTAACGATTCAAATGAAATCTACTTTTGGTTTCTACCGAGATCATTGAAGCTGCTTCAGAAAACGTTGCTGATGCTTGAAAAGAAGGACCTTGTGCTTCCTGAAATGATAGAATCTGTCCAAAATCTGTCACAAAAGCTCACTGAGAAGAGGGAGCCGAAGAAATTTGTTTGGTGACATGACTCAATCTAAGCTGCAATTAATTGAAGATTCTGATTCCGCTCATCGACTAGGAGAAGAATTTTCGACGTTGTACTCGCGATATTATCATCCCGATATCAACAGCCGTTGATTATATTCAAAAGTGGTTCAGAATTACCGATTATCCGTCTTCTACTAAGTAGCTAATGCTGCAATCCGTAGAAACAATATCATCTAACAAGAAGCCAATGTTTATAAAGTTGCAGTAGAAGCTTCAGTGAGAGTGGCAAGATACGAAAGGAAAGTTTATAGGTTAGGGAAAGAAAGGATAGTGAAAGAGGTGTTCAAAAGTATAAGGAATGAAGGTGTCGGAGGGATTAGAGTAACAAAATGTATGAACTAGTAGGGTGTTCGAAAGGTGAGGTAGAGGAGGATGAAAGGGGAAGGCGTGAGGTTTGAAAAATTGTTGGGTGAAAGCAGCAGGGAGATAGAGCTGCAGATAAGACAATACCGTATAGACGAAAGCAGGTACAATCGGGAGTACAACAAGAGACAAGTATACGGCACTCCCTTTGTACCTAAGCAGGGGGTCCAGCGGTAGAAAATGAAGAATAGCCAGGTTTCGGTGCCGCAAAGAAGAAAAGGAAAAAGGTACTTGGTGAAAGAAAGGGAGAATTTGAGGACCATATGCGTGGAGTGTACTGACAGGAAGGCACATTGGATGGAAGAGTACAAAGGGCTAACATAAGAAATAGTGAAGAAAAATAAATGTAAAGACTGGGAAGCTTGCATGGACTAATCAGGTAACGGGTGGCCCATATTGCGGGAAATTTTACAGCGGAAGGGAGTTATTGTGGAAAGAGTTTAGCGAGGGAGAAAAATTAGTTCAAGCGAAGATTTTTTTTAATTTATGTTATCTTTAAATTATGTTTCTTTAAAGTTTAGTTTTTAAGCTTAAGTATTTGGAGTATTTCTGGGTCGGGTTATTAGTTATGTTCTGTTTAAACTGTTTTTTTGTTTTTTTTTTCTTCTTCTTTTTTGTTTTGTTTTGTTGTATTGTTGAAGAGTGAATAATAATGCTAATAAAGGTAAATAATAATAAAAATTTCATATGAAGATATACGAAAATCTGCAGTTTCTAATGCCAGAAATTTTTGTGAAAGACTCTTTATTTGATGAAACTAGCCCTTTAATTTAAATGCTAAAGATTCAAAAGAAAGTTTTCATAATTAACCGATTGATAAAAATTGGGCTTTTCTGTTTCAAAACGAATCGTTTTTGTATTTGAATAAATTGGTATACGCAATCTTTGGCATTCCAACGTCGAATGCTGCTGTTGAGCAAACTTTTTCATTGTGTAAAAAGCAATGGACTGATGACAGAAATTATCTCAAAATTGAAACTGTTAAAAGTTTAGTACAGGTCAAGTTCAATTATTCATTAACGTGCTCTGAAATGTACGATTATTTGTTGAATCAATATATACTGTTGAATCAATACGATCATTTGTCTAAGCCTCAAGGCGAGAGGCTTAGACAAATTCAATCGAGCAATAAGTATGTTCACTGATCTGATCGCATTGGTCTTTGTATTAATTTAGTTGTGTATCATTTCAGTAAACGTTTGTCAATTTAGACTTTTTGCGAAAAATGTCCTTTTTTCTGGCATAAAGTATGTGGGAGCCCTATTCTTTTGGGACCTTGCCCACCGCGCCTGGTATATTGCCCAGTATCCAAGTACCTCTACCACAATCGCTGAATAACGGACAGGCTTACGTTGAAGTTTCTTGAAACTTTTCGAAGGCTTTCGCCATTTTCAATTACTGTTATAACAACTTCCACTTCGTTGAGATGCCTCTTTTCACTTAAATTAAGTCAAACTTCAATCAGTCAGAGTTCAATGAAGCTGTCCAATAAACGTTGATTAGATTAGATTAGATTAGATTCCCGACTTCCTCTAAGGGTTTGGCGCACGTCAACCTTAAGGCTTATTGTGCTGTCGGTTGATATCAAACTTGCAGTCCGACGTCTGTGTCACTGACTAGTTTCCTTAGTTTTCCTACAAGTTTGGGTTCCCATGTGGTTTGTTGGTTCCAGTCGAGCTGGTGTCGCATTCGTTCTAGGGCAGGGCATTCGAAGAGTACGTGGTTTGCTGTTTCATCTTCCTCTCCGCAGAGTCTACATAAAGGTTCGTCTCGGTAGATTTTTACTTTATGCATGAATTCTCTAAATCCGCCAGTGCCTGTTAGTAAACTAACTATCTGCTTCGTGTGAGCTTTGTTTAGTTTTAACAGGTCCTTTGCTATATTGGGATTAGGTGAGTCTATTAGCTTCCTGCAATGGGTTGCTTTATCATAGGTGTTCCATCTGAGTTTGTGTTTATTTTTCATCCAATCATTGATGGATGCTCTGGCGCAGGCTTTTTCTATACCTATGCTCGGTTCGGGACCAACTAGTTTCTTGCGGGCACCTTGTTTTGCTAGGTCGTCTGCATGTTCGTTTCCCTCTATACCACTATGCCCGCGAACCCAGATGATTTTTACTGTGTTCTGTTGGCCTAGTGTATGTAGTATTTCTTTGCATTCTTTTATGATTCTTGATTTTGTACTGCAGGCCTCTAGTGCTTTTAGCGCTGCTTGACTATCAGATATAAAATAAATGTTTCTGTTCCGATATTTTTGTCTGTGGCATTCAGTAGCACCCAATAGTAATGCGTGTACTTCTGCTTGGAATATCGTGCAGTGTTCGCCTAGGCTGGCTGATTCCCTAATTTTGGGATTTTTGCTGTACAGGCCCGATCCGGCCCTTCCTTCAAACATTGAACCATCCGAGTAAAAGATTATGTTCTTGTTCGTAGGGGTGGGAAGCTGGTCCGGTTTCCAGCTTGGATCTATGTGTACGGTGAATGATTTTTAGAAATGGAATGACTTGTTGGTCCTGTCGGTTCTCATTTCCATCAACGGTATTCTGACTGCCGTCATGATTTTCGTATGCCCGGTCCTACTGGCTGTATAGCCAGTGAGTCAGTTCCGGTTTGAGACCCCATGTGCTACCTATGGCTCGTTTACTTATCATCAGCGTTTGTTTGCATCTGGAGATTGTCTTGTTCATGTGGGGATTCCATGTTAGTTTGGAATCTAGTGTAAGTCCTAGGTATTTGACTTCGTTGCTCCATTGAACAGGTTTCCCAAATATTGAGATATTGGTTTGGTTTGTGATTTTCTTCCTATTTGTGAAAGGGATTAGGGTGGCTTTCGCAGGGTTGATTCTTAGGTCTCCTGTCGAACACCAGGTCTCTGTAATATTCAAGGCTGCCTTCATGATTTCTTCAACCGTTCTTTGGTGTTTACCTTGAATCAGTATGACGATTGTTGACTTGAGTGAAGAACCCTCTTTTGTTAAGGGTGATTAGTAGCTCGTCGACTGTTAGGCACCACAAAAGTGGTTACAGTACGCCGCCTTGGGGGCAACCTCTTGTTGTTGACATGGTTATCTCTTCTTCCAGTAGTTTAACTTTTACAGTTCTGCTGTTAAGCATCGACATGGTCCATCTGGTCGTAGCGTTATCTACGTGGTGATTGACCATTGCGTTTTCTATTGAGATGTAAGATGTGTTATCGAAGGCTCCTTCAATATCTAAGAAAGCACCTAGGGCAACTTCTTTGTTCTCCAAAGTTTTCTCAATTTTACTTACTAACTGGTGTAGCGCTATTTCGCATGACTTTCCTGTTTGGTAAGCGTGTTGGTATGTATGAAGCGGAGATCTAATCAGCGCTTCTTCTCTCCAATGTCTGTCTATCAGTCTTTCTAAGGTTTTTAGAAAGAATGATGTCAGGCTGATTGGTCTATAGGATTTAGCTTCGGCATAGCTAGATTTGCCTGGTTTTGGGATAAATACCACTCTTGTCTCTCTCCAGGTTAATGGAACATGTCCTAGTGCTAGACTTGCTCTAAATAGGTCCTTAAGAGGGTGGAGTATGATATTCATGCCTTTCTGAAGCATTATTGGATATATGCTATCTGTTCCAGGAGATTTGTAGGGGCTGAAGAGTTTGATTGCCCATTTAATTCTCTCTGTTGTGATAATTCTTTTTGCCACATTCCAGTCCTCTCTGGTTGCCGTATGGCTTGAGTGGAAAGGAGTGTGATTTTCAGCAGCCCCTGGAAAATGCGCGCCTACAAGATGTAGCAGTGTTTCACGTTCATTTGCTGTGAAGTTCCCGTCTGCTTTTTTGAGGGTGCCGACGGGATTCGAAGCTTGCTTTGAGAGAATTTTATGGATATATAATAAACGTAATGTATCAACCACCAACAGTCCCGACGCAAATGTGCTTGATCTTGTTTTTTTTTAATCTCATTCAGTCGCTGCATCAAACTGCTGCTTCAAACGTCGATGGAGTTTACTGATTCCGTTGACGCTTTTTCAATAAACCGAGTCGTGATACACTTTATAGTCTCTATTACATCAGCAATATATGAGAGAATCAATGGAAGTAAATGGCGGCAGCCAGGGCCCGATCTAAGGGGGGGCCAGCCGGGCAAATGCCCAGAGCGGCAAAAATGAGGGGCGGCAAAATTGAGGGCGCCGAGTTGCACGAAGTCCAAACGTTCAGAAATAATAAAGTATGTACCTCTACATATAAAAAATATGTACATAAGTAGGTACATACTAAGAACACATAGTATTAAATAAAAATAACTGAAAAAATATTATACAAAATAATTAGATATATAAAAAAATATTATAGTTATTATATATATATATTAAAATATTATACAAAATAGTTTTCCCTGAGCGCCGAATTACTGAACGTGCCATATTTGCAAATAGTCTAGCGGAAGCCATAAAAAAAGTTACTAATTGCGACACAGCGACACTTTAGTAATCACTCAAGAAATATATCTCAAGTCTACAAGTTGTATTTTAAATTTAAAAGTGGTGTGAATATTGGTGATAGATTATTCAGACAATTAACAATACAAAATAAGTGCGCGTGTGATTCGTGTGAATTTACTAAGTACCTATTTTATAAAATAAATCTGTAGTACGTAAAAAATAGGTAATTTTAAGCTAGAAAGTAGTTTTAATCAGGGTTGATAAAAATCATGATTTAAAAAAAAAAATCAAAGTAACCGGATTTATTTGTTTTAAATCAGATTTATTTGATTTAAATCAGATTTTTTTTTATTCACTTACATATTCCAATCTTTCCTCATTTCGAAGTCGGTTATTATTATTAAAAAAAAACCTCATTGTTTATTTTAATTATATTTTCACTATATTCTTCTAAAATTATCAATATTAGTCACATTCAAATAAAAAATCAACAATGAAAAATTTGAAAAAATCTTCGACTTAAAATTGACAAAAACCGTTTGGGTATTGCTCTAGTCGCAGTCACTTAACATATTTTGATATTTATGTTCTTACTGGTTACATAATTATTTTTTGTCATCACCCTACGATTTTTGGCAACTGGAGACTCTTACAAGTCTTTAATGTACTTATTCAGAGTGTCAATTTAAATAGAATTTTAATTTATTTGGCAATTTTTAATAAAAAAATTTCAAATTTGCTGGGAATCTGAAGAGTGAAAATAATTTATAAGTTGCAATTATAATTGAAATTTAATTTTTGGTATTTTTAAATTTGAAAAAATTGTAAATATACCTACTGTAATTGTACTAGCAAAACTAATTTCGGTTACAATTTCAATTTAATTTCAATTTTTATGCTACTTACAAAAAAGAATAGGGAAGTCACTTGACATTTTTTGGTTGATTTTGTTGTTAAAAAAGGTATTGATTTAAATCAACGATTTTTTTTTAAAATCACTTGATTTTAATCGCGATTTAAATCACTGATTAAAATTAAGTGTTTAAAATCATCTCAACCCTGGTTTTAATTGAACATTGTCCGCAAGAAATGAGTAACTTTTCTGCGGTAAAAAGTAGCCTATTTCCGTTTTGAAAGTCCAATTTATTTCTATATAGCAAAATTTATCAAAATTAATTCAACGATTTAAGCGAAAAAACGTAACATACAGACAAACATAATTACTTTCGGATTTATAATTTTAGTAAGGTTATTACATATCTATTTAAATTTAATTAATATTTTTATTGTTTACGAAACAGAATGGCTGACGGTAGATCACGCTGGTCGGGATACCAATATAAATAACGAAGACTCGAAAGATGAGCGGCAAAAGCAAGCAGGGGCTTTAGAGTCCTTATTAAAGAAAAGTGAGCTTAACAAACCAACGTCACCCATACGAGAAACCGATGTAGTAGCTACGGCTTTGTTTAAATCACATGTTGAACATACGCCCGATCCCAATATAATCTGTGAACCTGATGCTTCTACTTCTGGGTCAAGCGCTATTGTAGCTGATGGTGCTATTGCAACTACAAGTATTCCTGCAGGATCAACGTCATTTTTAGATGTCGACCCAGCCACGTGGCCCGTTAGATTAACAGATGCAGAAAGAATATATTTGGTAAATAGAGGTTTTCCTGACCCACTGTATGAATTTGAATTTCCACGGGATAACATTGGTCGAATGTTTACAATGGTTTATTTCGAGATATTATAAGAGAAAGCTTAACAACGGTGAAGAAATTTTGAGAGATTGGCTTGTATATTCTGTGGCAAAAAATTCGGTATATTGTTTTTGCTGCAAAATATTTAATACAACTACAACTTCCGGTCTATCTGAAGCTGGCTACACAAATTGGAAGCATGTAGGCGATATGCTTAAATCTCATGAGACATCACGAAACCATGTAGAAGCTGTAAAATTATGGGTCGAACTTTCACGTAGGTTGAAATCATCTCATACGATAGATGCCGAGTCACAAAGAATAATTAAATCAGAAATAGAACACTGGAATGGAGTTTTGTTACGTATTGCTTCAATCATCAAAATGTTAGCCAAAAACTGCTTGGCTTTTCAAGGTACTTTTGAAAATCTATATCAACATAGCAACGGTAATTTTTTAAAACTAGTAGAGTTGTTAGTCGAAATTGATCCTGTTATGCAGAAACATGTACGCAGAGTTTTGAAGAAAGAGGAGAGAAAAGCAATCTACTTAAGTAAAACTATTCAAAATGAGTTTATTGATACAATTTCAAACAGCATAAAAAAACATATTCTGGAAGCTATCATTAAATCGAAATATTATTCTATTATCTTAGATTGTACCCCGGACGCTAGCAAAACTGAGCAGATTACCCTCATAATTAGGTATATTTCTATTAATCAAACCGAAGACAATCCAAGAACGTCAGAAATTGTAATAAATGAAAGTTTTTTAGGATTTATACCAATCGAAAAATCTATAGGTCTGGCACTAACAGAAATTATCCTAGAACAATTATCAGCACTTGGATTGTGTTTAGAAAACATAAGAGGGCAAGGGTATTATAATGGATCTAATATGAAAGGTATTTAAAGTGACGTTCAAGTCAGGATAAAAAACATCAATCCACGGGCATTTTATGTTCCTTGTAGTAGTCATTCTTTAAACTTAGTGGCAAACGACATGGCAAAGTCCTCACTGGAAGCTACACATTTTTTTAGTACTGTGCAAAAAATATATGTTTTCTTTTCCTCTTCAATATTGAGATAGTCAATTCTTTTGAAGAATGTAAAAGATATTACTCTAAAACCACTAGATGGTAACACGAGATGGGAAAGTCGAATCGAGGCAATAAAACCACTAGGAGGCAGACTAGACAGACTAGACATCAAATAGGACAAGTGTACGATGCATTGTTAAGTGTTTACCAAAACACAGATACGGATACCCCTACACGAGACGAAGCTTCGGGTTTGTTGAACCAAATTAAACAGTTTAATTTTTTTTGTTCTATAATAATTTGGTACGAAACTTTGAATCGGATAAATCCGGTTAGTAAATTAATGCAAAGTAAGGATTTTCATTTCGTTTCTGTTATTAAAATACTTAAAAATACTCAACATTTCTTTAAAAACTCACGTTCAGATGAGTATTTTACTCAAGTTGTCAAGTCATGAGTATTTTACTCAAAGTCTTAGCTTCTGAAATCGATTGCGAGGTCTTAGACTTTGAAAATTTGCCGAAACTTCGTGCTCGATCCAAAAAGAAGCAATTTGGTTACGAGTGTAGTGACGAACCAATCATTGAACCTCGTCAAAAATATAAAATCGAAGTATTTTTTCACATTATAGATACAGCTATAAACTCCTTAGAGTTAAGGTTTTCCCAGATTACTGAGCATAGTAAATATTTTGCTTTTTTATATAACATATATGCCTTAAGAGAACTTTCAAAATATGAATTGTTAGAGCATTGTAAGAACCTGGAGACTATTTTAACCCACGACAACTCATGTGATGTGAATGCAATAGACCTTTCAGAGGAGTTATTAGTTCTTTGTATCTTTTTTTTTAGTAATTTGTCTCCTCAAGACGTTTTAAAATTCATAACAGATTTAAGATTTGGTCCAAATATCAGTATTGCGCTCAGGATTCTTTTAACTTTACCAGTTACAGTTGCAAGTGGTGAAGCTTTTCCAAGTTAAAAATAATAAAAATTTATCTGCGATCCACCATGACACAGAATAGATTGTCTGGATTGGCTATGATTTCGATAGAACACTAGATTTGCGACAGTATAAATTTATTAGAAATTATTAAAGATTTTGCGGAGCAAAAAGTGCGAAGAAAATTATTTTAATTACGAGGTAGAGTTTAATATTTACAGGAAAAATGTTTTATTTACCTAATTTGATTATTTTTAATAATGACTGATTCGTTTTGTATCGTTACATAATAATGTGTTATTTTTACTTGCATTAAATTGTAATAACTTGCAATAAAACAGTTTGTTCCTAATCGTTTTAACTCATTCAATTGGTCTCCATGACAATGACAATTTGCATGCTTTTATTCATACTTGTCGCACGCAAATGAATAAAGAGCCATTTATCGCCCGAAAAAACGTGCGTAAAATAGTACTTATCCCGCATGACAGGTTGATGATGATGATGATGAAATTGAAAGATAATATTATGTCGTTAAAAAAATATTTCAATCCATTCAGTAGTTTTTGAGAAATTTTTTAACAGACTTACATATATCCTTATAAACATACTTATACATACATACTCTTATGAACTTTAGTATGCTTGTTCAGAAGCCCCCGTAAACTAACATAGGTGAGTATTATACAATTCCAGCATTATCACATTTCTTTGGAATAGCAAGATCATGACTTATGTGGTAAACACCAGGGCGACTGTGGTGTAAAGGGCGGCGAATATTAGTTTTGCCCGGAGCGGCTAAATAGCTAGATCGGGCCCTGGCGGCAGCCATAAAGTAGAAAATTAGTTAAAGAAACCTAACCTTTTCATAGTAGAAATTTTTTTGTGCGCACGTGTCAATTTCCGCCATGTTATACGTCAAAAATTGCGCGAAGTATAACCAGTGAATTTGCCCGAAACTTTCATATTCCCGCCTTTTAAAGTTGGCGCATGCATGCGCTTAACTAACCGTAAAAAGGTCTATTGAAGAGCTAAGTAGGTGAAGGTTTTATGTTTCATGTACATTGAGTTCGAATTGTTCCCTTAACATGTTCTGCAACAATGAACCATGTGCACTCTTCTCTAAAGAGCTTCTATGTAAGGTTTATCGTAAACAAAGATTTAGGTATGCACAAAATTGTGCATGTGTTTCCACAGCAAAATTTCCTTTTAAAATATTTAACATAACGCCATCATGTACTTAGCCCTTCAATTAAAAGTTGCATCATTTAAGCAAACAAAAATTGCTTTGACTAGGACAGTTACCATTGTGCCTTAAATGTGATATAGAGCTGCCGAATCTACTCAGGCAAAGATTGGCAATTAGTACTACTTCTGAGAGATGGTCGTTGACCATTTTTATCGTTATGCTAAGTTATTATGTAAGATTAAGATGTTTAATTAAGTTGGAAATATATTTTGATTCATATCAATTCCACAGGGTGCGGCAACATAGCTTCCTTTTTTGAAATGCGCGCCATCAGGATGTAGGCGTCGCAGCGGCGCGAGAGTGATCTCACTCGAGAGGCGAGGTACTAAAGTTTTGTTGTCCACCCCGGTCAGTTGCAACCAAGCGTTGGAACGGTAAGGAGCGTGCATTTGCTTACTTTTGGAAATGATGTTCTGTGATACTTGGCTTTCTTTTTCTGTTCCATCTTATTTTACCCGTCCCCGTGTTTTTGTGCTTTATACAGGCAGGTCCTTTCCTCGACCACGAACTCTATGGGCGATATGCTCGCGATCAGGAAAACGGCGTCCGCCGACACTGTTCTTTACAGTGTCCCAGTGTCTAGTGCACTCCGAAATCTCATCAATGTAGCCCCGTTGGGTCCTGTCTCGGACCGGAAATCAATTGTTACATGGGTCACTACGTTCCGACAAACCGGGAGTGCGACAAGACGAAGAACTGGAGTCACTCGGCCAATCAGATCGCATCAGAACCTTGAGTCAGTGCGAGCTTCAATTTTACAATCCCCACGGCGTTATGCGCCTAAACATGCGTTTGCCCTTGGACCCTTAGAACGTTCCGTGAGGCGAATTTTTCACAATGACCTTCATTACCATCCCTATGTCTCTATAAGTTGGCGATTGCGCAGGAACTCTCAGAACGAGACTTCAATTCTCGAAGATACGCATGTGAGGCACTTCTCGACAACGTTCCTAAGGACGCTATTGTTTTTTTTCAGCGATGAAACCCATTTTCACTTAAATGGATACGTCAAGTGGAACATGCGCCATTGGGCTGACACCAATCCCCTAGTTTTGCATCAAATGTCTTTCACCTAAAGTCACAGTATAGTGTGCAATTTCCTTAGGTGGAATTGTTGGTCCTTGATTTTTGGGGAATATGAGGTCACAACGACAGTGAATTCAGACCGGTATGTGGACATGTTGGAGGAATGTTTCTTTCCACAATTTGATGCATTAGGCTTATGGCTCGCGTAGGTACACCTAATCCGTCATCGGCAGAGGTTCGCTTGAATCAATCACTTGTAAACACTTGTTATCAACGAATGATCCATATGGCATGTTAAAGTAAACAGAATGTTTAGATAAAATTTGATTAATTCGTTGAGTGCATAAACTTAATTAGAACATTTGAGTACACAAACACGACCGTTGATGTCCTATAATGACGGTCGTGTTTGTGTAAGCGCTCTCTTTCTTTTACTAGTGTTTGATTCCATCGTCCGAGTTCGGCCGTCATCGCCCAAGCAAACTTCGACAGATGACGGATTAGCTGTACGCGAGCCATTAGGGGACATTTGGTTCCAACAAAACGAAGCAACGGCTCACACTTCTAGGGCATTAATGGCTGTTTTGACAGAACATTTCCCGGGACGACTCATCTCAATAAGGGGCGATTTGGAGTGGCCAGCCTGCTTACCCGATTTGGCCGCTTGCGATTTTTGTGTTATTTTAAATCCCGCATTCATCCAAGGACCCTACAAAACGGACAGGAATTGCCAGCATCAGCGGGTATGTTGCGAATATGCTAATAAGGGTAATGGCGCCAGAACCCGGCTTACTCAGTGTATAGACAATGGGGGACATCACCTACCTGACATATTTCCAAAACTATATAAAACAAAACTGTAGATACACAATACAATACACAATACAATACATTTTAGAAAAAAAAAATTGTGATATGTAAAATGAGTTTTATTATTTTTTCAGTTATCAAGTTATGTTGCCGCACCCAGTATAAAAAAAATATTTTAAAACGGACACTTATTTTGGGAGTTTTCAGCAAATCAGACACTTATTATGTGCCAGAGGTAGTATTACCGAAAAGGTTACGAAATGTATGTGCTACCAAGCCAAGTAATATAATTCCCATCCAAATCCTTGGCTATTAAAATGCATATGAATTGATAGTTATTTTTATCCTGCGAATGTAAAATAAGCGTTTATAATTAAATTCCAGACGTCAACATTTAATTCAGGTGATTTGTTTTTCTGTGACGCACCCAAAAATTGTACGCATTGCGTTGGGCAACGAGAATATTAAAATTAAAATCGATTTTTTTATGCGTAAATGATACGCATTCACGCAACGCGTATTATGTTAATTTTCGTTGCAAATAAAGCTGTCTTATTCAGGCTAATTATATAGATCCGATTAGAATATATCGAAACAATCTAGAAAATGGGCGTAAATCAATCAGCTAGCCTTAAGTACTCAAATATAATTAAGGTTGTGCTGTTTAGTGCTGTGGAGTTCTTGGAAATAATTTGTTCTTGACTGGACAAATCAAGTTCTGTATTTACAGATTAAGTATTAAGTCCTACTAGCAATGCAAAAGCTTTTAAGCTGGCAAACTTTTTACCCATATTAAACATCTTTTACAACAAACGTCGATTCAAGTTTTAAAATTGAATAAATTAGTCTTCTCCGCCTATATTGGATATATAAATCTATACAATGCTATATAAACCTATATTGGAATCAAACTGCCAAAGTAAAAATAAAAAACAATACACAAGACAGTATCAATATAAAGAAAGGAGTAAGACAAGGGTGCATTTGTCACCTCTACTGTTTAATGTATATTCGGAGGAAATATTTAAAAAAGCACTGGACAACGCAACAGATGGTGTTATTATCAACGGCGAATGTTTGTATAATCTGCGATACACGGGTGATACGGTGATCATGAGCAACAGCGAAGAAGGATTGCAGCGGCTAATAAACCGAGTAGTTACCGTCTGCGAAGAATATGGCATGAAACTTAATATAAATAAAACTAAAACAATGGTAATCAGTAAAAACCCAGATGCTAGTGCTGAAATATCTGTAAACGGGAACACCCTGGAAAGAGTGAGGAAAATGACATATCTGGGCTGCGTGCTCAATGATAGCTGGGATCATTCGGTTGAGATAAAGGCTAGAGTGGAAAAGGCAAGAGCAGTATTAAACTACATGCGCAACCTAAAAACCAGGCTCCGTGTTCTGAGATGTTATGTTTTTGGCACACTGTTTTATGGTATGGAAACGTGGAAACTAACCGAAACAACGCAAAGGAGAGAGAAGGCCTTTGAAATGTGGTGCTACCGCAGGTTGCTGAGAATTCCTTGGACAAGCTATACTACCAACATCGAGGTCCTAAACCCCATAGAGAAGCAAACAGAAATAATGAATACTGCCAAACAGAGAAAAACAAGCTAATTTGGACACATAACGAGAAGCGACAAATACAGAGCGCTTCAATTCACAATTGAAGGAAAAATAGACGGAAAAATGGGGCTAAGCAGAAGAAGGAATTTATGGCTGAAAAACTTGCGACAATGGACGAATATGACTTCAGTTGAACTGTTCCGAGCTGCAGTGGATAAAGTGAGATGTGCTAATGTGATCGCCAACGTCCTGAGAGGATAAGCCACATCGAGAAGAGAAGAAGTCTTCTCCAATACTTAATACTTAAATAATAATACTCATTTTGAATACTAATAATTAATTAATAGTATATTACGTAACGAGAGTTGTAAGAAGCATAAAGTTACTACCCGCGTAGCGGGAGTGCGTAATTCCGCGAGTACGTAATAGCCTTAAAACTCGAGTTACGTACTATACCTAATCTACGACCACACTAATTTGTTTCTGTTAAATAAAAAAAATATGTTTGATGTAACAAATTTATTTCTTATAGGTTATGTTTATTCAATTATCATTATTTAACATTATAATAAACAGTTATGTTAGTAATAAACAGTTGTATTTTCATACATAACTGTTACTCCACACTATTTAACTTGAAAGAAATGAAAATAAATACATTATTAATGGTTACATACCTTATTATTTAGTACTTATTTGGGTTAAACTGAAATATGATTGCTCATAGATATAGGCAATCAACGAACCGTAAACCAAACGCACGTTTGTGTTAACAATCATAACTTATCATTAATTGCAGACTGTTACATACGTGTGTGTTATGATGTATTTACATAGTCCACGAAATGTACAATAATGGGCATTTACAATAGTGGTCGCAGATAAAATATTTTACTTACTATTAAATAATACTATCAAATTGGAATCCATAAATTGGATTTTTTATTAATTTTACTCGCTTATTTGTTTCAAAATAATTTGAAATGTATTTGTTCATAACATTAAATATCTCGTAAGTTTTTGTGTTTATAGAACACCCGGACTTTGCATTCCACATTGCCTCCGGGCCATATTAAACATACAATTCTTTATTTTGCTGTTAAATGCCCACCTCAAACTAATCGATCGATCTACTTATATTAGCAAATAGATAAATAAGTTTTGTAGCTTCAGGACAAAATGTTTTATCAAATGTTTTAATTAAGTTTATGTAATCAACGAATTAATCAAATTTCTTCTAAACATTCTGTTTACTTTAACATGCCATATGGATCATTCGTTGATAAAATTTCTTAATATTGGAATATAATTATAAAACTAAATAGACAAGACTAGACAGAGAAGACTAGACAGACAAAACTAGATAGATAAGATTGATAAGACTAGACTAGATTAATAAGACTGGACAGACAAGACAGACAGATCAGACAGACAAGACAGATCAGACAGACCAGACAAACCAGACAGACCAGACAGACCAGACAGATCAGACAGACCAGACAGACCAGACAGACAGACCAGACAGACCAGACAGACCAGACAGACCAGACAGACCAGACAGACCAGACAGACCAGACAGACCAGACAGACCAGACAGACCAGACAGACCAGACAGACAAGACAGACAAGACAGATCAGACAGACCAGACACATCAGACAGCCCAGACAGACCAGACAGACCACCCGGACCAGACAGACTTTCCCTGTGGAATATCCTATACGACGGGGTCCTCAGACTGGAATGAGACTGTCGGAGGGAGTTAAGATGGTCCGCTTCGCCGACGAACTGGCACTTGTTGTAACGGGCAAAGAGGAACGAGGAGTAATGCTAAGAGACAATAAAACCATAGAACTGGTGGACCTGTGGTTACAAGAAGAACAGCTAAAGCTGGGCCAGAGAAGACTGAAGCGGTGCTGCTTACCGGATGAAGACATATAGGCCCATTTGTATTCAAAGTGAAAAATGTGGCAGTTACACGTAAAGTCTCGATTAAATATCAAGGAGTTACCATCGATAAAAAACTATCATTTAATAAACATGTATAACTAGTTGCGGCCAACGCGTTAAAAACGGTAGCAGCACTGGGCAGATAATGAGAAACGCTGGGGGTCCAAGAAGTAGTTTCGAGGAGGAAACTAATATGCTCGGTTGCCCACTCAGCAATGCTGTATGGGGCTCCTGTCTCTGAAAAGAATGCAAGTATAAGACGAAAAATGGCTCTACGAGTATAAAGTGCGTACAGGACAGTGTCACGAGACGCCGTCTTGCGTAGCAGCACTGGGCAGAACAATGCCAAACGCTGGAGGTCCAAGAAGTAATTTCGAGGAGGAAACTAATATGCTCGGTTGCCCACTCAGCAATGCTGTATGGGGCTCCTGTCTCTGAAAAGAATGCAAGTATAAGACGAAAAATGGCTCTACGAGTATACAGTGCATACAGGACAGTGTCGCGGGACGCCGTCTTGGTGATCGTGAGCATATTACCCATAGGGTTCATGGTTTTATGTTTTGATCAAAAGCGGAAAATAGCGCTCCTCTATAATCCTTTGCTCCTCCATATCTCGGCGCCGCGCCACGTTGAACGCAGACGGCGGCAAACTTGAAGGTTTACTTTTAGAGTGTACCCTGCACATTTATGGAGATATATCAGGATCTGGGGGCCCTACAGAAGTGCCTATCGGTTTTTAAGATTCCCGCATCTATACTGCGCGATGCGAACCCAAATTTCGCCGATGACGGTTGCGGATTTTTTTTCGGCATTTCGGACGCACCGGGTGAAGGGAGGAAGCCACGAGTGGTACCGTATACGCGGCGGGCGGCATCGCCTCGTGGTGCAAAAGTCAGATTCGACCTCGCGGTGAGGGGGATTAATGTAAAAAATCGTGCAAAAAAAAGAGTGAAATTTTCGTTGGCAGCTCGACGGGGACGGCTCGGACCGAGAGCCCATAAAGGCAAGAGGCGCGTGCGTCCGCTCCGAATCGAACGCGTGCAGTTTCGAGGTGCTGCGCCCAGAAACGGCGAAACTGCAGCGGTCAGACTGACCGCACCTTCCAGCGCAGGAGAGCCGATATATTTTGAATTGTGGCGGGTGACTCCTTGGGCGAAGCTATGCGGCGCCGGCACCAAAATCCGCGGCTCGGCGGGGCCCATATGCGGTCAATTTGGAATTTCATCCTGGACGCGACATCCTGGTGCCCCAAATCGACAAGTTTTTCTGTGCAGATTAACAGTGATAAGTGGGCGTCGCGACACGATTCCGCGAAGTCCAATTATGGATTCGGAAAGCCAAAACACCATTCTACAATCTACTGAAAAATCGAGAACATTCACCGCGGGGCTGCAAAAATATGGACGTTTTACTTTCATTTGTTTCCTGCAATACGGCGAGTTTCAGCGAGCGTCGCGACGGTTTCAAACTACGCAGCGCGATGCCACTTGCATTAAAAGATAGCATTAAAAGCCTTCAATTCTCTACGGGAATCGCGCGAAACCGTGGTAGAAACACTGGGACGAGAGATATAAGATGGGGCAGAAAAAAGCCAAGTGCCAGATATTTGAAAAGTGGCAAAGACAGGAGTGCTTCTAACAAAGGCCAGTAGACAAGACAGCTAATTCCAGATCTGTTGTATACAGGCCTTCTGCGCAGTCTGTAATGAAAAAAAAGAGATGCGAAACACATTCTTGGCAGTGGCGGCATAAGATGTCAGTCGGTCGAGGAGGCATTAAAGAAAGCGAAGTAATGACGAAGTTCCTACAGATAAACCCAGGAAGAGGCCGCGAAGCACAGGATCTCATGCTACAGACTGCTGCGGAAAAACTTGCGGATGTGCTAATAATCAGCGAACAGTATAGATGTCTGGATACAGGCTCATGGTTCCAGGATGAGACAGGTAGAAGAGCCATCGCCGTGCTGAATCGGAACATACGAATCAGGTAAGTCAGTAAGCAGACATCCAACTTTGTATGGATCGATATGGAAGGTAAGAGTATATAGCTGCTATATCTCACCAAATCTTGACTACGAAGATTTCCTAGATAGACGAGCTGAAAGAAAATAGACTGAGATTGGCGAGCAATGAAGTTTTTGTGGCAGGTGATTTTAACTGCAAATCACCAGAATGGGGCTTAAGAATAATGGATAGAAGAGGCGTACTTCTGTCTGAAATAATAGCGAGGCTGGACCTAGTGATCCTTAACGAGGGAAACTCTTTTACATTCCGAAGAAGAATTACCGGATCGGTTATCGACGTTACAATAGCATCGGAAGGCATCGCGCATAGGGTGGAGAGGTGGAGAGTACAAGAGGACGCCAAGCGACCACCAATATTTGGAATTTAGCCTGAAAACGAACCCAGAGAGTCAACAGAGAAACACTAATGTCGAACATGGAAACGGAGACGGATGGATGGTGAAGAAACTTGATAGCACTCAGCTAAGAGCGACGCTGGAAATAGCTAAGATGCATGGAGACTTGCAAAGACTTTCAGAGATAGGTGACGTAGATCAACTTGTAGAATATGCGGTCGAAAACATTACAACAGCGTGCGATGCATCGATGCCAACACGCAAATTTGCCTTAAATGGAAAAAGTCAGTTTACTGGTGGAACGCTGAAATCATAAACCTAAGGAAGAAGTATGTTACAACATTCAGGTCTGACAACGCCACAGAAGGCGGCGGCAAAACGCAACAGACAGGATGCCTGGACAAGAAGGGGACCTGGACGCGAATTTCAAAAAAGCAAGAAAGGAATTGCGCATGACCATCAAAAATAGTAGGCCTTCGAACTCTGCCGATTCATAAATGAAGACCCATCGGGCCTCCCATATCGAATTGCTATGACAAAACTAATGGGTAGACAGCTGATACCTAGGATCTCGTGCCCACAACTTCTTCTTATATTGCCTATCCGTTCCGGATATTGGCTATCATGTTGGCTATTCGAACTTTGTTAACAGCAGCGCGGAAAAGCTGAGTGGTTGATTGGTTAAACCACGTTCTTAAATTTTTCAACCACGATATTCTCCTTCTGCCCGCTCCTCTAGCTCCATATACCTTTCCTCGGTGGATCTTCTGTAATGGACTTATCGGCTCTCGTGCCCACAATGGGTGAGGGAAATAGTTACGACGCTATTTCCAGTTGAGGAACGAAGACCGGCATAAAAATGGCTAGCCACTGAGACTCTCATGACACGTTTCAGCGTAGAGGAGATCTTTGAGGCTAGGAAACGATTACTATCAGGGAAAGCACCTGATCCAGACAATATCCAAAATGAGATCATCGCAGAAGTAGTGTCAATGTGGCCAGAGTTGTTTCTGGAAACTTACGGACCTTCGAAAGGGAATTTTCGCTACGAAATGGAAAAGACAAAAACTCGTCCTACTGAGAAAAAGGAACAAACCATTGGAAGAACAATCATCATACCGATAGATATGCCCCCTGAACAACATAGAGGAACTTCGTGAAAGACTATTACTTAGGAAACTCGAGACATACATAGAAAACAATGCAGGACTGTCCCAAACTTTTCGAAAAGGTCGATCAACCATGGACGCTATTGGTGAAGTAATAAAGGCAGCAGAAAAGGTCAAAACATGGCAATCGAAAAGTTACTGTGCTTTAGAGACGCTTGACGTAAAAACCGCCTTTACATAAGCCAGGGGGTAGCATCAAGACAGATAACAGAATACTTGAGATAGACGATAGGCAGCTACTTGAGCGACAGACGGTTGATATACCACACGGACGAAGATGAAATTGACTATGAGGTATCGGGGTCGTCCCACAAGGATCGGTCCTGGCACTATTCTTGTGGAACATTATGTACGATGGCTTACTAAACTTAGACTTGCCTAGAACAGCGAGAATAGTTGGGTTTGCAGATGACGCCGCAGTCATGGTGACTGCAAAGGACATAAGCACACTGGAACTAGCAACTAACGAAACTCTCCGCCGCAATGTATCTGATGCATATAATGTCTGCACTTTGTATTTTTGTTTGTTTTAGGATTAGTTGTTCTCGGTTAATTAGAAAAAAAAGCTGCGCATGTTTGCGACAATTGGAGATAATGCTTTTTATAAAACTAAGGGAACCTGGTTTAGAGCGCAAAAGAATACCAAGTTAGCACGATTTTTTGTGGAAAATAGTCTATTTATACTTTCAACGTTATCTTTGAATTTTTATATAGCAAAACTGCCAAGTGGTCAAGATATCTGCATCGGCGGCAGACGTGTTTTTCACTGATTTGGTCTAACTGCTGACAGCGCAGTACCGAAATAGGTAGTCTAAAACATAAAAGCCAAGGTGTTTTGTAACTAATGTTTGTGAATACAGAACATTGATATCACTAACCATTTTTCCACAAAAAAAATTGGGATAACTCGGTATTTTTTTGGCGCTCAAAACCAGGCGCTCCTGTTAAAATGAAAAATCTTCTAGTAAATTTTTGGGTGATATATCTATGCAATTTTCTGGATCTGGTTCCACATAAGTGTTTTTAAGTAGAAGAACCTTATTTGATAAAATAAGACTAAAATAATATTATAACAGGATTTAAAGTTATATTACAAGCAATTTATAGTGGCCATGAAATAGAGGTGGAGAAGTATCACCCTTATGCTCTGGAGCCCGAAAACTATTTTCACAAAAATACTCTTGGTACTCAATGACCCCTACTGTGCATAAGGTACTAGTGCATAAGGCCCAGACATAATAAAACACGCTTTACTTCCAATAGGACAACTTGATTCTCAGTATTTTTCTCGTAAAATTTCACACAGCAAAACGAACGAAGATGTGCTGAATTTACTGCTGATAACATCAGACCCATTTCTTGCTAGCATAAGAGGAACACCTAAAAAAAGCAAAGAAGTTTGATACGGAAGTTTTGAATTTGATAAACCAGACATCATTTTTTTTCGATATCAGCAATCAAACATCTATCAGTTATACAGACTCTGATGATTCTTCATAAAAGTTAATATGACTTAGGCTCGCTACACACGTACCGTGTGGATGTATCCGGCGCAGGCCCGGCACCGGGTTGAACACCTTACACACATACCGGATGGATTTGTCCGGAACCGGCCCGATGGCCCACTAGGTCGAGCTACGAGCAGTGTATGTATTTGACTTCAGTACAAAATGGATCGCGAAAGAGTTATTTGTATGTGGTTACTTTATCGGCGGTTACTTCGCAAGAAAAAAAAACAAAGAAAACATTGGGTGCACCCACTCGACAAGTGAAGACGGTCAACTGCCGGATCGACATGTGTGCTTCAATACAGTTCCATAGCCCACCACAGCCGAGCCGGTACCCGGTAGCCAGATGGTCAGTGGGGGCCGGCCGGTGACAACCCGACAAAAAGAGTCGGCCCGGCGCCGGATGGACTCACGCGACACGTCTGAACTCTTCCATGCTAGACTATGCAACACCACCCCCTCCACCCGGTGCCGGGCCTACGCCGGATACATCCACACGGTACGTGTGTAGCGAGCCTTATAGTTCTTGATATATACATGTATATAGTACAGAAAAAAAATACATATTAAACTTTGTATTATTATTAAAAAGTGTACTTATCATTTTATAGTCAAAATTTAGCTCAAATAATTTTTGCCAAGAAATCATGCATTCGTCCCCACTGTGCGGCGGACAAATAATTGGTTAAAAGAGCAGGGTCTAACAATGTCAGTTCATAAAACAGAAGCGATACTGATCACGAATAAGAGGCTGTTCGCACCACCGAAACTCGGTCTCTGGAAGGGCAAGATATCCCCTTATTGAAAACATTGAGGTATCTTGGCGTCCAACTCGACAGCGGTCTGCGGTACGCAGACCATATAGCCAAAACATCGAAAAAGGCAGCGTCTACAAACACAGCTCTGGTACGGTTGATCCCGAACATTAGAGAGCCGAGGGAATTGAAGCGTACAGACTAGAGAGACTAGGCAGACTAGACTGACAAGATTAGAAAGACCAGACAGACAAGACTGGATAGAAAATACTAGACGGACATGACTAGAGAGACAAGACTAGACAGCAATAAATTGCGATACATAGAAATCAATGAAAAACGTTAAACTATAAACAGACAATCGTACATAAAGTGTAAGTCACAGCCGAGTAACAGACGGGACATATGTGGGTGCCGTGGATATAGGCTGAGGTCAGAAGTTTAAAGTATTATAGCGATGACGAATATTACTACATCTTGTTTTGTTTATATAATATGCATATTTAGTCATTGATAATTCTATAATTTATTCAATATAAAATCTAACCATTTGTACATACACTAGTCTAGAATTATTATATTAATATAATATATTATATTAATACATTTTCAATAATATATCCAAGCTTCTGCAACATCAAATTGTAACTCATCACCTCATCAGTAACAAATTTGGACACAAGACCAGATAGACCAATTAGGATTAAGAATTCAAGATCAAATTGGAAATAATCTGTTTCAAATTGAGACCAATCGTTATCAAAACGTATCTCAACATTAAATTTGGAATAATCAAAATCAAATGATGAAATAAATAAATTTCACTTTTAAAATATCCAATAGACCTTTTTACGGTTAGTTAAGCGCATGGTCATCTATCAAGGGTGAAAGGCGGGAATATGAAAGTTTCGGGCAAATATTAAGGTTATACGTCAAAAACTTCTGGCAATTTTGAAGTACAACAGGCGGAAATAGACGCATGCGCACAAAAAAATTTCAACTATGAAAAGGGCTATTGCAGATTAATGCAAAATGAAATGTGGATGCGTCAGTAACAAAAATATGAAAATAAATTTAAATTATACAGATATAAAATTCTTGGCAGAAGGACTTCGAGGTCGGTAGCCCTATGTACCATTTAATATGTTACAATATATATATATATATATATATATATATATATATATATATATATATATATATATATATATATATATATATATATATATATATATATATGTTGTATTTGAGGTTTTCGCGGATAGATACCTGTGTTGTATTGTTTTCTCGAGGATTCCGCGTTGATGCTGAGGGTTGGCTCTGAAAAGAACTGGATTCTCGAGGTTTCGGCGAACTAACATTCGCCATTCTCAAGAGATATATGCGTCCGTGCGGGTCAACCGTTAGACGCATACAGTATAGAGCAGTATAACAGTATAGAGTAGTATAACGCATACTGTATGCGTCTAACGGTTGACCCGAACGGACGCATATATCTCTTGAGAATGGCGAATGTTAGTTCGCCGAAACGTCGAGAATCCGGTTCTTTTCAGAGCCAACCCTCAGCATCAACGCGGAATCCCCGAGAAAACAATACAACACAGGTATCATTTATTACAATGAGTGAACATATACCTGTGAAGAATACGACAATCTGTCAATTTCGTCTGAAAGTGATGTTGGTAAATAATGGCGGGAATATTGAATTTTATTTGTTATAGAAATAAGACCCATGAATATAAGAAAAAGAAGACGAATTTATGAATCGGATGAGGAAAGCAATTTGAGCAGTATTAATTCAAAATTTCTACAAACTAAGAAGAGAATTAGAATTTTGGAATTAAGTGATTTAACGACTGACGAGGACGATGCTTCTAATTCTCTATTACATTATGAAAATAATGATATGAAGATTAGGAAAAGTAAAAGGAATAAAGGCAAAAATATTATTATATACAAAAACTGGAAATATTATTCCTGCTAAGAAATTCGAAAATAAGGATTGCAAATGTAAGAAATTGTGCGAGAATCGTATTACAGAGGGTGATCGAATATCACTTTTTAATTTCTTTTGGGAAATGGGGGATTTTAACAAACTAAATATATTCTGGTGTGCATCCACTCAGCGTGCGCCAACAAAAAGAAGACGAGGCAGACATTTTAAGGGACCAGCCAGTATTTGTAGTTATAAATACTTTTTAAATATGGAAAAGGAAAGCATTGAGGTTATGCAAAAAGTTCTTTATGGATTCATTTGATATATCTATAGGCAGACTACATATGGCTCTCAAAGCAAAGATAATAGGAAATGACTTAAGTGGAAAAATGAAAGGATTTTGCAGAAAGAGTGATGAGAAACTAGTGGATGTCGCAAAAGATCATATAAAAGGTTTTCCACACTATGACAGTCATTACACGCGTTCTAATAATCCCAATAGAAAATAACTGAGCTCTAATTTGAACTTAAGAAAAATGTACAACTTGTATGTTGAAGTGCGAAGAAAACCATACAACATTTCTCAGCGAGCGAATATATAAGAAAATTTTTAACAATAATTTTAATTAAAGTTTTCATCACCCACATACTTGTCAAAAATGCGGTTATTTAAATTTGAAAATTAAAGCTACCTCAGATCCTAATGAAAAAAGCAGCCTTTTAGAGCAGGGGTCTCCAAACTTTCTAGCCTTAGGGCCATACTGATTACGCCAGTAAGTTCCGAGGGCCAAAACCATATTATCATTGTTGCCGGTGGCAAAAAGTGAAATAGTCCACTGATGAAAAAAAAAGTCCGAAAAAGTACGCAACGGTTAAAAAAGGCTGCAAATCGGACTAAAGTCCGCAAAACGGCAACACTGCATATTATTAATTTTACTGTCATTATCTGTAATTTCTAGAATAGTCGTAGAGTACGAGCCATGAGGAGTAACGTGACACGACATCTGGTGGACACAGGCGGAAATATGTAGTACCTTCTATCGCTAACAGATGGCGCTAATAGCACGTACAGAATAATCTCATTGGTTCGAGAAAGTTCTGGTGTCTTTCACTCACTTCTAGATGGCAGTAATTGGAATATATAAGAAGGCTAGTGGCGCAACCACAAGTCAGCTCCTATGACACTGTTGTGAAATAAAATAGTGCGTACCTCATTAAAACGTGTTTGTGCGTGTTTAAGTTTAAGACATCCTTGTAACAGTATTTTGATTTGAATTGTTGCTTTTGTGTGTGATTTAGTAGTATGGAAAAGAAGCGAAAAAGTGAATGCAGAAAATTCAAAGATCAGTGGAACATTCAGTATTTCGTAATTGAGTCCAGTAACAAGGCGCTATGTTTGATTTGCAATGAAAGCATAGCCGTTCTCAAGGAATATAACATTAAACGTCATTATGATACAAAACATTTTCAAAATTACTCAAAATATACAGGAAGTTTGTGGACAGAAAAATTCGAAGCTATGAAGCGCGGATTGAAATCGCAACAATCTTCATTTACAAAACTCAAAACTGAACAAGAGGCTGCAACTGTGTGGCTCTTGAAATTGCAAAACGTGGAAAATCATTCACCAATGAAGAAATGATCAAAGAATGCATAATTGCAGTAGCCGAAGAAATGTGCCCAGAAAAGGTAAATTTATTAAAAACTGTCAGTATGTCAGCAAACACTGTGGCTCGAAGGGTAGAAAACATCGCTGAAAATATATCTTCTCAACTGTTCGACAAAAATGGACATGTTGAGTGGTTTTCTTTGGCCTTGGATGAGTCAACAGATACTGCTCAGGTGTTGATTTATATTCGAGGAGTAGATAAAAGCTATGAAGTGCATGAAGAACTTCTTGATATGTATAGTATTCATGGCACAACTACTGGTACAGATATTTTTAAAGGAGTTGAAATGGCCATAAATCAAAAGACCCATCGATGGAAAAACTTGAAATGTATTACAACTGATGGAGGCAAAAAACGAGTGGGAAAGATAAAGGAGTGGTCGCTCTTGTGTCAAAGGCTGTAGAAAATGACGGTGGTTCAAAACCATTAGTTTTACATTGTATCATTCATCAACAGTCTTTGTGCGGAAAATGTTTGGATATGTCTGAAGTTCTGAAACCAGTCATATCAACTGTTAATTTTATCAGATCTTTTGGGCTGAATCACCGACAATTCCGACAATTTATTTGAAGAGATTGGAGAAAATGACTTACCTTATCATACTGCCGTACGTTGGCTTAGTTGTGGGAAAGTCCTTCAGCGCTTTTTTGAACTTCGAGCAGTGATCGAAATTTTTTTGAATGAAAAGCATCGCCCACTTACTGACTTACAAAACAACGCATGGCTGTGGTAGTTAGCATTCTATGTTGATGTGACAAAACATGTGAACGAACTGAATTTGAGATTGCAAGGAGAAAACCAGCATCTTCCTGATTTATACACTAATATCAAATCAATTCGGAAGATATTGATACTGTTTCAATCACAACTACGAAGTAAATGTTTTTCACATTTTAAAACATTCAGCCACACCACTGAGACTGAGTTTCCTATCGATTTTGCAATCGAAACTTTTAGTGCTTTGAAAATAAATTTTGATACTCGTTTCTCGGACTTTGATGCCATTGCAAATCAAATTAAGATTTTTCAGAATCCTTTTGATACTGACATTGAAACCCTAGTCCCGGAACTTCAAATGGAAATGATTGATCTACAGTGCAGTGATAGAATTAAGAACAAATATCAAAACTCATCTATGTTGGAATTTTATAAGAGTCTTCCACTGACACAATTTCATAATTTGCATAAATTTGCTCGTGGGCTGTTTTCTGTTTTTGGTACTACTTATTTGTGTGAGAAGACCTTCTCCAAAATGAAGTACACAAAAAGTGTTTACAGATCTAAATTAACTGATGAGCATCTTAAATCTCTTTTAATAATTGGTACAAGTAAAATTAGTCTCATTAGTATTTCATATGTCATTATGCTTGTTATAAGTTATGTTTTTATTTAAAATGTATAAAATGTTAGTTGGATTCATTTCAATAATTTGTTAGTTATTATATACTGAAGTTAAATTTTCTGCATATTATACATGTTTTTACTCATTACAATTCTGTGTTTCTTTATCCAACTTATCACAAAAACAATAACAATAAGCCTACAACAATGTTATGAGTAGTTAGCCCAAGACCATATCAATGTAGATGTCATATTAATAATTATTCAACATAAAATTAGAATACTTCAGTAAACTAAATTTAATTTGCTATAAAAAATATGTTCTCTAAAAGGAGTTTTCAAGTATGCTAGCTCTCCGCGGGCCGGAGAAAATCTGTCCGCGGGCCGGATGTGGCCCTCGGGCCGTAGTTTGGAGACCCCTGTTTTAGAGGAACATCACACATTTAAAAAGTGCAGAACTGACTAGACAAGCTTTAAAAGAAGATCAAAACTTAGCATCAATGAACCCAGATAAATATTTCGCATTTTCCTTTGATCTAGAAAAGGCCCTTCCATATCCCAAGTTAACAGTTTCTGTTGCATACTATAAGCGAAACATGTATGTTCTTAATGAAGGTTTTCATAATTTTCATGACAATAGAATTCATATGTATGCATGGGAGGAAACTGTAGCATCTTGAGGTGCGGAAGAAATAGCATCTTGCTGTCTGAAGCATATTCAGACGATAACAACTCAAGATCATATCATAGCATACAGTGACATGTGTACCGGACAAAATCGCAATATTAAGCTCGCACTGATGTGGTTAAGGATTGTTCAATCATACGATAATAACATAAATGTTATTGACCACAAATTTTTACTGTCGGGTCATTCATTTCTTCCAAAAGACAGAGATTTTGCAGTTGTGGAAACAGCATTAAAGAGAAAGGACCAATTATTCATTGCTCAAGACTATTATAATACAATAAAGGCTTGCCCAAAAAAAACAGCTTCATTTTGTATGAAATGAAAAAAGAGAAGACTTTGTCTCAACCAAATCTCTAGAAGATGCAATATCAAACAGAAAAAAAAGATACGGATGGAGAAATTGTGCCTTAAAATATGTTGGATGAGGTTCAAAAGAACTGAACCTCACAATTTTTTTTATAAAATTAGTAGGGAAGAAACTGCTCCATTTAAAATAATTTTTTTATTTGGAAAAAAGGGAAGACCAAAAATCCTCAGCAAAATTAATGTGTAACCACTTTATAAAACTTCAAGGGGCAAAACAAGAGAGAAATATAACGGTTTGATAAGTTTATTACCTTATATACCGCATATTCACCATAAATACTTCAATATGCTAACTGTAAAAGAAAACTATGTTTAAAATATCATTTTTTTATTTAAAGATCTTAACGAAGTAATTTTCATTTTTATATTTTTAATATATCTGAAATAAACTCTTAATAAATTTGGTTATTCGTGTATTTAAAGCTATAAGCTTTTATGTCTATAAAAATATGGACTTAAATTTGCTCCTGTTTTTATTTCTTCTAATATGTTATTTTTGAAAGCGGTATAAGTCCATGTGGAGCTAAAAAATCGTTTATTTTTTCAAATTATTTTTGTAATTATTATTTCATAATAAAATTTAAAAGGTGTATAGTGTAAAAAACATCACTCGAATTGGATTTGTTGTTGGCCAATATTTTTAAATTGATTCAAACGCAAACCCTTAAATATCTCAATATATGAAAAAATGGACTGCCAGCTCTGCCAGCCAAAAAAAGCCAGCTCACACACACACACACACATATACATATATATATATATATATATATATATATATATATATATATATATATATATATATATATATACATACATATACATATATACATATATATATATATATATATATATACATATCATTATTAAAAAATACCTATGTGTATTGGAATATAAAAGATGTTTATCCGAAATTAAAAAGAATTTCTCACATTCATCTGCAACAAATATCTATGACAACACACAGCCAATCCTTTAATACAGCTGATATTATTATGAATCATTTAAATACAGCTATTTGTAAACTCTTTGGCCCCTGGTTTTCCTAATACTCAGCTTCTAATTTCACAACCGATTCAATAGACGTTCCCTATTCATCCAAGATTAACTACCTGTGCAGTTACGAAGAATATTAACTGTAAATGTAGATCCTCCAGTGTGTTAATATGGGATTAAATAGTTACGAAATTAGAAAATGATAAATTATGAACAGAGGCCAAGCAATTTATAGCCTTGCTTTGTCTTCACTAGTCTTGTATGGTTCTGTCTGGTCGTCCTTGGTCTTGTCAGGTCTAGGGCTTCACACGAGAACGCTATTTTTCTCGACCCGTCTCGTCTCGTAAAAGCGAGACGAAACCGAGACGATATCGCATGTGATCTCACTCGAGCATGTGAGCGAGAACGTGACACAGTCTCGCTCTCGCGAGAGCGAAAGCGTATGTGGTCTCGCTCTCGCGAGACACGAGAGTCTCGTTTCCGATCTCGGTCATACCTCATCTTCAATCTTTGACTCTAATACGGGCAGTAATATTTTCTAGCTTATATTTGAACTGCGGGCTCGGGCAAGTTACATTTCATTATATAACAATTAAAAGAGTAGATTTCGTAATTATTAAATAGTAACATTTGTATCTTTTCTTCAAAGATAATTTGTTGGAAATCATTGTATACTTATCGTCAACTATACATTGTATACTATCGCAAACTAATCTTTTTATAAAAAACATTTCTTAAGAACAACTACTTCACTGGCAAACACCACGACTGGCATTGAATTACAGAATAGAATAGAATAATCTCAAATACGATAATACCAGTTAGCTGTAAATTGCAGAATAGATAAGTTGCATTTCATTCTAAATTATTTTAATACAACTAATTATGTGATTTCTTTCATGTGATTGTTCATTTGACAATAGTTTCACCAACACAGTGGCATCTTCAGAATAACTACAAACTTTTTCTATTATCTACATATATATATATATATATATATATATATATATATATATATAGAGAGAGAGAGAGAGAGAGAGAGATATATATATATATATATATATATATATATATATATATATATATATATATATATATATATATATGTATATATATATATACAATTTATGATGGGGTTTGCCATATTTTTAGGAGTGGTGAATGTTGGAGGAATTCTGTTTGTTCGTTGAGGCAGTTTTTTGAGCTTTTATTCATGACTTTCCCGATTTCTAAGGATTCCAAGAAGACCAATTTCCCTAGCCCTTCCCCAAAAACCCTTTTTCCTGGATGTGTATTATTCTCGGGTTTCATTTTATTATTCTCGGCTTTCATTTTATTTCTAATTTTAATTTGTTGTTAATGATAAAGCCATAGGTACTGATGAAGCATAAAGGCAGAAACGCGTATATGGATGTTCTTCTTCTTCTTTCGAATGGGCCTAATTTGGACCACTCTTGTTCAACTGTTGGGCTTTGGTCTTTGCCAGTGTTGTCGCATCTTCTGCCAGTGTAACTTTTTTCTCTCTTCTGTCCAGGGGGTACCTTTCCTTGAGGGTTTTTCCTGAAATCCACGGACTTCCCTCAGGGTGCGTCTCACAGACTGTCTGTTTTGGTGATCTGTTTTTCCCAGTTCTTTAAGCCTGGAATACTCTTTGTGAGTCTGCGAGACTCATAGAGCCATTGTATTTCTTTCCACACTCATGTTACTAGTACTACACCCCTCACCATCCAGGACATCTTCAGCTATTTAGTTGCCTAAGAGAAGCGCCCTGGAGTTAATTTCTTTGTCCATTGCTTGGTAAGTATTAGCCATTTTACTAAAACCGTCCGAGTCTGCGAGACTTATAAACAGTAATACCCGAATAATATGTGAGTCTCTGAGACTCATAAAAAGTAATAGGCGTCTATTTTATATGAGCCTATGAAACTGATAAAAAGTACCTGATACCAAGATGAATTTGATACCTCAGACGATTTTGACTTCCAACCATCAATTTCTCAAAATAATGCTGCCACAGCTAAGAAAACAAAGAAAAAAACTGTAAGAAAAAAAAAACAATGCAGTGGAATATGAGGAGGCAGAAGTAGAAAGATTGCTAAAGTTGGATTGTGCAAAACTGATTGGCAAAAATAATCTGGTCTGGCACACAAAACCAATCCGTTCAAGAACTTCACAAACCTTAGCAAAAAATGAAATCCACGTTGGACCAAAAATCAAAGGAAATGCACCTCAGGCTTCAAGACCAATAGGATTCTTCAAGTCGTTCTTTTGAACTGACTTATTTGACACAATATTAAAATATACTAATGGGGAAATCGAAAGTAAAAGAATCAAATATAAAAACTCTGGAGCTTCCAATTTAGTCTTGACAAACAAAGAGGAACTACGAGCACTACGAGCACAAGACCAGCAGTATCCAGAAGGCGATGCCAGTAGCGGACCTTGCAAAAAGAAATATTGTAGTATTTGTAATTACTCAAAAAACATACAATCTGGAATGGCATGCTCAAAATGTAACGTTCCAATATGCGGTGAGCACTCAAGAAAAGTTTGTGTGAACTATTGTTTTGTGTTTACAAGTTTTTAAAACATTTTACTTTTGGATAGTGTTTTAACTTTCTATAAAACTTGTTAACTTTCTATAAAAAAAATAATTTTTTTTTTATTAGTTCGAAAAAAACTACCTGTCATATTATTTTTCTTTGTTTTTCATTTTTTGTTTCGACTTAATTTTTAAAATTAAATGTCTTATTGTCTTCATTACTTTAATTGTTCAAATAAAACGAATTTTATAAAATAAGAGTTTCAAATATAGTAATTTCCTAAGTATGAGTCTGGGAGACTCACAAGGAGTAATAACCCTCAGAAAAAGTGAAAGAGTAATCCAGGATTAATATCCTTCTCGGTTTCTGTCAACCAAGTAGTACGAACCTTCTTGTTTTGCCAGAAGTTGAACAGACGGTTGGTTAGTCGGTTTGGAGGCATCTACCTTTACCCGATCATATTCCGGAGGATTCTCCTCTCTCTGATTTCCAATTTCTCCACCAGACCTCCTCGGTTAAAGGAAAGACACTCCATTGCATATAGGGTTTCTGGTCGTAAGTCTGATGTGTAGTGTTGAAGTTTCAGGTTGCGTGACAGGCATTTCTTGTAAGTGTTTTTAGTCAGTCGATAGGCTAGTTCTAACTTGTTGACTCTCTTGGATAATGATGCTCTTTCTGATAAGTTGGGTTCAATCCATTCGCCGAGATACTTAAATTTCTCAGTCCTTTTGATGTTTCCCTGCTCTAGTAACATCTCTCTGTTTGCTTTTCTGATGTTGGTGAATAATTCTGTTTTCTCCAGCGATGAAAGCACATGAAAACCCATCTTAGCAGCCTGTTTTCTGGAGCAATTTACCTGCATTGTTGCCATCTCAAGAGAATCAGCAAACAAGGCCATGTCATCTGCAAAAGCCAGGCAATCTACAACCAGTCCATCGTTCTTACGTCCTAGTTAGATACCACTCTGAGCACCCAAATTGATCAGTTCCTTGCGCCATTCTCTCATAACTTTTTCAAGGACACAGTTGAAGAGAAGTGGGGAAAGTCCATCTTCTGGTCTCATTCCAATTTTTATTTCGAAGCTTTCTAAAATCTCGCCTCTAAATTTAACCTTGGAATGGGTGTTGGTCAAAGTTTCTAGGATGAGTCTGCGGATTTTGTTGTCTAGCCCTAGTTCCTGGAGTACCTTGTTAAGTTAAGATTTCCAATCTGGTAGTAATTTCTCTGTTTCCCAGCTGTCCAGCAACGATAGAGTCCTGTCCATCTGCCTTATTATTCTTAAGAAGTTGAATGATCTGGCCAACTTCTTCCAATGAAGGGGGAAGCGAGTCTGGGTTTGATGTGGTTTGTTTATAGTCGAAGTCTTCGCTGGGTGGGTCACAGTTGAATAGATTTTTTTTTGACACAAGATAGCTTGGCGGAGCTTATTTTCTGAGTGCCTGCTTGAAGGTTCCAAAGTAATCGCTGCAATTATTCTTAGCAAAGCTCTCTTCGATTTGGGTTACTTGGTTTTGTGTGAAGGTTCGTTTGGTTCCTCGAATTATCTTGGCTGTAACCTTTCTTTGTTCCAAAAATTTTTGCCAATTTTCCTTGGTCTTTTTAGAATTTCACTTCACCCAGGCTATCTGTCTTTGGGCTACTGCATTGTCACAGTCTTCAGTTCACCACTGATGCTTGTTTGGACTTGTTTGATCCTGTCCAGAGTCTGATCTTGTCTGTTCTTTTCTCGTCTTGTCTGGTTTGGTCTGGTCTTGCCTGGTCCTGTCTAGTTTGTCTCGTTTTGTGATATTTTCTGGTCTTGTCTCATCTAGTCCAGTCTGGTGTTGTCTGGACCTGTTTAGACATGCCTGGTCTTGTCTGGCTTATTGCGCCTTGTCTAGTTTTGTCTGACCTTGTCTGGTCCTGTCAGGTTTTGTCTGGTCTTGTCGTCTTGTCTATTCCTGCCTGGTCCTGTCTTGTCTTGTCTGGTCATCCCTGGTCATGTCTCGTCTTGTCTGGTCTTGTCTGGTGTTGCCTGGTCTTGTTTGGCCTTGTCTGGTAATGTCTGGTCTTGTCTGGTTTTGTCGAACAAATGTATTGGATGGCCGCTACTTGTCTGGTCTTGTCAGGTTTTGTCTGGTCTTGTCGTCTTGTCTATTCCTGCCTGGTCCTGTCTTGTCTTGTCTGGTCATCCCTGGTCATGTCTCGTCTTGTCTGGTCTTGTCTGGTGTTGCCTGGTCTTGTCTACTCTTATCTGGTCTTGTTTGTTTTTGTCTGGTCTTGTCAGGTTTTGTCTGGTCTTGTCGTCTTGTCTATTCCTGCCTGGTCCTGTCTTGTCTTGTCTGGTCATCCCTGGTCATGTCTCGTCTTGTCTGGTATTGTCTGGTATTGTCTGGTCTTGTTTGGCCTTATCTGGTAATGTCTGGTATTGTCTGGTTTTGTCGAACAAATGTATTGGATGGTTTGAGGCAAGTTTAAAAATCTATATTTAATTATAAAGCAGCTGCAAATGACTACAACTCAAAATGAATACTAAGCTGTGAAAGTAGTAATAAATAGTAAAAACTATATGTACAAGCTTTATATCCGTGATTGATTTACAACCAATGAATAACGAAATTGGTTGAAATTACGTTGGTATTTTATAATCATGAATAGAAATTGAAAATTTAAGATTCCCAAGTAGATACTAACATAACATAAATTATTGATTAGCTAAAAACAGTTTTGATAAAATTCACGTTGAATGCTAAAGCACTTAGGTGAAAAAGCCATGTAATTGAAATAATGCGCGAATTAAATAGCTGAAATCACTGACCGAGTGCCAATTTTAGGTCAAACCTCAGTGGGATTGAATTTTTTACACATAAATCAACAGCAATGAATAAAACTTAACAAAAAGAAATAATTTTGCAACCGACATTCCGTCAATCAAGCAAATTTAAAATATTAAGTTGTCGCCGCAGCATCAAAGGCACAAAAGTGCATCGTAACGTTCATAAAACTTCCAAATTAGTCTTATAATTACAACGTTACAATAAAATTCACAATAAAATTTCGAGTTTCTTTTCATGAATATAACTTTTTTTATTATTGGGAGATAATAAAATAATTGATAAGATTATTTTATTATTATAAGTAATGTGTTTTGCCGCTTCACCTTGTGCTCGAAAAGCGGCCAATGTCGGGCAACACAAGGCGATCACAATATAAAGATAATAATGATGTGGTCTATCTCGCACCGACGCGCAGTCACAGTCTATTAGTCGGAGCGAGAAGGATGGAGAACGAGAACCGCAACAGCAGACGGACGGTCGCCAGGCTTAACACATTCCCAGAAAACAAATCACGAATTAATAAATTTGTTATAAAACTTAATTATTGGTAATTTCTATTATTCTTTAGGATGTTACTTTCTGAGGACAAATAAGAAAAAAACTTGATTTATTTTTATTGTCGTTAATTAATTTAGCTCTGGTTTTAATCAATTTCATTCCTTATGGGTTTTATTTTGCTAAAGGTCAAGGTTCGCCGCACGAGTCCGAGCGCCTCCGAAAAGATGGATATTCCATGTGAAAGGTTGCAGCAATAAAATGCCGTTGCATAATCAAATGTTTATCGACGAACGAAAACTGAAACTGCGAATAGCAAAAACTTTCCAGGAAAACACAACAGACGAGTGTTTTCAATTCCTCTTCCCTGCTCCAACTGTAACATTACCTTGCGTAATCTGCACTGCATTCTAGAACTCGTTTAAATCGCCTTGCAATTGAATTGTTAATTAAGGTGTTAGAGCAGCAGGAAGCAAAAGAATGTTTTCACCAAAAGAGACACAAAATACGGGACATACATCTTACGCGTTTTTGCTTTCGGCGGAAATTGTTTCGACTCTGTGGTTTGCTAACCTTATTGACCGTTAAAATCTCCTCTTGTTGCGTAATGTTACAGAATTTGTATCGATTGCTTTATTGAGAGATGCGACTTCTAGTTTTCGTCATTGGAATTAACATACCAAAATTAGTCGGAAAATATATAAAGTTTTGCAAGGAAGCTTAAGATTTTGAAAATTGCCATCAACTTTAGCAAGAGTTTTATTAAAAGTCTAGTCTAAATAAGACTTTGAAGACCAAGTCTAGTCTTGATACTCAGATTAAATTATCATTAGTCTAGTCTAGATGAAACCTGGAAGATCAAGTTTACACACTAAGATCAGATTATTATAAGTCTAGTCTTGAAAATAATTTAGCTACTATTGTAAAGGGTACGTTCGTAGCGCCCGCCAGTAGGACCGCAGTGCTTCGTACTACCCTTACCGTTTGCGCCGCTGCGCCGGCCGTCGCGCCAACCGCCTTATCGTACGCACACCGCAGCAGCAGAGAGAGCAGCCACTCTCACAGAAGCAAACAAAAGCCGCCACACCGGCACCAGAAGGCAAACACTGGATGAATCTTTGGTGCATCCGGATTCATCCCCAAAAATCCCAATTTGTCCATTTCGAAACGTATTGCCGAAAAGCAAATCTCAATAAAACTTTACAATAGTAATAGTACTTTACAATAGTACCCAACATCCGACATTGTCACCATAAAATGAGGTCCATGTGAAACCTTCTCTACAATTATCTCGACAATTACCTTAGGACAACATTGCTGGTAGGTACAGAACTCTCAGCATGCATACAGAGCAAACATATCTACAGATACCGCCCTCCATCAGCTGACAAATCAAATAGAAACAGCACTGGACAAAGGAAGTAGCGATATGTGCCTTCTTGGACATAGAAGGAGTCTTTGACAACACCGGACACGAGGCTCTCTAAAGAAGCAATATCGACAGCACTATCTCAAAGTGGATGAGCGAAATACTGCGAACCAGAACGGCAGAGGCACATGTTGGAAAAGACCATCAAGATCTCCACAAATCTAGGGTTCCCACAGGGAGGTGTGCTATCACCAGTGATTTGGAGCCTGGTAGTTGATGAATTACTGGCTAGGCTGAACGACCTAGACATCAAATATCAAGGTTACGTCGATGACATAATCATAACCAGAGGGAAGTTTGTGGAAATGCTCTGTGAAATCGTACAGAGAGGCCTCGAAGTAACTAGTAGATGTTGGCAAACAGTGGGACTGAGACTCAACCCGAGCAAAACCACGGTGATACCATTTATTTGAAAGAAAATACTAAACTGCCTACAGCCCATACTGTTAGATGGGAGGACAGTAGAATACCAACAGGAGATAAGGTGTCTTGGTATAACACTAGATAGCAGAGTTCTATAAATTAGAAACGCTGAAGCAGCGGTAGGAAAAGTCAAACGCGCACTGATGGTGTGCAGAAATCTGGCAGATAAAACGTGGGATTGTAACCCCACGAAATAATCCTACGATGCATGGACACAATGATAGTGAGACCTGCGATCACTTACGGGGCAGTTGCGTGTGGGAAGTAGAACCAAGCTTCTATGAGGAAGAGGTTTGAGGAGATTCAGACTGGCGTGTGTCTGCATTACGGGGCCGACGAGGTCGTGCGCGACGGTAGCAAATGAACTGCTACTGGATCTGACTCCCTTGCACCTTGTCGTGGAGAGGGCCGCCGGATCGGCGATTGTAAGGATCAGCAAGGAGGGGGCAGAGGTAAAATAATCGCGAGCAGAGACCGGAACAGCCTCGCTGCCAAGATCCCCTGGCTGGAAGCCCCAAAAGACGAAATGGTATGCAAATACCATTTCTTGGACATAGAAGGAGCCTTTGACAACACCTCACACGAGACTCTCTAAAGAAGCAATATCGACAGCACTATCTCAAAGTGGATGAGCGAAATACTGCGAACCAGAACGGCAAAGGCACAAGTTGGAAAAGACCACCAAGATCTCCACAACTCGAGGGTTCCCACAGGGAGGTGTACTATCACCAGCGATTTGGAGCCTGGTAGTTGATGAATTACTGTTTAGGCTGAACGACCTAGACATCAAATGTCAAGGTTACGTCGATGACATACTCATCATAGCCAGAGACAAGTTTGTGGAAATGCTCTGTGAAATCGTACAGAGAGGCCTCAAAGTTACTAGTAGATGTTGGCAAACAGTGGGACTAAGACTCAACCCGAGCAAATCCACGGTGATACCATTTACTAGAAAGAAAATACTAAACTGCCTACAGCCATACTGTTAGATGGGAGGGCAGTAGAATACCAACAGGAGATAAGGTATCTTGGTATAACACTAGATAGCAGACTTCTATGTAATAGGAAAGCTGAAGCAGCAGTAGGAAAAGTCAAACGCGCTCTAATGGTGTGCAGAAATCTGGCAGTGAAAACGTAGGGAAAACCACAATCCTACGATGGATGTACACAATGATAGTAAGACCTGCGATCACTTACGGGGCAGCTGCGTGGGGAAGTAGAACCAAGCTGGCTTCTATGGGGAAGAAGCTTGAGAAGATTCAAAGACTGGCGTGTGTCTGCATTACGGAGGCGATGAGGTCGTGCGCGACAGCAGAAAATGAATTGCTACTGGATCGGCAAATATAAGGATCAGCAAGGAAGGAATAGGCAGAGGTAAAATAATCGCGAGCAGAGACCGGAACAGCCTCGCCGCCAAGATCCCCGGGCTGGAAGCACCAAAAGACGAATGGTATGTAAATACCATATGTGTAGTAGTAAAGTAGTAAAATACCAATGTGTAGTAGTACAGTAGTAAAATACCAATGTGTAGTTGCATACCATTTCGTCTTTTGGTGCTTCCAGCCCGGGGATCTTGGCAGCGAGGCTTTGAATCTTCTCAAGCTTCTTCCCCATAGAAGCCAGCTTGGTTCTACTTCCCCACGCAGCTGCCCCGTAAGTAATCGCAGGTCTTACTATCATTGTGTACATCCATCGTAGGATTGTGGTTTTCCCTACGTTTTCCCTGCCAGATTTCTGCACACCATTAGAGCGCGTTTGACTTTTCTTACTGCTGCTTCAGCTTTTCTATTCCATAGAAGTCTGCTATCTAGTGTTATACCAAGATACCTTATCTCCTGTTGGTATTCCACTGCCCTCCCATCTAACAGTATGGCTGTAGGCAGTTTAGTATTTTCTTTCTAGTAAATGGTATCACCGTGGTTTTGCTTGTGTTGAGTCTCAGTCCCACTGTTTGCCAACATCTTCTAGTTACTTCGAGGCCTCTCTGTACGATTTCACAGAGCATTTCCACAAACTTCTCTCTGGCTATAATGACTATGTCATCGACGTAACCTTGACATTTGATGTCAAGGTCGTTCAGCCTAAACAGTAATTCATCAACTACCAGGCTCAAAATCACTGGTGATTTTGCTCGCGATTATTTTACCTCTGCTTATTCCTTCTTTGCTGATCCTTATATTTGCCGATCCAGTAGCAATTCATTTTCTGCTGTCGCGCACGACCTCATCGCCTCCGTAATGCAGACACAGGCCAGTCTTTGAATCTTCTCAAGCTTCTTCCCCATAAAAGCCGACTGGAGCAACGAATCCTCAGCATACCACATAGAGTAAAATGCCATCTAGTAGTGTACAGATGGTTCCAATACAATGGAAGGTACTGGTGCAGAAGAGATGCACAATTTAACCTCGACAGGAATTATCGCAAAAAACGAATTGCTATCCTGTCGGACAGCCAAGCAGCCATCAAGGCCTTTAGCTCATACACCATCAGATCCAAACTGATAAGGGATTGTTAATTACTTTGTCCTAAGGTAATTATATCGGCAATTACCTTAGGACAACAGTGCTGGCAAGTGCACCACTACACAACTGTCAGCATGCATACAGAGCAGATCCGTAGAAACCGCCCTGTATCAGCTCCTATTGTCCTGATTCCTTTAGCTCATACACCATCCAAAGTAATGCTAGGATCTTTTAACCAGCAAACAACAAAAGTTTGCCTGAAACTAAACAGGAACAAGCTTAGAATTGACAGGAGTCCTAACGGGATACTGCAGACTTACAAAAGACCCTAGGCCTAGAGGAAGATGGCAGATGCAGATTATGTGGTTCAGCAGAGGAAACCCCCATACATCTACTAAAAGACCGCGGAGCACTCTTCCGCAAGAGGTAAATGTATCTTGGAGACCACTGCTTGAACACAGGAGTTGAACTCCTTGGATCCCACCCAGATCCTGAAATTCCTAAAGGAATCAGGACTATAGGAGGCGCTCTGAATAGATAAGTATACCAACGTTTAGAGGAAGAAGGTGGGTTACAATAGATCTATGAAAGTCGCAGTACAGTAACCACCAAATCTACAACCTAAACCTTCTAAACTAAACATCTAAACAACATCTAAACCTTCTCTACCGCCTCCGCACCCGAGTAGGAGGTTGAACAACAAACACTCCACTCTACACATATAAAACGTTTGTCCGCCCTGTACTGTACCAAATGTCTGCCCTTTCTCTCTGCAAGAAAAACCAAATCAACCCCATCCTCAGTTTCGAAAGATACTGTCTTCGACGAATATTCCGCCTACACTACGAGTTTCCCAGTCTGCACCGTACCCGTCTCCGCAAGCTACAGGAAAAACTCTCCTCCTGCATTATTTCCCAAGAACCCCCAGTTCTCGACCGGGGCGCGAGCCTTTAGGAGTAGGTTTCCGATCCCTTGCTTGACTCTCCTAAAGGCTGCATGGGGCCAGTTTTTGAGGCTATTTCTTGCAATTTCTTGAATGAGTTTTCTGACTCCATCTCGGACCATAATTTTTTCAGGTTTTCTTCTTCCGTGTATTCTGGGCCACAAAATTCGGTGTGTTTGCTGGACTCCTTTGCTTCTTTCGTTTCTTTTTTCATGGATGCCTGTTGAAAACTATCGTACTTTTCCTCCATTTTGTTTGTAAGTAAACCTAGTTTTTCTATCGCTTTCTTTATTTAGGTATTATTCTTTGGATGCGCGTTGGCTAGCAGAAGTAGTTCCTGCGTTTTTTCATTTACTGTCCTTATTATGGGTCCAAGATCAAAGTCTGTGTCAGGGTTCTTGTCAGTACTGCTTGTGTCGAGTCTTTTCCTTTTGGTACTATTCATTATTGAAGGGTCGTCGCTCTGTTGGGAGGTCATTATTTTTTTTACGTTATCAATAGCGCCACTAAATGTTGCTGACCTTCTTGGCGGAGTCCTGGTGAGGTGGGGTTTAGACTCGTATGTAAAGCTCTTTTCGTCTCTTGGATTCTTCTGGGGTGGAGTTCTTTAAAGAGACCCTTTTCTCTGGAAAGGATTTTCCCTAACTTCTTTTTTCTCAAGTCCCTCTACTGAAATACGTAGAAAAAAACTCAAGGATAAACTCCCTATTCCCTACGTTGTGTTTCTGTCCCGCCTGAAAATGACCTTCCGCCAAATCTAGAATTAATTCTAGACTCCGTCCCTGAAATGTTTAAATAACCCTAAACACATAACAAACCACCAACACCCTAAATGAGAAGGACCGACACAATCTCCACCATGGCCCAACCCTGCGCTGTTGCGCCCCCATGTTTTGTCCTTATAGACCACCGCAGAGCAACCCCGCCGAAATGACACGAACTCACCAACAACGCACGAGAAAACACAGAATAAACAACAAAGGGGGCCAAAAACCCCAAAGGACCAAACTAGGGCATCCTGACTAACAACAAAACACACAAGCAACATGCGACAAGCAACCAAGGACTGCGGAAAAATGAGGCGAAAATACACGCACACCAAAGCCACTATGGCCAGAAGGCAGAGCAAGTTAGTCTCTTAAAATGAAAACCTTCCTCCCTCTTGTGAGGTCAGAACGTTTGGAAGCCCAAGAGCATTATCGGCTCTCTAACTTGAAAGTTTCTGCATCTTTATGAGGTTGTAACGTTTGCAAGCCAAAGAGCAGTTTTATCTCTCAAACTTGAAAGCTACCTTCCGCACCCTTGTAAGGTCAGAACGTATACAAGCTCAACTTGAAACTTTGTGCACCCTTGTGAAGTCGATACCGTTGCAAGTCAACGAGCATTTTCTACGCTTAAACTTGAGCCGTTTCCGCACCCTTGTGAGCTCGGAGCGTTTGCGAACCAAATCGAATCCGCTCGCCAGAGAGCACTTGTTCCCAGCCGCGGCTCAGCAGATCGCCGCTGCTGCCCTCACTGGGGAATCGCCGAATCAAGGAGGACATCGCGCCGCTACCTACCCCACTACGAGGACCAAGACCTGTCGCCGTGACCAGCCGAAATATAAATTTGTTAACGGCGCATTTTCAATTAACTTTAAACGTCGCTCTTACTGAATTAAAAGGTCCGATTAAAGGTCCAGGCACATCAGCACATCTTCGCGACTGGACGGCGTGTTCCGATCCGTAACAACAATGTACATTGATCAAACGAACTGAACAGATTACTCCAAGATGAGAAACCGCAAGGTGGTCGTCACCTTTGTTGATTTTAGGAAGGCCTACGATTCCATCGATAGAGAAACGCTTAACAAAGTACTCCAGGAACTAGCACTAGACAACAAAACCCGCAGACTAATTATAGAAACTTTGACCAACACCCATTCCAAGGTTAAATTTAGAGGCGAGATTTCAGGAAGCTTCGAAATAAAAACTGGAGTGAGACAAGGAGATGGACTTTCCCCACTTCTCTTCAACTGTGTCCTTGAAAAGGTTATGAGAGAATGGCGCAAGGAACTGAACAATTTGGGTGCTCAGAGTGGTATCTACCTGGGACGTAAGAACGATGGACTGGTTGTAGATTGTCTGGCCTTTGCAGATGACATGGCACTGTTTGCTGATTCTCTTGAAATGGCAACAATGCAGGTAAACTGTGTCAGAAAACAGGCTGCCAAAGTGGGTCTTCAAGTGTCGCTGGAGAAAACAGAATTCTTCACCAACATTAGAGAAGCAAACAGAGATATGTTACTAGAACAGGGAAACGTCAAGAGGACTGAGAAAATTAAGTATCTCGGCGAATGGATTGAACCCAACTTATCAGAAAGAGCATCATTATTCAAGAGAGTCAGCAAGTTAGAACTAGCCTATCGGCTGACTAAGAACACTTACAATAAGAAATGCCTGTCACGCAACCTGAAACTTTAGCACTACACATCAGTCTTACGACCATAAGCCCTATATGCCATGGAGTGTCTTTCCTTGAACCGAAGGGGTATAATTGGAAATCAGAGAGAGGAGAATCCTCAGGAAGATCCTAGGCCCGGTAAAGGAAGATGGGGAACTCCGAAGACGGCATAACTCTGAGCTCTACGAACATATTGAGATGCTCTCTGACTGTGCAAGGAAAAGAAGGGTAGCTTTCTATGGCCACATTAAGGGATTAATTGCAAGAGAACAAGATTGCCTCCAAACCGACTAACCAACCTTCTGGCAAAACAAGAAGCTTCTACACTAAACACTTTCCAAAACAAGTACCACTTGGTTGACAGAGACCGAGAAGGATATTAAAGAACTGGGAATAACAGATCTCAAAAACAGACAGTCTGTGAGACGCACCCTAAAGGAAGTCCGTGGAATTCAGGAAAAACCTCGAAAGAAAGGTACCCCCTGGACAGAAGAGAGAAAGGAGTTACACCGGCAGAAGATGCGACAATACTGGGCAATACTGTGATTTCGGACGGAAAATTCGTTTTAATACTCGCCGATATTCTTCAGATGACATATTTTTCAACATAGGCCTATCCTTAATCTGGACTAATTGCAGGCCGCCAGAAAGTGTTCTTTTTGCGATGAAACTTTCTACCTTATGAGCAGAGGAAATGTATTCTAAACGTTTCGTCGCGGATTAGTGTCTTACATAGGGTTAAAACCTTCCTTCCAATCTGCTAAGTTGAAACATAGGATGAACGCAACGGCTCCTCGTACATTCAGTTTCTTCATTTTCTAATGTAACTCATAAAGGATCTTCTAATAGGGACTTCAGAACTTTGACAGTTGGTAGCGACCATAATGTTGAAGCTATACATGTCGAAATGGCTGTCATTTATTCAGTCTGTTGTGCCAAATCACCATGGACGGATATGGCGTTCAACACTACGTGCATATGATAAAATTGTTTTATCAAAATGGGTGTTCTGTTTAACGTTCCGTGCGTTGTGCCCATTTTACCGTCGCCATAATCTTCCTACCGACAGGACTATTCGCAGTCTGGATGATAAATTTAAGTCCACTTGTTCGGTAAACAATAAAGCAACACCATTACGACGACGAATGCAAAATCTGCCGAAAACATCGGCGCTGTCCGTGAGAGCGTGCAGGAGAATCCGAGGCGGTCGATTTCTCGTCGCTCACAAGAACTAGGCTTTTCGCAGACCACAACTTGGCGAATTTTGCATCGTTACTTACGCCTGCACCCGTACAAAATTCTGATCCAGGAGCTGATGGTAAACGACCATAGACAACGACGTGTGTTCGCTGAATGGGCCCTGGAGCAGTTGGAAACTGACCATAATTTTCATGAAAAAATCAATCTTCAACGATGAGGCCCATTTCTGGATGAACGGGTACGTCAATAAACAAAATCGTCGAATTTGGGACGATACCAATCCACATGAGATAGAAGAGCCTCCAATGCATTCCGAAAAGTCACTGTTTAGTGTGGATTTTAGGCTGGCGGCGTCAACGGTCCATATTTCTTTGAGAATGACGTTGACCAGGCCATCACCGTCAACTGCTGGCGCTATAGGTCGGTGATTACTAACTTCCTTTGGCTTGAATTGGATAATATGGACACCAACGAGATGTGGGTTCCTTTTGCCACACACCTCTTGCCACATTTTATATTCTGCACGAGCGATTTGAGGGCATGGTCATGTCATGTGGAGGTGATGTGAACTAGCCACCGAGATCATGCGATTTGACCACGTTAATTTTTTTCTTTTGGGGTTTTCTTAAGTCGCATGTCTATGCCAATAAGCCACAAAACACAGCGGCCCTCAACCCTAATATATGATTTATGCGCCAGTCATGGAAAATTGGACAAGCCGTGGCGGATATATGCAGCATGTTGTATTCCATAAATAATGGCACCGATAGGCCTTTCAAACAAATAAAAATTTCAATGATATCTCCCACACACTTTGTTCTATTGAAATTTAAAAATAGGAAGCGCTTAATGAAAGACCCTATATAACGGTTATTATTGTCAGATCTTTGTCGTCAAAGATCATTTCTCTGCAACAGTCACAGACGACACAAATATATGTATTGACATGAACCTGGAGATACTGGAGAGCACGGAAATCGGCAATGCCGGTGCCATCCCGTCATGTGCCTGGACCTTAGCCGTTATTAACATTTAATTCTAGTTTCGGTGTTTATTAATTGGCATTTTTAACCCTGGAATACTCTTTCACTTTTTCTGACGGTTATTATTTAATGGCGGTATGAATCCCGCAGACTCACAAAGAGTATTAAAGGGTTAAGTTCCGATTAGGTTTATTTAAGTTAGAGTTCTCTGAATCTCTGATTTTTTATAATTCTCCCTATTCTTGTTATATTACTTGTAGGCCGATAAAATATATATGAAAATGGAATTTAGGCAACTGAAAATACATTAGTGTTAATATTTATAATAAAAACTTGAAACAATTTAGCAAAATCTTTATAGAGCAATAACAAATAATAAATCACTTCTAAGTATTACACATTACTTGAAATATATTATCAATAGATCGATAACATTTTTCGCAATAGTTTTTTTAGCAAATTATATAACTTAATAAAAACTGGCCTTATCTGTTCCATTTTCTTATCTAACATAGATTTGCTAATATAATTGGATACATAAAAAGTCAAGTCTGGTTTGGCGATAGCCTTAGGGAATCCGAAGTTTGGCACGGACTAACATTTACTCGGGTCGCAACACCAAAATTTGGAACAGGATTTCGATTCGCCTTTGACCAATTAAACCCAATTTAATCCATATTTTTTAATTACAATTTCATAGATTACTTCACCACCGCGGAATGTTACAACCATAAAAAATCAGTTGAAAAATTGCGAAATTTCCCGCAAGAAGGTCGTTTCGTCCAGTGGAACAATCAAACTGCGAGTTTAATAACCCTCGATATCTATCAGGTGCGCACAAAGCAAGCCATTGCAAAAACTAATCCATTTAGACGCGATTAAACGATGAATATCAACAGTTACATCATAAAATTGCTGAGCTGAAGGCAAGGTCTTAATGCCAGCTGATTTTTATACCCCTAGTTCGAAACGAGATGATTTCCAAACGGACCGTTGCAACATCCCGATTAACATTTGATAATGGAATTATTGTGCAATAAACTGATTGTGTATAAATATATTTAAAACTATTCAGATTCTCACATTTAATGCTACCATTGTGTAACGTAATACATTTCTCCTTGATATCGAACGTTTTATTATTATGAAAAAGTTTCAATTTCAATATCTACTTATTTCAGCGCGAATAAATCTTTTATTAATTATAGAAGAAAACTAATATTGTATATAAATCATTGTTGTTGCAATACTTTGACTACAGCGATTTACAGAATTATTTTTTTCTGATCCGACAAAAATGTATTACTTTCTGTCTAATGAAAATTTAATTTAATTATAGGAAACCTTGAAATCAGTTGCAAAATAATCTGCGAGTCTATAGAGCAATTGAACACAATTATTTTTATATCAACCTATATCGACTTCATGTATTGCTCAATTCAAAGATGTTCATATTTATTTTCTAGACGTTTACAGACAGTCAGATCTATTCGCTAGACAAGGCAGGATAAGGTTAGACAAAACAAGACAAGGTAGGATAAGTGTAGACAAGACTAGACAAGGCAGGATAAGCTTAGACAAGATTGAACAATTGTCCAGTTTGGACCAGTTTTGAATAGACCAGGTTGGTCTATTCTGATTTTATCTTGTTTGGTCCTGTATTGGTCTTGTCTGAGCTGGTATGGTATTGTTTGCGTCATGTCTAGTCTTGTCTGACCTTTTAAAGCTTTAGCCTATTGAAGTTTTATCTAGGCGTAGTCTACCGTTGCATAGTATTCTCTTAGGTTAGACTAGATTAATAAAGTAGACAGAACTAGACACAACAGAATATTATGTAATAGGAGACTGTTTGTAACCTAACCTAACCTACATCGTCTCCGTGTATTGCCCAATGCAAGGACAGTCACATCAATTTTCTAGAAAAGTCCAGGCCTCTACATCGGCCTTTAATTCGGCCTAAAATTAAAACACCGGCTCACAGTGGGCTGGATGGTCGAAAAAGTGGACAAAAATAAAAAAATCAATATTTGAAAAATACCTTTTTTCTTATATTATCTTCTAGATGAAGCCTCTGTGCATGTCTTAACGAAAGATAAGGCAGCTGACTTCAAAACCTGCGGCTACAGAACATCTCGAAGTTACCTACTTCTGACATATATGACGCGTCAATCCGTTGCCAAAAATGTTCTCCGCTTAAAGTGCTGCTAATTTTTTGTTTGAGTGTGCAATATCAAATCTGCTCAATGCATGGTGATCCCATAATTATGTAGAATATTTTTATATTTTTTACATTATTAAATAATAGTTGATGCTCATTCACTGGCTGACTGATAACTAGTTTATTATTTATTATTGACAGCTTCTCTCGAGTAGCAAACTTTTTTTAAAAAATCTACCGACACAAAACTGTAAAAATAGTTAATCGCCCAATACATCCCGGGCTAGTTTCACGTTTATCGCGTAGGTAATACTCTATGAAATCAGAATCCCTGAGGATTGCATACCGAAGCGTGCCTATCCATGTTTGGTACCGTGTAAATCACTACTATACGCAGTTGCAAAGTCTGGAGAAGAGATGTATTACAGAATACGACCGGCATGGTCAAGTGGACCTTAACAAGTTGGAAATTTTTGATACTTTCAAATTTTTTCTTTATACTAAACTGGCATTTAAATGTAGAAAGGTAAAAAAACAAGGCTTCTAAAGTTGTAACGACCGCAACACCGCAATACGCTTTTACGAAAATGTTTCACTTTCTGCAGAAATTTTGAAAGTTGATGAAAATTTAATAAGGAGGTGTTATACAAGGTTGCAAGTTAAGTCTTGTGGATTGGCGATCAGTGTTACTGCTTTCAAAACGTATTGGTTGGAAACTGAGGAATTATTTGTACGCATGGTATTGTATGTCGACAACAATTCATAAAGTACTTCATTCATACATGGGACTGAAATATTGGCCCCATTTCCGATTGGTCAGATGTCAGAAGACGTAACAAGAAGCACGTAACAAAGATATAAAAAAATATCGAGAAAATTTCACAAAAAATAATTGAAGAAAAGTTACATTGGAGGACGTATTTGATAGGCTTCTTGTTACATCCGACCCTTATACGTTGGGCTTGAGCCGGAGATACCCCAAAACTAGTAAAAGTTTGTCTGCCGAAGCTTTGACATTGTTGTGTGGTTACGATCTTGTGTAAGGACTATCAATTTTGTTGATTCGGATTGAAGAATCAGATATTTTTATTTTAAGGAGCAATTTTCTATATTTTGATCAACCATTCCGTTTTCTGAAATTACAAAAACTGATCCCTGATCAACGACGTATAAAAACTTCTAAATACACAATTTTGTAATTTTTTTTGGATCCGCCATTTTGTTTATAAAAATTTTGATAACTGATTCGTTGTCAGCCACGTAAACAAAACTAAGTACAAACTTTTGTAAAAATAGGATTAGTTTTCCAAAAATTGTCCGCCATATTAGATGCGCCATTTTGTTTTTGAACATTTTGATAACAGATTCGTGTTCAACAGCGTAGAAAACCCCTGTAACCAAAATTTCAAATATATAGGACGAGATTTCGTCCACTTTTTCGACAATCCAGCCCACTGTCCGAAAAGCAGTAAAAGAAGGCTGCTGTGCTCTGTGGTTCACTCCACCATTCTCTATGGAGCCCCGGTCTGGGCTAGGGCCATTGAAAAAGCGTACATGAAACAGATGCTCAGAGAAAATGCTCTGTACAGAGAAAAATGGCCATCAGAGTATGCAGTGTCTGCAGGACTATCTCCATGGAAGCGGTGTTGGTGATTGCTGGCATCGCCCCGATATTAGAGTCCAATTATATAAGACAAGGAACTGGGCAAATAGGGCAGAAAAAAAATAGCAAACAACCAAATGCTTGAAGATTGACAAAAGTCATGGAGCATGTCCAAAACAGGACATTGAGGAAAACTGATACCCTGGGTAACACGGAACCATGGAGAGATAACTGACCATCTAACACAGGCCTTCAGTGGCCATTGATGCTTCAGGGAGTATCTACATAGTTTTGGCAGGGCAAGTGACGCAATGTGTGTATACTGCGGCGACCTGGATAGTGAGTGCACTTCATACTTGAATGCAGTAGGTAAATATGCGAGAGAGACAGATGGAAGGAGCAGACAGGCCTTAATCTAGAGGTGCAAACACTGGTAGACTTGATGCTAAGATCACCAGAGGACTGGACATACACGGTGACAAAAAACAAACTACAGAAAGGAAAACCATAACCATAGAGCCAGATTCCCGAACCCCTAAACTGTTGTAATAAAAACCATACCGACCCACGTGTTTAGGAACATTCTTTTACGCTCCCTTGGTCCCACGGTTATCATGCGATAGCCAATAATTCTTATAGTTAATTACCATTACAACATCACCCGTCGTAATAAAACCCCTTCAAGACACATGTGATATTAGGGACATTCCAACCCTCGGTCCCACACTTAAAAGAGTGGAAGAAGTGTTTTAGATGATAATCACCTGCATGAATTTATATCTCCCACGGATATATTTTATTATCCAAAATGAAATTCTCGGAGAGACACTTAAAACATAAAAACGTCCTCATCAAAATAATCATGTAGACCAGATTGTTAGTGTCTTTGGGAACCTTTTTAGTTATTTGTGTAAATATATTATATATGCGCTACGACTTACGTCCTAAGCTCAAACGACGCTAAAGTCGCATAGGGGAGGAGTCAAGTAGGAGGAGCATCCTCATATTTAATTAAGGGTTATGCACAAAGCACCACGAAACACCACCGGGATGATATAAATATCTCAACCCGGTCTAGTTTAAGTTAGGTTAGGTAAGGTTAAATAGCTGGGCGAAAGCTCAAGACCGCCAAACCAGCACAGGACACATGATTATAGTATAAGTTAGTTGTTAAGTATTGTTAACTTGTCTTAGTTGTAGACTTAATGTAATATAATATTTAATTATAAATATATATATACTTTAGTAAGTATGGCCAAGATAAGTTTAGACAAGATTGAAAAATTGTCTTATCTAGTCTAGTCTGGTCTATTATGGCAACGCGTGGTTTTATTTGATTTAATCTGTTTTTGTCGTGTATTGGTTTTGTATGTTCTTGTCTGGTGTTGTTTGGGTCATGTCTCAAGACGAAACTGCGAGAAAAATCTGACAAAAAGTTAATGTCGACAAGACCAAATATATGGTGTTAGCTAGGAGCGGATGGCAAATCGAACCATCGCGTTGGTTCAAACAAACAAAAATTTAGACATGGAGAGGGCAATAAATCTGATGCCAACATTTTCTTTATTTCACTTGTTCCCTTGCAAATGTTTGATAGTCAACCCACACCTGATTATTTGTAAAAATCCACGTCCTTCGTTGCTAAGATTCTGTCGCCCAATTAAAATTTAATTCTTGCACGAAACTGCCGAATCAACTAGGGCAGGAAGAAATTGATTGTATCAAAGCGTAAGAGAGAAGCCCTGTCCCCCTTAAAACTGTAATGGACGACAAAGAAATTAACATCAATTTCAAACTTGTGTTGACTATGATAGATGGCAAAGTTTATAATTCTATTACGAATACATAAGTATGCGTTGCCCTTATCATAACTTGTGAAAGAATTTAATAATATCGAAAAGATGTTGCAAAGACCGATTAATGAAGATCGCTTTGAAATCGGAATATCGTCGCTGCATTCTTGGATACGGTTTTTTGAATGCTGCTTACATGTAGCTTACAAATTGGAAATACAAAAATGGAAATGTTTCTAGAAGAAAAAATATATATTCAAGGTTTTTGTGACAAATTAGGGCTTATCGTTGATCAACTGAAACAAGGCTAACTTCGAATGATGGAAATACAGCTCGAAGAATTTTCGAAAGCTCTGAAATTTCCTCTTGGATTACGGAAAGTGAAGAATTGCAGGTAATTTCTTGTGGTTTCGGAATAAATGAAACCAAATTTCGAAAATACAGTGAAGATCCTGCACACAAATTTGTCGAACTTTATTCGTGGTACTGCATACCAACAACAGTACATACAATTCTTATTTACGGTCTCCAAATTGCGAAATCTTCGTTACTGACAATCTGACAAATGTCGGAAGAAGCTCAGGAATCATCTAGCAAATATATTAGAAGATTCCAAGACGATTTTTCACGAAAATGTGACCGCATCAAAATCAAGGAAGACATTTTCTGCAAACTTTTAACAAGATTACTGTCAGATTACTGTCAGATTACTATCCAATCATTTTTAGTTTGCCAAAAACTTCCTCCAAGAAAACTAAGATCGTTATACCCATACGCGGTTGATTTCACCTTCACTTACAGAATCTGGTCAGATTTCTTCTAATAATACGAGCGTTAAATCTGACGATGATCACAAGTCACAGGACAGCGATTAATTGAAAGAGATACTAACATTACCATATTAGAAATGGGAGAATGAAAGAAAGCTGATAAACTTTTATTGTTATTGTAATAATGATTAATTAGTGTACCCCAATCCTCTTCCGCCCAAATTTGATTTTTAATTCGTGGTCAGCAACAGTCATTCACAATTTTTAAATTTCAACTTTAGTTTCGTGAATTAGCGACCTCAAAAACCCCTAAGATTAAATAATTTTTTCGAAAAATTATCTGCCATATTGTGTCCGCCATTTTGAATTTCGAAATTCTGTGTTCAGTTTCTTGATTACCGACCTCAAAAACACAAGAAGACCAAAAATCACCTTATTTGGACGGTTCCTTCATATTTTGACCAGCTTTTTGGGATTTCCGACCACTGTGCACCGGTAGAAATAGGAGAAAGACGGTTGGATGTGGTGGAATTCTTCAAGTATTTGAAATCTTTAATAAACAGTAAAAACGAAATATGCGAAGAAGTCACAAGCCGCATCCAACTAGGAAATCGTTGCCTGTATAATCTACACCCAATACTTAGTAGCAAAGACCTGTCGCGCTGAATCAAGCTAACAAGACACTAATTAGACCAGTGGTGACATATGGCAGCGAGACTTGGACCCTTACAAATGCAGACGAGCTGCAATTAAACCGCTTGGAACAGAAAGTAATACGTAAGATTATTGACCTCGTAAATGTAGGCCGAAGGTGGAGGACCTTAATGAACCATGAGCTACGACAGATTTTCAGTGAGCCAGAATTGGTAGCGACAATTAAATGCGGTAGCTTACAATATGCAGGACACAAATAAGCAGAATGGAGGACACTAGGGGACCACAAACGCGAAGTGGAAGTAATCACAAAGTTAAGAGGTTTCAATGGGGTGGGGGGGGGGGGTGTGTATACAATAGATCTTTGAAGGTCTATCTTTGAATATCTCCGACAGACACGGACAACTACTAACCAAATTTAAAGACAGCCACATACATCGGAAGCCTGACCTAAGCGGTGACCTAAGCGGTGACCGGAACCGTACTCACAAACATTCCACATAGAGACCCTATATAAAACATTATATGACGCCCATGACGAATACGACGACTAATCATCCCATAGCATCTCGTACTTCTTTTTAAATAGACTATACCTAAAGTATTGTATTCCCTGGCTGAAAGTCCTTATGGTCGATAGCCATTTGTTCTTTTAACGACAATAAAAACTATTATTATTATTGAACAATTTCAGGAAATGCAATTTCTTTGTTAATGTTAAAATTAATAATAGAATTCGTTTATTATTAATGTTGAAAAAATTCCAAAGACTATCCTATTATAATTCAACAATTATTATAATCTATTTCTTTGGTTTGTTTATAAAAGTTTGCTTATTATTTACTTATAAAATTGTAATTTGCATGCTCATGCTCTCTCATCAGTGCAGCTTTGCTGTTTGAATTACAAATTGGAATACACTTACATGAACTTGGATTTACATGAACTTACATAATTGGACTTACATTAACTTGGGCACCTCGTGCATGACTGGCGAGGTTAGGTTTTAATTGAAATTTATGGAAAAAGACCTGAACTTAGTTACGGTGGATAATTTATATGATAATGTATGTAATTCAAATAGCAAAGCTGCAGTGATGAGAAATAAATCTCGAAACGCGTGTGCATATAGTTATTCACTTTAATTTAAATACAAAGAAATGATCTTTAAAACAATGTTATTTGTCTAGTGTTTGCTAGTGACATGGAAATGTACAGGGGCTAGTAATACCATGCAAACGTCTGTGGTATAATTCAGTATCATGTGTGGTATTAGTCAGGAGTTTCAACATGAGATTATTACATAGTCTTAATAAAACTTAATATTATAGAGCTACGAGCTGGTTAAATATATTTATACATTCAAGCTATATTTCGTCTTTAATAAGTTTGAAACTTCAATTTACTTATAAAATGGAATTTCCGGGTAACTACTTGACCCTGTCCTTGACGTACCCTTTCCAGGGATGTCGAGCTAAATCAGTAAAACAAAACTTAATAATAAAATAATAATAATTCCACTTTTTTAAAAGCAAACGAGAAAACAGAAACGTGAAAACCCCTGACGATCTGTCCTTTAATAAAAAAAAACTTTTTTCTTGTAATTAAGTATAAGATAAAATATACTGATCAATAATATTGAACTAATTGGTCTCAGTGTAATTATCGTGAAATAAGAAAGAAAATAAAATTATAATTGGCAAAAAGCCGACAAAATTATCTTATGATTTATGATTAGGAATACGTTACTGCTAAAGCTTATGATTTATTTAAAAAAATAATTATTTATTTCATAAAATAATTCTACAAATTGTAGGATAAGTTGATTTATAACAGAATCTATACACGAATAGACAACCTAATTCTCCCAGAACAGGCGGGTAGCGGTATCAGTAGGCGGGTACAGCTTTAGGTAGCGTTGCCTAAAGTCTGTTTTCTCCCGACATATTAAATGATCTCTAGACTCCCGACAAAACTCAATATCTCCAGACAAACAGTGGATCGCTTTGGTGACATAACATTAGCCAGTAACTTGCGTTCATCCGATTCGTAGGTTTACTTCGTCGCGCGCGCGCTATTTTACAGCATCTAAAGGTAACGTAGGTGTCAGAATCGCAAGAATATTGGTTTAAAGATACTAAACTCGAATAGGTATTTGTTGGCTTTTGTTTAAGTTATTTATGTTATATATGGCTTGGTGTCACTTGGTTTTAATTAGCATGGTGCATTTTGGTGGTGTGGCGTGGCGGTGGCGATAATACTGTCTTTGTTTTGATAATGTCACCATCTAAACCAGGGGTCTCCAAACTACGGCCCGAGGGCCACATACGGCCCGCGGGCAGATTTTGTCCGGCCCGCGGAAAACTAGCATACTTGAAAACTCCTTTTAGAGAACATATTTTTTATAGCAAATTAAATTTAGTTTACTGAAGTATTCTAATTTTATGTGACCTAATGATCTAATTTATGACATCTACATTGATATGGTCATGGGCTAACTACTCATAACATTGTTGTAGGCTTATTGTTTTTGTGATAAGTTAGATAAAGAAACACAGAATTGTAATGAGTAAAGACATGTATAATATGCAGAAAATTTAACTTCAGTATATAATAACTAACAAATTATTGAAATGAATCCAACTAACATTTTAAATAAAAACATAACTTATAACAAGCATAATGACATATGAAATACTAATGAGATTTATGTAATTGAGATTTTCCACTGACAATAGTTTGTAGTTGTGGACTAATTTTACTTGTACCAATTATTAAAAGAGATTTAAGATGCTCATCAGTTAATTTAGATCTGTAAACATTTTTTGTGTACTTCATTTTGGAGAAGGTCTTCTCACACAAATAAGTAGTACCAAAAACAGAAAACAGCCCACGAGCAAATTTATGCAAATTATCAAATTGTGTCAGTGGAAGACTCTTATAAAATTCCAACAAAGATGAGTTTTGATATTTGTTCTTAATTATATCACTGCACTGTAGATCAATCATTTCCATTTGAAGTTCCGGGGCTAGGGTTTCAATGTCAGTATCAACAGGATTCTGAAAAATCTTAATTTGATTCGCAATGGCATCAAAGTCCGAGAAACGAGTATCAAAATTTATTTTCAAAGCACTCAAAGTTTCGATTGCAAAATCGATAGGAAACTCAGTCTCAGTGGTGTGGCTGAATATTTCACATGTTTTAAAATGTGAAAAACATTTACATTTCTTAGTTGTGATTGAAACAGTATCAATTTCTTCCGGAATGATTTGATATTAGTGTATAAATCAGGAAAATGCTGGTTTTCTCCTTGCAATCTCAAATTCAGTTCGTTCACATGTTTTGTCAAATCAACATAGAATGCTAACTTTCACAGCCATGTGTTGTTTTGTAATTCAGTAAGAGGGCGATCCTTTTCATTCAAAAAAATTTCGATCACTGCTCGAAGTTCAAAAAAGCGCTGAAAGACTTTCCCACAACTAAGCCAACGTACAGCAGTATGATAAGGTAGCTTTTATCTACTCCTCGAATATAAATCAACACCTGAGCAGTATCTGACACATCCGTTGACTCATCCAAGGCCAAAGAAAACCACTCAACATATCCATTTTTGTCGAACAGTTGAGAGGATATATTTTCTGCGATGTTTTCTACCCTTCGAGCCACAGCGGTTGCTGACATACTGACAGTTTTTAATAAATTTACCTTTTCAGGGCACATTTCTTCGGCTACTGCAATTATGCATTCTTTGATCATTTCTCCATCGGTGAATGGTTTTCCACGTTTTGCAATTTCAAGAGCCACACGAAAGCTGGCACGAGTTGCAGCTTCTTGTTCAGTTTTGAGTTTTGTAAATGAAGATTGCTGCGATTTCAATCCGCGCTTCATAGCTTCGAATTTTTCTGTCCGCAAACTTCCTGTATATTTTGAGTAATTTTGAAAATGTTTTGTTTCATAATGACGTTATATTCCTCGAGAACGGCTATGCGTTCATTGCAAATCAAACATAGCGCCTTGTTACTGGACTCAATTACGAAATACTGAATGTTCTACTGATCTTTGAATTTTCTGCATTCACTATCAATTTTTCGCTTCTTTTCCATAATACTAAATCACACACAAAAGCAACAATTCAAATCAAAATACTGTTACAAAGATGTCTTAAACTTAAACACGCACAAACACGTTTTACCTCCTGCACTATTTTATTTCACAACAGTGTCATAGGAACTGACTTGTGGTTGCGCCACTAGCCTTCTTATATATTCCAATTACTGCCATCTAGAAGTGAGTGGAAGACACCAGAACTTTCTCGAACCAACGAGATTATTCTGTACGTGCTATTAGCGCCATCTGTTAGCGATAGAAGGTACTATCTATTTCCGCTTGTGTCCACCAGATGTCGTGTCACGTTACTCCTCATGGGTCGTACTCTACGACTAATCTAGAAATTACAGATAATGACAGGAAAATTAATAATATGCAGTGTTGCCGTTTTGCGGACTTTAGTCCTATTTGCAGCCTTTTTTAAACGTTGCGTACTTTTTCGGACTTTTTTTTTCATCAGTGGACTATTTCACTTTTTACCACCGGCAACAATGATAATATGGTTTTGGCCCTCGGAACTTACTGGAGTAGAGTAATCAGTATGGCCCTAAGGCTGGAATGTTTGGAGGCCCCTGATCTAAACCATCAGTAGAAATGGACAAAAGGACCGGTCCTGCACCATCTAAGCTAAAATTTGGATAGAGTTTATTCTTCTCTGGGCAAACCATCCAAAATGGATACAAAAAAGATGATTATACCGCTGAATAAAAATTGTGTCAATTTGATACTTCAATCAAGTATGAGGACAATCGTGGTTTAGACAAACATAAGCAGATAAAATACGCGGTGAACTAGTATCGTCACTGAAATTATCAGGTAGTCTTAAAAATTTCTTGGCAAAGAAAGGTTGCAATGAGAAAAATGAGGTCCCAAAAGGTGAATTGATGAGTGTATTTCGCAACGTATCTCATGGCATAAGTTATCATATTGTCAGATAAAACTGTTGTGTATGTTGATAGCAAAATTGGCGCTGAAATATCTTGTGGACACACAAAAGCTGCAATAGTAGAAATGGGATGAGCACATATCCCATATGCACATGAACAAGTCGTTACTGCACTTAAGGATGCTGAGTATTTTTCGATAGGAAGCGATGCTTCTAATGTTTGAAACATAAGAACCTATCCGTACGCTCTGCTATTTTTTAATTCAGAGACGCCGATATCCAAAAAGCTGCTAGATTTTTATGAGCATCCATTTGAATTGTAAAAGGATATATTTAAAAAAAATCAAAACAGTGACAGAAGATAACGTTTTAAGATTGACGCAGTTAAATGCGTACAGCGCGGATAACACTTCGGCAAATTATGGCGTAAACAATTTGGTGTTCCAAAAAATAAAAGAGACAAACGATCATCTGATTTAAGCAAACTGTAACTGTCATGTTATTATCGATTGCGTCAAATTCGCCCAATGCAATGCTTTCCGTGAAAGGGTGTTTAGTTTGCTAAATAATATATATGTCGTAGTTATATAGTGTAATCCGTGAGATTGTGTAAAACAGAGTCTTTTCATGATTTGACGGCAGTTTGACGGCGTGTATTACATGATATGACTAGACAGTTCATGAAACAGCCACACATATATTTGTTTATTTATATCTTTTTGCATAGGTCTGATAATTTACACATTAACTCAGTAGTTTTATACTATCAAATGATTGCACTTAGTCATTTCGTGAAACGACAAAGAAATGAGATTCTTTAATCGTAGGTAAATATAATGCCGCCTAAAATCGGTGGTTTTATGAACTACAAACTACATCATCTGCCGTCAGATCATGAAATGACACTGTTTTACACAATCTGACGGATTTCACTATGTGACTACGACATATACACTAAGTAGACAAATCGTATGGCCCTTGTTTTATTAAAAGCTGTGTTAATAATTAGACTGAACTTTGAAGTAAATTGTTTGAGTTTTAAATCTTAATACTTTTAAAGAATCCAAATTGTTGGACTAAGTCTACTAAGTCTCTAAAGTCCACCAAATACACGTGGCAACCTAAAAATTAAGTGTACTGAAATTAAATATAGTCTTTTGTGGCCTATTAATTTAAAAAGTAAACTTTATTTTACATTTTTATTTTTAATATATATTTCTCCCGAAAACAATCTCAAAATCCCGACATTTTCAAAATTAGCGGAAAATAAATTTTTGGTCTTCCGATATGGCACCCTAGCTTTAGGTCGAAGCGAAGCTGCTTTGAACAGGTACTGGCCCTAAGATCTTTCATAGAATCAGATTACCAGAAGGTGTTAAAAACATCAGTTGCATTCGTCGACATATCTGCAGCGTACGACACACAAAAACAGACCATCTCTTGCTCAAAACTAACTAAACTTGAGCTAAAAACTAACTCACTCACTAAAGGTGAGCCTTAAGAACATGTCCAGAAATCGATATTTTAAAGTCACAATCGGCCAAAAAAACAAGAAACTCATATACCATTAAAAACAGTTTGCCACAGGGATCAGTGCTGGCTCCCTTTCTTTTAACTTATATACGAGAGACATAACAGAAATCTATTCTCAAAAATTCTGCTATGCTGGAGGGGTGAAGAAACCCTATTAAAAAACCTACAAATACTTAACCAATGTTACCAAAAAATGGCATCCGAGCCCTAACCAATCTAAGACTGAAGTAACTGCCTTCGTACTTCGAACGTAACGTTTTGCGACAAAAGGTTGAAACATAACACTAACCCTAAATATTTAGGAATCTCACTGGGCCGATCCTTAACGTAAAAAGAGCAGCTGCAACAGACCTCCCAAAAACTGAAGACCAGAAACAATATGATCAGAAAACTATTGGGACTATCGGGGAATACCTAAATTACGAATACCAGGACTAGCATTGTTTTTTCATTGCAGGATACTACGCACCAGTATGGTACAGAACAAGTAAATAATATTTGTCAATACACCCTTAATTGCCGATAGCCGCTTCGATCGAACATCTCGCAAATCCTACAAATAGTTCGCATACTCAAAGTCTCAACAGCGACAACGATAACTTTCTATACCATGGCAGACACTGCGGTAGCTCCAGCAACAGCGGCGGCAGCCAGCTGGGTCGCGTCGAGGCCTGCCGGGAAGAAATCGTCCCCAGAAAAGCTGACTTCGAAAGCCAAGTAGACGCACCAAAACGAAAACTACGTGACTTGCCGCTGCCGCGGCGAGAGGGAGGACAAAGAAGGCCGCGGCGGCGGCGGCTGCACCTGCCATAGGTTAGAAAACAACGACCGCAAAAGCCAAATGACCGACCCTAAAGTCGAAAAAAGCTGCGGTCGAAAAGAAGCCGCCGGCTAAAACGAAATCCGCTGCCGCCGCCGCCAAGTTCCCGTCGAAAGCTAAGAAAACCACTAAAAGGCCGTCCAAGAAACCGAAAACTCCCAAACCCAAACGCCCCAAAGCCGTTCCGAAAACAGTCGCTGCGAAGAAATCCGTGGTGGCGTCGCCGAAGAAGTGAGTGCCGCTGGTCGACAAAGAAGTCGGAGCTAGCTGTCATATCCGCAAACACAAGGTACAGGTGAAGTACACCTTAAAGATACACCGAGGATCGAGATATTGTTCCATCAGAATCTTAGGAGAGAGCAAGCTACTGCCTACGTAATAAATAAAACAAACAATATTGACCTCCCTAGAATGCTTCCACTTCATAAAACTCGAGATAATCCTCCTCTCTTTCGCCTAAAGTCCCGAAACCCAATATGGATGGACGAAATATTACAACGTGAGGAATACGACATAAATGGAACAGGGAGAAAATGGACAGTCATAAGAAAACCGTTCATAAGAAAACCTTTCAAAAAGGAATTAGTTTTGTGATAGGGTCATTGCTCTAATCCCCGAACAAATATTTAGTTTGTTTATTATAGTGCTGAATCACCGAACAGTTTCTGAAATATTTCATTTGAATGTTTTATGATAGGATCATAACTAAGCAATTTCTAAACGATTTTATTTTTGTGTTATATAACAAGATTGTTACAATCCTCGAACCTAGACATTTATTATTATTTTATTATTATTATTTCGTGCGACAGAAGACTGTCGTTGGCAAGACTGTCGTGTTCCTATTCGGGTTTTACTATGATGGGCAATGGACCAGTTCCCGATTTATGGTCTGTAGGTTGCTATATGGTCTGTAGATCTAGGCGGTTTTTGAAGATCAGTAAGATTTACCAACGGATATTCTGTAGGATTTTTCATGACAGGATATAATCCCAAATTGTCTGGTAATCCAACGAACGATTGGGACTCAAAAAGGGATATTTTACAACCGGAGAGAGGAAAACAATCCCCACAGAACGGGTCCTGACACCTGAAGGGAGTGTAAATTAGGGTGGGTCACTTATATATGGAGAAAAAAAAATGTTTCGTTTTTATGCGGGCACAGTGACAAAACGGTGCTAAATTATGAGTGTAAAAAGATTATGAAGTTTATTGCAATTGGAAGACATTGCGGCAGCTCCAGCAACTGCGGCGACAGCCAGCTGGGTCGCGGCGAGCACTGCCGGAATGAAATCGTCCCCAGAAAAGCTAAGACTTCGAAAGCCAATCCGGCGCACCCGCCCATCTCCGAGATGATGACCAGCGCACTTCTGTCTGAAGTTAACCCGGCGGTGAATCCCTTATCTATACACTTTTGTATGATATTGAAGAAAATTAAATAAAATGTCCCAATAAATCAGACATCAGAAAACACGTTTTTTTCCCCAGCATATTCGATTTTATAAGTGAGTTAAGTTTTTTTGACCGAAGACCTGAATTTCATCCAGTTCCGCTAGAAGCACCCCGAAAGAGAAGACGCTACGAAGAGGCGGATGCGCGAATACTGCAGAAAGTAAATTCATATAACAGGGACAACATGTTGGAGTACCTGAGAGGATTATCTCACATTTATGAAATGTAATTTCTAAACTTTAATAAAGTTATTTACGTTTTATTATAAGTTTTTAATTTAACGCTGTTTTCACATGAATTCTACTGTTGGCTAGGAGGTGACTAAATAAATAGTTTACAATTTCCTTCATCTTTCAAGAGGCGTGCGTTACTTTTTTTAATTATAAAAAGATTTCTTTGTGTTTTTGATATTACCAAAACCTCTTGTTATACTAGATAATTTATATATTGATGACTGGTGCCGATTTGCCCGGTGCCGACTTATCCGGTGCCGAGTTTTCCCGGTGCCGACTTGTCCGGTGCCGAGTTGAAAGTGCCGAGTCGTCCGGTGCCGACATATCCAGTGCCGACTTATCATGTACCCCACTGTAGGCCAGGAAATATCTCGCCGCCAATTACAAGGTCGACTCTGAGAGGATGGCGCCGTTCATCAAGAAATACTTGAAGTCTGCAGTCACGAACGGCACCCTCGTGAAGATCAAGGGAAAAGGCGCCTCCGGCTGCAAGTTGGCTGCCACCGCCACCAGTGACGCTAAACAGTCGTCGTCCGCATATTCTAAAACGAAAACTACGAGACGTGCAGCTGCCGCGGCGAGAGGGAGGGCAAAGAGGGCCGCGGCGGCGGCGGCTGCACCTGCCACAGGTTAGAAAACGATGGCCGCAAAGGCTAAATGACCGACCCTAAAGTCGAAAAAAGCTGCGGTCGAAAAGAAGCCGCCGGCTAAAACGAAATCCGCTGCCGCCGCCGCCAAGTCCCCGTCGAACGCTAAGAAAACCACTAAAGGACCGTCCAAGAAACCGAAAACTCCCAAACCCAAACGCAGGCCGTTCCGAAAACAGTCGCTGCGAAGAAAGCCGCGGCGGCGTCGGCGAAGAAGTGTGCTGCTGCTCGACGAAGAAGCCGGAGCCAGCTGTCATATCGGCGAACACAAGGTACCGGTGACGTACACCTTAAAGATACACAGAGCATCGAGAGAGGAACCCTCAAATCAATTCCTTTTCCCTAGCTTCACGTTTTAACCTATATTGCCCCACCAGAATCTTAGGAGAGAGCAAACTACTGTCTGCGATATAAATAAAACAACCAATATTGACCTGCCTAGAACGCTTCCACTTAATAAAACTCTGGATAACCCTACTCGCTCTCGCCCAAAGTCCTGCAACCCACTATGAACGAACGAAATATTACAACGTGAGGAATACGACATAGATGGAGCAGGGGAAAAATGGACATTCATAAAAAAATCTTTCATACTAAAACCTTTCAAAATAGAATTAGTTTTGTGATAGGTTCAATGCTGTTAGCCCCGAACAAATATTTCATTTGTTGGGCTGATACTGTAATCACCGAACGGTTTATGAAATATTTGAATATTTTATGATAGGGTCATAACTAAGCAATTTCTAAAGGATTTTATTTTTGTTTTATGATAGGTTTGTTACAATCCTCCAACCTAGACATTTATTATTATTTTATTATTATTATTTCGTGCGATTGAAGACGGAAACCGATGAGACTGTCGTGTTCCTATTCGGGTTTTACTATGATGGGCAATGGACCAGTTCCCGATTTATTGTCTGTAGGTTGCTATCTAGGCGGTTTTTGAAGAAGATCAGTGAGATTTACCAAGGGATATTCTGTTGGACGTTTCATGACAGGGTATAATTCAAAATTTTCCGATAATCTAACGAACGATGGAAGTTCAAAAAGGGATATTTTACAACCGTAGAGAGGAAAACGTCTAATGAAAAAGTCAATTTTTTTCTGCTCCAAAATTTCGAAAAAATCCGTATAAATTTCAAGTTCAAACACTAAATGGTGCATGGTGATCGTTATATTGATTAAGGTGCGATGAGTCGAGGAAAACGAAGGTTTCGAGAAATGGGGAGTCTGAAACCCCTACGGAGCACGTCCTCAGGTGGTGGATAGGCTAACGTGAAACAAACAGACGGTACCAGTTGCCGTGAAATAAACAAAGATATAAGGACCTAAATCATAGAGCCATCATCAGAAGCCAAAGAAGGCTGGCTATCAGCCAAATGCGATGAAATAGAAAAGCTAGACCGCATACCCGATCACTTCAACGTACATCGGAAAATTAAGGAAATGGTAGGAACGAAAATTAACACTAAAACAAGAACAACAACTGACAAGAATGGTAAACTGGTCACGGAAACCTCGCACAAACTAGAGGTATGGCAGGAATACATTAAAACCCTATTTAAAGACACCTCTCGCTCAGAGTACCCCAATAACAATAACAACACGACAGAAAGCGGTCCAGAAATCACGAAAGACGAAGTAAGGAAAGCCATAGAACTAGCAAAGAATAATAAATCCGCAGGTCCAGACACCGAAATGTGAAACGTAATGTGCAATGCGAACACTGGGAATGATTATCTAGACATCCTAACTGCTCTATTTAAACCAACTAAAACCAACTGCAAAGAACTGCGACGAACACAGATTAATAAGCCTAATGAACCACATAGTTAAAACCTTTCTGAAAATCATACATGCTAGCATCTCTCAAAAATGCGAAGAATATCTAGGTGAAAGCCAATTCGGCTTCAGGAACGCACTGGGATTAAGAGAGGCTATTTTTACAGTCCAGGTTCTGATTCAGAGATGCAGAGATATGGGCCATGATGTCCATGCCTGTTTCATAGATTTCTGCAAAGCCTTCGATAATGTACAGCACGATAAAATGATCGAGGCATTACAGGAAATAGGCATAGATACAAAAGACATCAGGATAATAGCCAACATGTATTGGAATCAGACAGCGTCTGTAAAAGTAGATGACAACTCCGCAAAGATTAACATCCGCAGAGGCGTACAACAGTATGCGTATTATCTCCGACTCTATTCAGCCTGTATTCGAAAAAATCTTCAAAGAAGCGCTCAAAGACATCAGCGAAGGCATCAAGATGAATGGGGAGCTTATAAACAACATCCGATACGCCGACGATACCATAGTACTTGCTAGCAGTTTGGAAGGCTTACAAGAACTAATGACCAAGATTCACACCACTAGCTCGGAATATGGCCTCAAACTCAACAAAAGCAAAGCAAAACACATGCTAATAAGCCGAAATGCTTTAGATCCCAGCGTATTGATGCTAGAAGGAGAGATCATCGAACGAGTAGAGAAGTACCCTTACCTGGGAACTATTGTCAATGACAACTGGCAGCACTCCGTAGAGTTGCACTGCAGAATAGAGAAGGCTAGAGCGGCATTTAATAAACTCAAAACAATGCTATGCAGCAGCGACCTGACATTAGAACTAAAGGACCGAATGGTCAGATGTTACGTTTTCTCTGTTCTGTTGTACGGCGCAGAAGCATGGACGCTAACCGAAGCAACAGAAAGGAAGATAGAGGCGTTCGAGCTCTAGGTATATAGAAAGTTACTCCGCATATCCTGGCGGGATCACATTACGAATAAGGTGGTGATGCAAAGAAAAGGCACGCAGAGGCAAGTTCTGAGCACAATCACGAAGATAAAAACTGACTATTTTGGCCATACAATGAGAAACCAGAAATACCGCTTACTACAGCTGGTTCTGCAAGGAAGAGTAGATGGACACAGAGGACCAGGTAGAAGAAGAAACTCGTGGCTAGGAAACCTGAGGCAGTGGTTCTCGCTCACTTCCACACAACTTTTCAGACAGGCTGTAGATAGAGCGGAAATTTCTATGTTAATCGACAACATCCAGAAGGGATAAGGCACGCAAAGAAGAGAGAGGAAAACAGTACGGGCCGTGATACCTTAAGGGAGTGTAAATACTGGCACCCTCTAACAACACATTGAGTTAAGTTACAATAGTTACCTGAATTGTTTCAGCGACACCAGAAGAAAATTCATTTAATCAACAGCACCACGCTAAGATTGTCATTAGTTCCACGCCAGTTTGAAGTTGCCACAGTGAGTTCCCGTCTATCATTTCAACGCTGTACATATATTTGTAAATACATTTCTCTACATAAAACCGTGATTGATATATTTTTTTATTACTCATGCGCGAAAAGTAATTCTTGACGCACGTTTTTTAATACGAGAAATGCCACTCTCGTTGTATATCTATATAACCTGAGTAACGCACGCAAATATTCAAGATCGTTAGGTTACATTAAAAAAAGAACAATTAAATTAATAAAATAATCACAATTAAATTAATAAAACAAATTGGTCTTACGACCAGAATCCCTATATGCCATGGAGTGTCTTTCCTTGAATCGAAGAGGTCTGGTAGAGAAATTGGAAATCAGAGAGAGGAGTATCCTCAGGAAGATCCTAGGCTCGGTAAAGGAAGATGGGAAATTCGGAAGGCGGCATAAATCTGAGCTCTACGAACATAATGAGATGCTCTCTGACTGTGCAAGGAAAAGAAGGGTAGCTTTCTATGGCCACGTTGCAAGACTGCCTCCAAACCAACTAACCAACCGTCTGTTCGCCTTCTGGCAAAACAAGAAGGGTCGTACGACTTGGTTGACAGAAACCCAGAAAGATATTAAAGAACTTGGAATAACAGATCTCCAAAACAGACAGTGTGTGAGACGCGCCCTGAAGGAAGTCCGTGGATTTTAGGAAAAACCCCGAAGGAAAGGTACCCCCTGGACAGAAGAGAGAAAGGAGTTACGCCGGCAGAAGATGCGACAATACTGGGCAAAGATCAAAGCCCAACAGTTGAACAAGCGTGGTCCAAAGTAGACCCATTCGAAACAAGAAGAAGAAAATAAACACAATCAAGACGTCAGTATTGTCACGTGAAATTTTTTTCATTACAAAACAAGAATAATAATTAAAGAAATCTTTTTGAAGTAAGTGTAAATTCTATGGTGATACCGTAGACTGAGAAGAGTTCTTATGACGAATCCCCACCAGCGGAGATTATTTAAAAAAGAAATTCTTTATTTTTGCTTCTATTTTTGGCACCTGGATCCCAAACTTGTAAGATACATCTCCTCGCATGAGTAATAAAAAATATTGTTTGTAACATTGTCAATTGCCATTTCGAGCGAATGTGCGCACTTCATTCGCTCTCGCGTCAATTGGATAATTTACCGCCCTAATTACATAAGATACTATATTCAAACGCCCCGTATCACCACAACTTCAATGAAAATGATCTTCAAGATCCAACCACTATCTTGCCCGGAATGCAGTTACCCAAAAAAATATGGAGTAGTCTAAAGGGTATCAGAACCAGCCACGGTAGATGTTTCACAAGTGGCAAATATCCGACTTCCCCAACTGCGATGCGCCTGAACAAACGATAGCCCTCATAGTACAACTACCCCCTTCAAAAATTCCAATGGAACTGGAACGACATTATAATGGCAACTCCGGAGGCTATCCAATGGTTAACCGACTATAGTTATGTGTATATGTGTATATATTTTTTTCGAAGTTAACCCCTTACATCCACTCTTGATTAGTTTAAGGGTTGGGTTCGGTTGTTTTCGCTATGGACTTCTGCCGTCGTCTTCTTGCTCGCGCGTTCTGCACGTTGCAACTCCTTAATTACTGCGGCAGCAAAGGCGATAAGCCTCACTGAAATTACAAATCCGCATGAACCTGCAATTGCTAAACAATTTTCTGCAATATTTATTATTGGTAAAATGTCAACACCGCACCTGTAAAATCAATTTTGATATTCCCCTTTATTCGCATTTTTTTTAACAAAGGAGACGATCTTTTATTTACAATAAAAAAACTTGTTGCAACTCTGATTGCGTAACAGCACGGGGGGTTATTAGCCTCAGGTTATCGCGATTTTTGCACTTTCCAATTTTGATATAACAATTAAATAAAAATGTATCGTCCTCTAATCTCTCCTTGAAACGATTCACAATTGCAAACGGAACGGCACAATTAGTTCAAATATTTATATCGGTTTAATTTGTTTATATAAAGGCATTTATTTACGATACACTTATACCATTCTGTATATATTCATTTCAATATTGATTTACGAATTATATGAATTAGTATATAATAATATTGTCTCATTGTCTGACAACAATATCAATCCAAATATTAGATTTGAAAATAATTCTTGTAATATAAATGTAACCCAGTTCTTTTTATTACATCCATATTTGGTTTTCAATTAATTGAATTGACTTATGTTTGCTTATAATATTTAGTAATTAGTTTATAAATTGGAAATTATGTAAAATTGCTGTTTTATCAATGCAATCGTCGGTTGCTTTGATGAATTGTGTGGGTACCAAGAGAAGAAATTGATTTGAGATGTTTACATTGACCCGTTCGGATTTCGCAACTTTGCGTGCTTCATATATAAATTCTTATTTGTACTTGAACTAAAAATGGCCGCGCAACGCTTAATTAATGAATATTTAAAATTTCAAATATCTGAAATAAATCACGGTGTATATTTAATTCGAATCAGCAGACTTTTACGTCTGTTGTACTTAGCCTTCGGATTAAAACTAAATTATGTTTAATTGAAATCGTCTCGTATTTATTCCATTTAAATAAAATAACTTTGAAATGTAAAACAGATTTAAAAAATTAATTTATTAATAATATAAACAATTTATAATTACTTTTTCTTATTGGTAGTTTTTTTGTTTTTATTCTCCAAGCTTTTAACAATGTCATCCAGCGACGTGCTTAAACTGAGGCGATTACTTCTAGTTTTCCTTGGGGAATACTTTGGGGAGATCTCTAAATCCTCGTCTAATCTTAAATTCCTTATTTTCATTTTTTTGGGGAAAGCTTCCTCAATCTCCCCGGCGTCGTCGCCTATCTTCTCGACATCTATATGCTCTTCCATGTTATCCTCTTCGTTTTGAAACGCCGATTCTATTTTTTCAGCTACATCTTCGTAAACACTTTTATCGTAATATTGCATGGAATTAATTTCGGTGAGGATATCGGTGTGATCGTCTTCGTGTATGCTTTCGGGGGAGCCTTTATTCGATTTGTTATCAGTGAGATCAAGCATAATGGTTTTCTCCGCTTTGGGTTCAATCTCTTGAAGATTCAATAAAATACTATCTAAATCACAATCGTTGTTTATACTGGTTTGAGGATCATCGTTGTAAGTCATAAATTCCCTGAGAGTCTCTTCAAACTTTTTGTTTTTTTTCCTCGCGTCTAATTCTTCTGGTTTCATTTTAATCTTGTCGTCCAATAGTTGTATCTCTCCTTCCCTGCCATTTTCATCGATGACTTGAAACTGCAATGTGTCTCCTGTTATATTTCTTAAAACCTCGTCGGTAACTTTGACAAATTCCCCTTCTGGAGTTTTATACATAATTTCTACGTTTGTTTGCATTTCTTGGCAAAACACGTCGCGTATTTTGTCAACCGTTTTTTCTGTGTCGCTTGAAATTTCATAAGGAATTATATTATTCGTTATGCCTTTGGTTAAATTAATTATTTGCCCGGAGGTCGTTAATATAGGGGCATTTAAATCGGAGTAATTAACAACTTGTAAAGGCATGCCTTCAAGATCATTAATAAATGTCTCATCATCAGCATGAGGTATAAAATTCTCGACGGTCGTTTCAGTGCACGTGTCTTCTATCTCAAAGTTATGCATTTGATTGGAAGGTCCCAGTTCCTTCTTCAACGCTTCTAGAGCTAGCCTACTTGCTCTAGCTTCTCTCGCACATGCCTTCTCAGCTTCAATCGTTGTTCGCACATATTTCCTTTTTAAACGACGAAAATTAGGATTCGTTGGCATTATTGATTTTTCAGACTGGACCGTTTGGGGATTGTTGGGAACATAAGGAACATAAGCGCTCGAATATTTCGGTTTTTTGTTCATGAAAATTGGAGCTGGGATTTGAATTGACTCATCTATAAAATTTCAATTAAACATCAACTCAATGAATGAATACTAATTATTAATAAACTGAAAAAAGTGTTACTAAAATAGCAAACTGCAAGAAAAAAATTTATGGCATAATTTCTTTGCAAAACAATAATGGAAACCTATTAGTACTGTTTGTTTATAAGTTTATAGTTACTTCATGGAATTGTTTATCCATTTTATTACTTGGTAGCTTCTTATTGAATTTATTTATTTCTAATATTTTCCTGTTCTAAATTTGTGTGTCTAGCGGTAATTCCCCTTAGTAAAAAACCAGCAACCAGTTTTAATATTTGGCGAAGTGTTTCTACATGTTTGAAATAAGAATTAAGCGTTGAAATTTGTCATCATATCGTGTATTATTTATTTATTCAAAGTACTCTATAGTTGAGTGATAAAACGAAAACAAATATTTCAAAGAAATGATCTTAGAAAAGTTATCAGACATATATAATTTATATAAGATTATTAAATCTATATGAAAATTTGTATTTTTATAAAAATTAAACTTTTACCTGTTTCAAAATTAACTTCTGGAGCTAGGGCTTGTAATCCCACAATTTGGAAAAGCTTGGCAGCAGCGGCAACATATTTCAAATGTTCCTCAAGGATATTGGTTTCTCCGCAATAAATGAACTCAATTACAGACTTCATTATCACAAAATCTAGGCCATTAATGATAACTTGTTCTGTGCCAGGATTCTTTTCTAGCTGCTCCTACACAAAAAAGGAGAAATTTTAAAATATTCTCAGACGAGGTTTCTTTTAAACCCAACTACAAATGGAAACCTACAGGCAGACATAATTTATTGGACGAGATAATGTTAAATAATGTATTAGGTTTAAATTTCAACGAGAAAATGAGTTTAATTCAAATTTGATTGCAAAAAAATGTACATAAATAGCAATATTATATTGAATAATTTAAATTAGTTACGTTAAATTAATTAACAGGTTATTTTGCGTTTACATTTTCCACCGCACCGGATGAACCGACGGTCGCGTACTTTTCCGCATGAAACGTCAAAAAACGTGAAATCGACAAGTCTTTCCTGTTTTTGGTACCTGGAGGACGCTGTGTGGGATTTGCGAGCGGCAGACCAACACGGTTCAAAGACCCGTTCAGTTTTTCAACAGAAAAGGACAATTTCCCGTTTCGACGCGCCAGAGGTGCGGGGTTTTTGAGGAAAAAGTGAAAAATTTTAAATGCACCTACAGCCGCCCCCTGCGGGGGCAGAGCTTAGTAAAGCTTGAATAAGAAAACATAATTTGCCCGAAAAAAAAAAATTAACATTTTTAGTAATTTTCAAAAAATCATAATTTTTTCACCCCTTTTTAATTCATTGACGGTTTTTGAGGAAAAAGTGAAAAAATTAAAATACACCTACAGCCGCCCCCTGCGGGGACAGAATAAAAAACCGAATTTGCCTGAAAAAAATTAAGACATTTTGGGTAATTTCTAAAAAATCGTAATTTTTTCATCAATAATGAATCAATAATTTTTTCGTTCTCAGTAAATCGTAACAAATAAAATTGTTTTTGAACCCTGACCCCACCTGTTTCTATTGTCACCAACCGTCACTTCATATACTAATTTAATTATTTAAAATTTAGTTTAAGCAAAACTGAGTTGATCTCATTTTGGTTCTCAATATATCAGTAATGTTATTAAATTTAGTAATTAATATAAAAAATGGAAATACCCTAAAATATGGACTGCTTGCAGCAAGAATACATTTATGGGCATGCATCGTATTGTTTCCACATCTTATGGCCAGATCCACAAGACTCTGATGTTCCATCAAAGAGCACAAAACAGAACACATGTGCTTGGAATGATCGTCGTACTGCACACAAACCCGTGTTTTAACATTATCTTCCTTACGCATCTTTCCAATTTCTACATCACAAAAAAAAAAACGGGAATCATTTATTAAAAAAACGAATAAATTGTCACATCGGTTACATTTTATAACCTAAAATCGGTTAGAAAATAATATAACATTGGTAAAAATCAAAATTGACATTAGGCGATAAGATTAAATTTTGTTGGAATTTTTTTTAAAATATAAATTATAGGAGTTTGTGGAGTGGAAATTCTTACCAAATTTTAACAAAGTTTGTAAACTTCAAAACGAAATTGCGTTTGTGTTATGGAACGTTTGTTATAAAACAACTGCTACTGCGCATCCAAGCAACGACTACTACGCATACCAACCTCAAATACTAAATTACTAAACAATCTTCTGTGACTATAAATGATTGAGAATTGTTTTGTTACCTTGGTCACATATTTGAATTCCCTAGTTGGCAACATCGTTGGCCTAATTTTCACAACAAACGTCAAAAAAAAATTAAAATTGACAGTTTCAAATATTAAAAATCTTAAAATTAAATAAAAATGGTTTTTATTCGTTGCGAGCGCAACAGCATTAGCACCAAACGTGTCACTTTTAAAAACTTTATGACCTGTTACGTCATTATTCACCAATTGTTTTTTGTATATATTGACATACATTTGAAAAAATTTGAATTTAGAATTTCGCAATAAAAAAATTAAGGCTTTCCAAACAATTTACATATCGATTTTCTCTGCTTGTCTTTTAGTTTCAGTGTGCCAAAAATGATTTCGCTAGGATTTCTTGTTTCCAAGAGAATCGTAGAGAACCGAAAATGCAACTCTTTCCCTGATCAAAACGATGGATTTTTTGGCGGTTTTTTTTTCAGAAAATTTTCGGTTCTTTTTTAAGTTTATCCGAAGCAAAAAAAAGCTGAACGCGATTTTCAAGTTTACTCGGTTCAAATGCTCAAAACACCCAATATATCTTGTTTATTTGTGACTTTAGAGCGAATTAAGCTAGAAAACTCGCTTTCAGCACCTCGATTTCCTTCGGGTAACCAAAAAAAAAATCACGAAAAAAAATTCCAAAAAAATTTTCAACAAAGATTTTCTATAGTTTCGTTCGAAAAATATGTGCTTTTTCGGTTTCTTTCGATTTTCTCGATAACGGTAAAAGGCAGCGAAATCATTTTCGGCCCAGAGAAACTACACGACAAGACGAACAAGCTAATGTATAAATTGTCCGGAAAGATTCAATAATTCGTCCAGAAATTTCAAACTGAAATTTTCCCGAATCTCTAAGTAGATGTCTCAGAAACGGTTGCAGATAATCAAGATCGGATAGCGGCATCGTTTTCAGATGGTCATTTTCCCATTGATACACTAAGATTGTCTACTGGAAATTCACGACTATCCGAGATCCCTACTCGAGCACCAATTTCTTAAAAATTTCTTCAATTTTTGCACGCGAAGGTGAACCAAAAGAGCTAGCGAAATATAATTTGCATATCTGTAATCAGCAACAAAAATGCATTCAGAACAATTTTTAAATTTTACTGTGACTCAGAAAATAACGATTTTGACAAAATCGATTTTCTCGCATTTCGTCGTTTCCGCGGTCTAAACTTCCCGTATCGATGGTATTTCTTTACTGAAAGCTTCCCAGGGAATATAATATACGTTTTGCGACTAATTTTGGGACGTTGAATCGATTGGTGAAGTCTAGAAGTAAGTCTCTGTGGTGAGCGGTTGAAAAGTTATGAGACAGCGTCAAATCAGTCGGAAATGCGTGATTGTGTACAGCGAAAAAATATATAAAATTTGCTTATTTGTAACTTTAGAGCGAAATAAACTGGAAAACCGTTTTCATCACTTCGATTTCTTTCGGGTAACCGAAAAAAAATCCCAAAAAAATTTTAGAAAAAAAATTTCAACAAAAATTTTCCATCTTTTCGTTCGAAAAATATGTACTTTTTCGGTTTTTTTCGATTTTCTCGACAACGCTAAAAGGCAGCGAAATCATTTTCGGCACAGGAAAACTACACGACAAGACGAACAAGTCGATGTATAAATTGTCCGGAAAGATTCAATAATTCGTCAAGAAATTTCAAACTGAAATTTACCCGATTCTCGATTTGCTAAGTAGATATCTCGGAAACGGTTGCAGGTAATAAAAAACGGATTGCGGCTTCGTTTTCAGGAGGTTATTTTCCTATTAATACATTAAGATTGTCCGCGGGATATTCACGACTTTCCGAGATCTCTACTCAAGGGCCGAAATTTCTTAAAAATTTCTTCAATTTTTGCACGCGAAAGTGAACCGAAAGATCTAGCGAAATATAATTTGCATATCTGTAATCAGCAGCAAAAATGAATTCAGAACCATTTTTAAATTTTACTGTGACTCAAAAAATAACGATTTTGACAAAATCAATTTTCTCGCATTTCGTCGTTTCCGCGGTCTAAACTTCCCGTGTCGATGATATTTCTTTATTGACAGCTTCCCTTGGAATATTATAAACGTTTTAGACTAATTTTGGGACGTTGAATCGATTGGCGAAAACTAGAAGTCTCTGTGGTGAGCGGTTGAAAAGTTATGACAGCGTCAAATCAGTCGGAAATGCGTGATTGTGTACAGCGAAAAAATATATAAAATTTGATTATTTGTAACTTTAGAGCGAAATAAACTCGAAACCCGTTTTCAGCACTTCGATTTCCTTCGTGCAACAAAAAAAAATCACGAAAAAAATTAGCAAGAAAATTTTCAATAAAAAATTTCCATCATTTCGTTTGAAAAATACATGCTTTTTCGATTTTTTCGAAAACGGTAAAAAGCAGCGATATCATTTTGGGCACAGAAAAACTGCACGACAGGGCGAACAAGTCGATCTGTAAATTGTCCGGAACGATTCAATAATTCGTCAAGAAATTTTAAACTGAAATTTACCCGATTCTCGATTTGCTAAGTATGTCTCGGAAACGGTTGCAGATAATGAAATACGGATTGCGGCATCGTTTTCAGAAGGTCATTTTCCTCTTGATACAATAAGATTGTCCGTGGGAAATTCACGACTTTCCGAGATCTCTACTCGAGCCCCGAAATTTCTTAAAAATTTCATCAATTCTTGCAGCCGATAGTGAACGGAAAGAGCTAGCAAAATATAATTTGTATATCTGTAATCAGCAGCAAAAATTCTTCCTGAAACGTTTTTAAATTTTGCTGTAATTAAAAAAATAACGATTTTAGCAAAATCGAATTTCTCGCATTTTACCGTTTCCGCAATCTTGATTTTACGCTTCCACGGTATTTCTTAATTAAAAGCCTCCTACGAATTTGATATACGTTTTCGGACTAATTTTGGGACGCTGAATCGATTGGTGAAAACTAGAAGTCTCTGTGGTAAGCCGTTCGAAAGTTATGACATGTGAAATATTCAGAAAATCATTAAATCATTATTTTTCAAGTGAACGGAAAATTTCAAAGTGTGTCTGAAAGTGTTTTCCCTACTGGTTGCAAATATACATAATTGGCAAAACTTTTGCTGTTAAATATTGTATATTTTATTAAATAAATTATTTTTTGTTTTTGCCTGTTGTTTTTATACACAATTATTGGTGACGAAGTTGTGTTATTGGCCAGGAGAGGCGGTAACCACGCTTATGCACGGAGCGATAACAGAGCACAATTTATTGTAATGACCTTCTTTTCGTAGTGGATTGCAAAATGAAAATGATTTGGCTGCATTCACAGTTTTCAGCTTACGAACAATTTGAACCCGAAGAACAAACCGAATATCGAACTTTTGCACAACACTGTGGGTAAATAGTGAAACGCCTTGTGAAAACTGGTAACGTGTTATAATTTCTTAAACATCCCTTGTGGAACATAAAGCCTCGACAAAAGTCCACCCTGTTGATTGCGAGTTGCTTAACTTCCGTCCACGTTTTACCTGCTTTTTCCGCCTCTTTTCTGACGGTTCTTCGCCAAGTTGTTTTTGGCCTATTAAGTTTGCGGCTGCCTTGCAAATTCCAGTCTAAGGTTATACACGCGATGTTGCTGTTATCCCGCCGCAGAGTGTACCCTATCCATTTCCACTTTCTTCTCTTTATTTGCAAGGCTATAGGTTCTTGATTCCAAGAATTGTAAAAAAGCTGGCGTATAGCATTTCTTCGTTGGAAATTATGTGTGGACAGAAAATTCCCAGGGTGCGCCTTAGACATTTGTCAATGAAAGGTAAGTGAGGTGCGCCGGTGAGTTAGCTGTTTTGTCACCTTCCACGTTTCACATCCATACAGCAGGACTGGTTTAACGTTGGTATTAAAAATTCTAAGCTTCGTGTTCTTGCTTTATATTATAGATTGCCTTATGGGGCGTAGGCGTACATATGCGACACGCGCTTTCCATACCCCTACTAGAATAATTTGTTCAGTGTCGCCACTTTCATCAACAGTGCTACCTAGTTAGGTAAAGTAGTCCACCTCTTTCAATCAACATGGGCTACGGGATTGATGAGGATTAACATGGGCTGCTAGCTAGTCAATTTATCCTTACTTGCTTCGTTTTGAGGTAGTTAATTTCTAGGCCAACTTCACTTGCAGCGCCCCTGAGCTTCTCCGCCAGTAGTTCTTCATTCTTTCGGACTGATCCCTTCTCCTTTCTGCAGTCCATTCCTCTCGCCTGGAGGGTTTGTTTTACACCTACAGGACGTTTAAATTCATACATCATCCTTCTGCACTTTTCTCGGTCCAAACAGTCTCCCTCTGGCAATTTTAATGCTTGAAGGCCTTCTTTAATCTGCTTCATGTAGATGGTTTGGGTGCCATGGGTACCATGTGGCCATAGAACTAAAACCTACGTTCCTTCATCGTTATTTCTGGATCTTCTATACTTTCATATATTTGCCTATTTGCTCTTAGCCTATACTCTCCGTCAACTATTCGTGGTCCATATATTGCTTAAAGTAATTTTCTCTCTATTTTGAGCAAGCCTTCAACACCACTGAGACTAATAGCTTCTGTACCCTATAGTAGTAGTGGTCTCACAAGCGCAATAGTGTCTTAGTATTGCATTGATAGTTTCTGGTAAGGAAACGTAGTTGTTCAAATTTGTGCTTCTTTAGTTTTATTGTTTGCTTATCTGTTCCTCTCGGCTTGATTATTTCTCCAAGATATTTAAACTTACCACTTTCACCCTGCCGTACTTCGCTTTAATAGATTTTGTTAAAGGTGATCTGGGCCTGCTTCCTCCGCTGTCCCTTTTAACTGGTTGATCTGATCAATAGCCTCTTTCTCCGATTTCGCAAAGAAGTCCAAATCGTCCGCGAACGCTAGGCAATGGATTTTTACGTTTGTTTTTTCTGTTTTAATTTTGGACTTTTTATGCTCCCATAAGGTTTTCATCGCCTTATCTAAGACCACGTTAAATAGAATTGGTGACAGACCATCTTTTTGAGATAGACCCGTTTTTATCTGGAAAGGTTCACTAACTTCCCCTAGAACTTTTACTTTTGATACGATGTTGCTTAACGGTTAATGCTAATTAGGGTTAATGCTAAATAATGGTTAAAGCTTAATTAGGTTAATGGTCTTTTGGTATACTAGGAAATATGAGTTGATGTACTAAGAAATATAAAAAGTAAACAAGTGCAGTCTGAGTTAAAAGTTTTGTCCAGAAAGTTAATAGTAATTTGCAAAAAAATAAAACGTCATGATCGGGGATTCAGGATGATCCTGTGTTGAACAGATCCTCAATCTTAAAACTGTACTTGCATACACCAAGATTAGAAACCTCAAGGTGGTCGTCAGTTTTTCATTTTAGGAAGTCTTACGATTCCATTGATAGAGAAACGCTTAACGTACTCCAGGAACTAGGGCTAGACAAAAAAACCCGCAGACTCATCCTAGAAACTTTGACCAACACCCATTCCATGGTTAAATTTAGAGGCGAGATTTCAGAAAGCTTCGAAATAAAAACTGGTGTGAGACAAGGAGATGGACTTTCCCCACTTCTCTTCAACTGTGTCCTTGAAAAGGTTTTGAGAGAATGGCGCAAGGAACTGATCAATTTGGGTGCTCAGAGTGGTATCTACCTAGGACGTAAGAACGATGGACTGGTTGTAGATTGCCTGGCCTTTGCAGATGACATGGCACTGTTTGCTGATTCTCTTGAGATGGCAACAGTGCAGGTAAATTGCCTCAGAAAACAGGCTGCCAAAGTGGGTCAGGGAAACATCAAGAGGACAAGTATCTCGGTAAATGGATTGAACCCAACTTATCAGAAAGAGCATAATTATCGAAGAGAGTCAACAAGTTAGAACTAGCCTATCGACTGACTAAGAACACCTACAACAAGAAATGCCTGTCACGCAACCTGAAACTTAGGCACTACACATCAGTCTTACGACCAGAAGCCCTGTATGCTATGGAGTATCTTTCCTAGAACCGAAGAGGTCTGGTAGAGAAATTAGAAATCAGAGTGAGGAGAATTCTCAGAAAGATCCTAGACCAGGTAAAGGAAGATGGGGAATTCCGAAGGCAGCATAACTCTGAGCTCTACGAACATATTGAGATGCTCTCTGACTGTGCAAGGAAAAGGAGGATAGCTTTCTATGGCCACCTTGCAAGATTGCCTCCAAACCGACTAACCAACTGTCTGTTCACCTTCTCGCAAAACAAGAAGATTTGTACCACCTTGGTTGACAGAAACCGAGTAGATTATTAAAGAACTGGGAATACCAAATCTAAAAGACAGTCTGTAAGACGCACCTGAAGGAAGTCCGTGGATTTCAGGAAAAAACCCCGAAGGGAAGGTACCTCCTGGACAGAAGAGAGAAAGGAGTTACACCCGCAGAAGATGCGACAATACTGGGCAAAGATCATCTCCCAACAGTTGAACCAAGCCTGGTCCATTGAAAACGTCATGAATAATTTTAAAATTGTAGTAAATTTATGAAATCATTCCTCATTCATCATCATTTTCTCCAAAAATATGTAAACCTTGATACTGTGAGCTTATTGTCTAATTTTCGTCAAGTCTCTCACATGTCTGTTTGGGTGCCTTTTGTAAATGTTTCATAAATGTAATCAGTCAGTCTGGGTATTTGTACTTCTTCAAGTATGTCATCCGCAAACCCCGCAATCAAATATCGTCCGCACACGATCCGAAAATATCGTTCGCAAACCCCATGACCGCACACCGGAACGTCGGTGTTATAGAGGTCGGTGTTTATAGTCGGCTAAGCGGATCTACTTGCTTTACGCCACGATTAATCATGATAGGCCTGGATTGTCCATGGCTTATCCGTATTGTGGTAAACGAACTGCTCAGGGAGGTGGTTATAAAGCTGACCATCTCCTCCTCGATTCCATGCCGCAGCAGGGCACTCTTGATGGTGTGTTGTGAAACGGTGTCGAAGGCCTTTCGAATATCCAGGGACACAATGTTATACGACTTTCCCATTTTGTTCCTACCATCGATGCACTGAGCCAGAAGAGTCGCCTTATCATTTTTTCTGTATCTGTCCCAGTTGAACGCAGTTCTCAGGCACTTGTTTTGGAACTGCTAAAGACTCAACAGGTTGGTCTTGGCAGCACTGCACCAAGCCGGTGCTGCATATACTAAATCTGGCCGTATAATGGTTTTGTACAATCAAATTTTGTTTTCTTTTAATAATTAAATCCATTGTTGTTACACATGATGTCATGCAAAATATTGCAGAAATTGTCGAGCAAAATCCTCAAATTTCGATACGTCGTTTATCCCAACAAATAGGTTTCCATTAACAAATGACCTGTTCTCATAACATTAGGGAATGTAGGGAATGTAGGAACATTTTGCCTCGTTTTAGGCCTTTGTTATGAATCCTCTCGGAAGGTCCTCAAAAAATTCTTGCATTTACGCCCATACAAATTTAAAATGGTACAACAAATTCGACCTCCTGATTATCTTCAACGAATACAATTTTTGTCACTGGTATAACAACAATTTGCTTGACAATATTGGCCAGCAAGACATCACTTTCTATTCTGATAAAGCATGGTTCCATATGTCTGGGTTCATAAACTCACGAAATTATGGAAAATGGTCCACTTACAATCCACATAGCGTAATTCATGCTCCAAGTTCCACAATCCGAATAAAAACTGAATCAAAGAATCACAAGCCAAGAAAAACTTCACGATGGCCACATCTGTCCAAAGTCCGAATCCTAAGAGCTATTCAAGCTCTAGGATTCGGTCATGTTGCACCAATCGGCTGCTTTACCAGCTATGACATTACAACCACTGTCCTTTCCAATGGCACCATCGTAGCATCGGGCGAAAACCACCCTTCTGTCCCCGAAGGGTGGTTTCCATTGTGTACAAGGCTGGTTCCCGTTAGGCATGTGGAGATAATATTGGTGTAATCCACATCCTCAGTCTTGCTGCTGACCTCACCACCCGAAATGCCAGTCAAATCGGTATCATGCGCCTCATCAAACAGGTCGGAGCCAATTTGACTTGCTCCACCACCCGTGAAACTATTGCCATTCTTGACGGAAGTCTCCAGCAGACAAGTCTTCTAACCTCCGATCGTCTCCGATCTTATGGTTAGGGCCAAGCTGCAATTGGCCACAAGACACTACATCAAAGGTCTATTGATTTGTTGCACAAGGCTGCGTACCATCCTGGTTTGGGCAATTCCATCTACATTCCCAAACATCAGAAGAAGATTTCCCCCGAAACCCTTCAAAACTATGTGTACCACCATGTTTGTAGTTATCGGTATTGTAAACTATGATGACCTTATGCGATGCTTGAGACAAATAAACCTTATGCGATGCTTGTCCTTTATGCGATGCTTTATGCTTTATTCGCGTCCGACTCCGAAATGAGAAGATTAGAAAATGAACATCCGGCTTCCACGCAAACTCCTTTGGCGGGAGCGACCGCCAGACTGGAGAATACAAAGAAACGCGCCATAGAAGGCATGGTTGAAACAAGTGGAAGAAGATCTGAGAAACCAAAGACTGGATACCCATCAAGCCAAAGATATCGCAATCGATCGGAAGGAGTGGAAACGTCTCGTGAATGTAGCAAGAAATTCTGCGACACCGACAGCAGCGTATTGGTTGCGAAGACGACTCCCTCCTCAATCTACGGATTTAAAAAAATGATGACCTTATGGATTATGCTCAAGGATTGCAACTTCACAGTGGAGAAGGAGATCATGAACTTTCACCAAACATGGGTGGAGAAATCAGGTCTGATAAGGGTAGAAATATCGCTCACTTTTCGATTGTTGCTGAAAGCACCAGTCGTAGAAAGCTTCAGGACGCTCTTGCTTTTTCTGTCTTGAAATGTGCTTTGGGCAATGGACCATCTTCAAAAACAAGGGGTGGTGCAAGTGCAACTGTTCTGAGCAACCATGCCATTACTGCTATCAATGTCCAATATTCTGATTCTGGATTCGTTGGTGTTCTTGCGTCTGCTAAAACTGAGCATTTTGGTGTCTTGAAGAGTGGCCATGTTTCAGATGAAAAGGATAAGATGTAAAAGGGGATAAGAATCAATTCAAGAGGATTATTTTGAGCAAGTTATAAAATGGATAGAAGGCTTTTTATTATATGGGAGAACAAACTTTAATGAGGGGTGATGTTTTGTCGGCTAATGAAAGAGCTGATGCCATCGACTCAGTTAGTGTTAGGGATGTCCAAAATTCCGCATGTTCGATAGCATCAAAGCCATTGTCAATAGCAGCTGTGGGTAATTTGGGGGAGCTACCGTTCCTAGATGAAATTCACATAAAGTGAAGTCAGAAGGAAATGACTGGAATAATGTAATATTGAATTAAACCAATTTCGAGGAGTTAACAGCAACAGTTTTCAAGCGGTATGCACATTTATGAACTCCTTATTTAACTCTTTATAATTCAAGTTCCACTGCACCCTCGTAAAATCGACCTATGTGTTGCAATGTCGCGAAGGCGAATTATTGGGGCGATATTCTTTCACGAAACAATTATTGCCGAAAGATATTGAAGACCTCTTGTAGAGCCATTTTTAAATCAACTGGATGACATCGAACTCACAAACGGCATTTATCAGCAAGACTCAAGGGTTTTCTTGGTGCTTGACCATTCCTATTTGGAGGAAGACAAATTGCAATTTTGTTTCAAAAATTCAACTTGTAGATATCGCAATGAAACTAGAAGTGCTAAATCTAAAACTGCAAGGAAAGGGAAACCCAGTCTACGCCTTGATGGAAGAAGTGGTTTGTTTGAAAAAAATTACTTCCTCTTGTTGAAGTCATGGAGAGCGGTAAATTACTTCATCTTAAAAATCTGAAGCAATATCTCGAAAAAAAACCAATGGAACTATTTAAACCAGTTACTTCAGCGTAGCTATAAAAAATGAAGTATGGATTTGTTAAGACATTAGAGCAATTCAAACAAACAAAACTATTCTCGCTTTCATAGGATATCATCCCAACACAAATAAAAAAGGAGATCAACATTGAACCCTTTGGAATTGATGCTGGATCTCTTCAAATACAATTTCTGGATCAGAAAAGCAAGGACTTGTGGAGTGGCAAGCCAACATAACTCAAGAGCAAGTTGTAGATTGTAGATATGTTGATCTGTTGACCTTTGATGATGACCTTTATAGATCTATTGTACCTCATCCTCTTCATCCAAGCGTTGGTATACTTACCCATTTAGAGCGCCTCCTTTAGTCCTGATTCCTTTAGAGATTTCATGATCTATGTGGGATTCAAGAACTGCTACTGCTCCGCGTTCAAGCAGCGGGCCCCGAGGTACATCTGTCTCTTGCGGAGCAGTGTTCCGCAGAGCAAGTTAGAGGAGTTGGAGATCCAGAAATGCATGCATCGCGCAACACAAGTGGACAACTCTAGTAGAAATGTCGCGAGTCGAGGCACACATATTCGGCACATGGAATAGCCTTCTATAATGCTACAGTGAGTTGAAAAATTTGGCATGTGGTGTGCTGGCGATCTCCGGGTCGACATATTCGTGCGAGCAAGCGTTTTCTTGCCTGAATATATTAAAAAGTAAAGTCAACTAACAAATAAAAATCTAGAGTGGTGCTTGAAACTTAAAACAACTAGTTATGACCCAGATTGAATCAAACTTTTAAAATGGCATGCAATGCTTGCATTGATATTACTATTCTATAAGTAAGTAAGAGAAACTTTTAGTGGCTCTTTAAAAATTGGGAAATTTTCAAAATGTTAACTTTTGGCTCTTCCGTTTCATAAGGTTGCCGACCCCTGGTCTAGTCTAGTCAAGGTTGCCGTTGTAACTGAACCGCTTTGTTAAATGTCAGGGTGCTATTCTCCATAAGTGATACAGCTAGAATGTGTGGCATAATTCGGTATACCAGAAGGGATGTTTGATCATTGTAAAGAATGTGATATTTGTAATGTATTATATTTGTGGCACAATAGTCGAATTTGTTATTTGCATTTATTGATGTTAAAATATAAAACACTACTCCATGACTTTTTCTAATGTGGCCTAGATAAACAAAAAGGGACGGATACAAATAATTATGGTCTAAATAGTTATAATATTCAAAATTTGGGAAACGTGACTTTGCCTTATTGACAGTAGGTTAAAAAAAATTCCATTGTGCAGTTATGTTTCTGGGAAAAAAATTCGGAATCTATTTATAAATTTATTTTGTTTTAAAGAATAATTTTAAAATTAAACATAATTAGTACAAATTAAAAAGTATGTTGTTTTCTTGTTCATTCTTTGGGACTCTGAAAGGGAAACAAACTGGAAGAACAATTACATATTCTATACAAAGTGATAAGGGTACACAAAAATAGTTTGATAACACGACGGCGTGTGGTAAAGAAATATGTTCCTTATAAATCTGATTGTAAGCAATCGAAAACGAAAAACTGTTTTGTTTCTCTTTTTGGCACGCTAATAGATCCTTGGTGAATGTTGACACTTTACAAATTATCTTACAATATACAAGGATTGCGGACGCACTTTTATCGTAATACTAATTGCATTTCTATCCAAATCCTTGATAACAAACCACATGTACACAATACAAAATGGCACTGTAAAAATACCATACAAGCAGGAGAATATTTACAATTCATATGTAAATAAATATATATTTGTTTTAATATCATTACTTTTTTACCTCATATTTATACAAATGATTATTAGTTTTAGTTTTTATTAAATTACAATCCTTAATTGAATATTAAATATTTCAATAATATTTCTTGTCACATGTTCAATTTGATAAGAAATTGTTAAAATTGATAAGGAAATTTGTTTAAAGCATTATTCACAATACATTAGATTTATCATCTTTAAATATACATACATTTATCATTTCTATACAGTTTCCTTTTAAGACGCTACATACACCTTGGTTGGTCAGAAAAATTGATTTTTTAAAAATATTTTTATCTACTCGCACACCAAAAATAATGTATGATACACGTGTGTGAAATGCTTTTGTGCACTCAAAACACGTGTGCATTGCGATTAAAGCACTCGCCTTAATCGCAATGCACGAGCCGAAACTTGTGCTTTAAACTTGGCAACTCAAAGCTTCTTCTGCACAAAAACCCTTCTTCACACACTTGTATCATAACCCACTTTTTTGGTTTTTACCTTTTTTTTATTTTTAAATTTACCTTCATTGTACTTTAACATGAAATTTTTATTTTCTATTTCAAATAAAATTTTCAGAAGGATGATTAAGCAAGTCAAAGAAACAGAGGTACAGCGAACACCCAAGGCAAGTAGAAAGTTCTCTCCTCTATCCATGGTACTACAGTCCTAAGTAAGACCTGAACCTCCTCCCACTGCCTACACTTGTGCTTGGTGTCTTGATCTTTCACAATTGTAGGGAGTCCTTACAATTTTTAACGTGGTTGCCGAACCAATATTAGGGGAAGTTTCGAGGTAGATTTTTACTGTGATGACTTTGCCATGTCCAGGATATGAACGAACCCGGGACTTGCAGCTCCGAAGTCTGACAGCTTGACTACTAGGCCACCACCAAATCCAAATAGAAAGTTCTACCCTTAAATAAATAGACAAACGAAAAAGTTTAAAGGTCGTAAAGATACAAACGGGACAATCCTGACAGAAGAAGAGAAATTTTGAACACTTTCAGCAAATGCTGAATAATTACGAAATGGATATAGTAGGTGATGAGACAGCGAGGTACCAGGCAGACTATCCTGAAGTAAAAGAGCCACGAGCCCCGAGAAAGTGGCGAAAACAATTAAAAAACTGAAAAATTACAAAGGACCTGGAGTAGACACAGTAAATGCGGAGTTTATGAAGAAAGCAGGGAAAGCCTCACGGAGAAGAATATACGAACTAATTTAGAAAGAATATACGAAAGGATTCCAGAAGACTGGAAGGTCTACGAAAAAGGGAACAGGAAAATAGCAACAACTACCGAGTTATAACACTGCTATGCGTAACTTACAAAGTAATGTCCAGAATAATATACAACAGGTCAAACGAATATGCAGCAAATATACTGGGAGAATATCGATACGATTTTAGGAGGATCTGATGAACCAATGTTCAGATATAAATAATGATACGAAGGTTATGATGAAAAATGTCGCGAATACAATATTCGTCCATTTTAGACAAGCTTTCGACAGTATCAACAGTAAAATTGTGTTTGGGAGACTGATCTTCCTAGGAATTCAGAAGAAAATAATAAGCATGGTAAGGCTAAACACATGGTACAAAACTGCTATGACCAAAGGAAGGACATCTTCCTATGCTTCATCGACTATGAAAAGGCGTTCGATAGTACCAGCCGCGAACGTCTCATCGAATATCCAAAAAGAGCTGGTATAGATGAAAAAGATGTAAGAATAATCCAGAACCTGTACTGGCAACAGTCGGCCTGAGTCAGAATCAACAACCATTTAACGACAGAAGATATCGAAATAAAAAGAGAGGTACGTCAAGGATGCATAATGTCACCAATGTTCTCTACGCCGAATAAATATTCTCAGAAGCCTTCGATGATCTAATCGGAATGAAAGTGAACGGTACCACAATGAACAATATAAGATATGCAGACGACACAGTGATCATAGCAAGCAACCAGCAAGATCTACAGCTACTAATGAACAACATAAACAGAGGGGGTCAGAGGCCGGTCTAAGAATGAACAGATCAAAATCAAAATTCATGCTTATAAGCCGAAATAATCAGGCAGGCGCGTCCATCGCGGTAGAGGGGGAAACAATCGAAAGAGCTACGAGCACGCAATACCTACGCACACTAGTAAATGACAGATGGGACCCAGTACAAACGATCAAGAATAGGGTAGAGCAAGACAGCCTATTTTGTTGTTTTTTCATATGCAAGCATATGAAAGCCATCAATAAAGGGTAGGTTTTTAGAACAAGACAAACAGGCATTCAACAAACTACGTCCCTTGCTATGCGATCAAAAGTTTAGATATCCGCCACGGAATGGTCAAATGCTACGTTTGGCCAGTCCTACTATATGGAGTAGAAACCTGGACGATAAAAGTAGCATCCATTAACAATATTGAGGCGTTCGAGATGTGGACACGCAGAAGAATGCTACGCATCCCATGGGTGGACCACATTAGTAACGCGGAGGTGCTGAGAATGACAGGAGTCGACAGATTACTATTCAATACCATAAAGAAGCGCAAGATCGGGTATCTGGGGCTCATAATAAGGGGGCCAAAATATCGAATTCCCCAGCTCATACTTGAAAGAAAGATAGAAGGCAGAAGGGGCATCGGACGTAAACAGCTATCATGGCCTAGGAACATCAGGAACTGGACCGAATCAAAAAGTTTGGTGACATGTTCCAAGCAGCAATAAACAAACCATTAACAATTATTTAATAAATGATAATTCAAATATTCAAATTATTTATATATAATAAATACAGACAGAAGAATACCCTGGACAGAAGAGAGAAAGGAGTTACACCGGCAGAAGATACGACAATACTGAGCAAAGATCAAAGCCCAACAGTTGAACAAGCGTGGTCCAAAATAGGCCAATTCGAAAGAAGAAGAAGAAATGATAATTCGCCACACATAGGTGTAAGGCAACAGAAAAAGAAGAAGTAAGGCTAACGTTAGAAGGGTCTAAAGCTGCAGTTGCCATTCAGATTCAAGCAAGGGGATGCTCTATCAGCGCTGATATTCAAACTAACCCTAGAAACAATAATTAGAAAAACGTAAACAACAGGGAACATCCGAACTAACAAAATGCAAGTATGTGAATACCCAGATCATATCGTCATTACGGGCAAGAAACACCCTAATACAGTTCCTTCACAACTAGAGAGCGAAGCAATCAAAGTAGGGTTGAGTATCTATGCTGCAAAAACAAAATACTCAAAGAATGATAGAACCACAGAAAGAAACGAAGAATAATTAAATATTAATCAACACAGATTCAAAGTCATTGACAGTGGAACGCGAACTCGCAGACGAGTTTGACTCTCTTATGGGCCTTAAACAAGGAGACGGACTACCCCCATGTTATTCAACCTATCTCTCAAGCATGTGATGCGAAGGTCTGGAACGGATCGGAGCACAACCATCATGAACAAATCCGTCCAGATAGTAGGCTACGCAGGTGACCTTAACATCTTATGCAGGTCGGAAAGTGCAGTAAAAGAAACTTTCACAAAGCTCGATGAGGCGGCTCTGGACATTGATCTAAGGATCAACGAAGAGAAAACCAAACTTATGCTGCAAAGTAAAAGACACAATGTTGCTATTGGCCAAAATATAATAATCGGAAACCACAATTTCGAGAAGGTCAATAACTTCAACAATCTGGGCAGCAATGCAAACGCACAGAATGATGAGGGCCTAGATATAAAAATACGAATCTCGGCCGGAAACTGAACGCTCTACTCCATGATGTCAATTATGAAGTCTAGAAGCATCCATAGAGACATTAAACTCCTAAACGGACATACAAAACCTTCATCAGATCCATAGTATGTTACAGATGCGAACCGTGGATGATGACCAAAAAGTCCCATTAAACCGTTTTGAGAGGGAGGTTCTAAGAAACATATACGAGCAATAAATGACAATGGGGTTTGGATGATAAGGTGCAACTACGAGCTGTGTAACGATTACAAAGAACCACCCATCACATCACATAAAGCTACTGAGACTTGACTGGGCTGGGCATGTACAACGAATGCAGACCCAAAAATGGTGTTCCAAAAACTACCACGAGAAAACGACCAGCTGGTAGGCCAAGAGCAAGGTGGGCTGATAAAGTAGCAATCGATGCCCAAGAAATGCTGTAGGCACAAAATTAGAGAAGGGCAGCAAACGACCGCGAAAGTTGGACGCAGGGACTGCAGGAGGCCAAGGCTCGATTTAGGCTGTAGCGCCATTAAAGAAGAAGATACATCCACATATTTAGGATTAGTTCGGATCCTAGCGCCATTCAAGAAGAAGATACATTCTCATATTTAGGATTAGTTCACATCCAAAATATGTGGATGTATCTTCTTCTTGAATGGCGCTACAGCAAATCGAGCCTTGGCCTCATGCAGTCCCTGCCTCTAGCTTTCGCGGTCGTTTGCTGCCCTTCTCCAGTTTTGTGTCTGCAGCAGTTCTTGGGAGTAGATTGCTACTTGATCCGCCCACCTTGCTCTTGGCCCACCAGCTGATCGTTTTCCACCTGGTAGTTTTTTGGAACACCATTTTTGGCGTCCTACGATACAACTCGGGAGATAAAAAGAAAAATCGCAGCAGGAGGAAGAGCGAGCTACACAAATAAAGGATTACTAGCATCTAGAATATTAAGCGGAACAACAAAGTATAATAATATATCGCTAATATAACAAAGCTAATATAACTCGGTAATAGACACTATCAAACAATGGTCACTATCAAACAATGAGAACAGATTAAGGGGAGCAGAGAGGAGGATATTGAGAAAGATATTCGGATCGGTAAGAGAAGATGAAACCATGTACAAAATTAGGATGAACTATGAATTAAACAATTTAATGGGGCCGACATAGTAAGGTTTATAAAGGCACAGAGGCTGCGATGGTTCGGATTGGAATCGAGGAGGGAAGATAAACAAAACAAACGGCGCAGTGGCTACCGACAAATATAAGGTCAAGAGGAAGGCCAAGAAACAGATGGAGAGAGGATGCAATGGAGGAACTACGAACAATGAATATCACAGAATGGAAGAGACTTGGAGAGGAATAGAGGGAATGTAGAGCGAATGGGAATGAAGAAGGGAAGAGAAACAAAACCAATTGCGCAGTGGCTACCTACAAATACAAGGTCGAGAGGAAGGCCAAGAAACAGATGGAGGGAGGATGTAATGGAGCAGATAGGAACATTGAATATCACAGAATGGAAGAGACTTGGAGAGGAATAGAGGGAATGTAGAGCCAATGGGAATGGAGAAGGGAAGAGATACAAAACAAATGGGGCAGTGGCTACCGACAAATACAAGGCCGAGAGGAAGGCCAAGAAACATATGAAGAGAAGAAGTAATGGAGGAGCTACGAACAATGGATGTCACAGAATGGAAGAGACTTGGGGAGGGAATCTCGAGCCAATGGAAGAAGAAAATTTGTAGAAACTATGATGGTTAGCACTAAATCTTCTATCGTGGAACGCCTACAAGATTATATCTACACGTCCCATTTTTTAAATATTTATTTATAACACAATTTTAACATATTTCGTGGGTGATAATGTGCCCAAGTTGTTTTAACGCTTACTACCTATATGGAAAAAAGACCAGGCCAATCTTTCAGCCTAGGTCCATCCACTTCTGAATAAGGGCTTATTCTAATTCTTTCCAAACCGTTGTATCTTGAGCTTTCTGCACCCAGTTCTGACCGGCGGAGTACAGAAAGCTCAAGATAAAACGGTGTGGAAAGAAAAGGAAGAGGGCCAAAAAGGACCTAGTCTTTCAGATCAAAATCCATAAAGTTAAAAGTGTACATATAGTTAGTAATTTTGGCCTTCATTCAGAGGGGAATGGACCTAGGTCGAAAGAAGATGCACGTGGACTATTTTTTCCATTAAGGTATTTGAATTGTTTCTATTCCCTTCTCCATTCCCATTGGCTCTACATTCCCTATATTCCTCTCCATGTCTCTTCCATTCTGTGACATTCATTGTTCGTAGCTCCTCTATTACATCCTCTCTCCATCTGTTTAAGGTAGGACCGTTTTATCTTGAGCATTCTGTACCCAGCTCCGAAAAATGGAGTACAGAAAGCTCAAGATAAAACGGTGTGGAAAAAATTAGAAGAGGCCTTCATTCAGAAGTGGATGGATCTACGTTAAAAGAAGATGGGCTTGGACGTTTTTTTCCATAAAGGTATAAAAAATCTTTTTATCATGAGATTTCTGTGCCCAGTTCCGAACAGCGGGGTAAAGAAAGCGGAAGATAAAACGGTTTGGAAAGAATTAGAAGAGGCCTTAATTCAGAAGTGGATGGGCCTAGGTTGAAAGAAGATGGGATTATTATGGGATCTATTAAGGAATACCATACCAATTTATCCTGAGCTTTCTGTACCCAGTTCCGAACAGCGGGGTACAGAAAGCTCAAGATGAAACGGTGTGGAAAGAATTAGTAGAGGCCTTCCTTCATTCAGAAGTGGATGGACGTAGGTTGAAAGAAGCCAATATATGTAGCTTGGCTAGGCTGGGCATGTACAAATAATGCCAGACCCAAAAACGGTGTTCCAAAAACTACCAGGAGGAAAACGACCAGCTGGTAGGACAAGAGCAAAGTGGGTGGATAAAGTAGCAATCGATCCCCAAGAAATTGTGATAACAAGAGAAAACATTGTGGTAAGAATTGGTAGAGGCCCTTATTCAGGAATCAATGGTCCTAGGTTGAAAGAAAATGGCTTGGACTATTTTCCATTGAGGTATACCACGAGGCCTTCATTTCAGAAGTGGATGGACCTAGGTTGAAAGAAGATGAACTTGGACTATTTTTTTCCATAAAGGAATTGTCCAAGCTAATATACATAGCTCTGCTGGGCTGGGTGTGTACACACGGGTCCAAAAATGGTGTTCCAAAAACTACCAAGAGGAAAACGACCAACTGATAGGTCAAGAGCAAAGTGGGCGGATAAAGTAGCAATCGACAAAAAAAAATTTGTGATAACAAGATAAAACAGTGTGGAAAGAATTAGAAAAGGCCTTTATTCAGGAGTCAATATACCTAGGTTGAAAGAAAATGGGCTTGGACTATTTTTTCCATTAAGGTATACCACACCATCTTGAGCTTTCTTTGTCCAGTTCAGAACAGCGGGGTACAGAAAGCCCGATATAAAACGGTGTGGAAAAAATAGGAAGAAGCCTTCATTCAGAAGTGGATGGACCTAGGTTGAAAGAAGGTGGGCTTGTACTATTTCCTCCATAAACGTATTGTCCAAGCCAATATACGTAGCATCGCTGGGCTGGGCACTGGGCACGGTTCCCAAAAATTGTGTTCCAAAAACTACTAGGAGGAAAACGACCAGCTGGTAGGCCAAGAGCAAGGTGGGCGTATAAAGTAGCAATCAACGCTCAAGAATTTGTAATAACTAGATTAAACGGTGTGGAAAGAATTAGAGGAAGCTTTTATTCAGGAGTGGATGGACCTTGGCTGAAAGAAGATTGGCTTGGACTATTTTTTCCATAAAGGTATTGTCCAAGCCAATATACGTAGCTTTATCATAACCTTCTAACATGGAACAAGTCTTCCAGATCAAAATCTAAAGTTAAATGTGTAATCTCTAGTTAGTAATTTTTGCCAATTTTTGACTTGAACACTTTTGGCAGACCACCCTCGATATATTTAATGCTGTATTTATATGCGTTTTTCTGTGAACAAATAAAATATCAAATCTGATCTTAAGGTGTATGTAGTAACTTTTCTCACAACATTTAGTTATATCAAATATATAATTCTCTTGAATCGTTTTGTTTTTCAATCCATTTAATTAGTTCCGTTTAAAATAGAAAAATATTTCAGCATGCAACAACTCCTTATCTAAATTGAATATGTAGTTTTGGTTAAATGAATTTGATAATTACGTGTAAAACGTTTGATATGGTTCAAGTTTTGTGGGATTCTTAGTGTACGTATATAAATTGACAATTTTGGTTACAATTGAAATATTTAGTACAAATGCGGATTCGAGCGGTAAAAATCACAGATTAATGGATTTGATAAAAGTCTTTTTGTCATTCAGTAACTTGATAAAGAGCGACTGACGAATCTGTGACTACTTTTTAAACAGAGCCAAACAAACTACCTAAAGATTTATTTATAAAATAAACTGTAACTGCGTCAAAAAATATACATTAATATCACTTGGCCATCTATATTTCCGTTTTTTAATTTATCTTTTTATTACTCATGCGCGAAAAGTACTTCTTGACGCACGTTTTTTTTTAATTAAAGCTGATACTGTTAAAAACTGCAAAGAAATGCAGTACTTGAATTTAAATTGCAACCAGGCAACTTGTAGCACAGACACAAACGCTGTTTGCATATAATAACAACCAATAAATATTTTTATTCATTTATTTCATTGAACGAACTAATTAAAGAGTTTTAGGTGTTTATTTAAATAACAATGGGCAGTAGTTGAATTAATTTTTAAACATGTTAATGTCTTCCTTTCTGGTATTAAAAATAATAGTAGCCTTAATAATATTATTCGACGAAGTTACAGTATCACAAAGTGAAATTAACATTGTAGGTATATAATTAATGTTAGTAAAATGTTTTAATTAGAATAATAAGGGTTGTTAATATTAGTGTTGTTTAGCTCTGTGGAGTATTGTTTTTTTTTTCCTTAAAAATAAAACTAAATGACTGTAAGTAAATGAATAAATTTATATAACGTATAAAAAGCAGCTCTGAGAGTGCGGAATGTGTTCCACAGCCATAAAACTAAACGGGTTTTGTGGAATAACGAAGAGTGTCAGTCGTCTGAGAAGAGGAACTCGCTCTCAGATAGAAGGACTTCTAGGTCTGACTGGACGGTATGTACGTTAGAATCAATATCGGTGGGTTTGGGAAGGTTCTCTTGCGTTGGACTAGTAACTGGTTTCGGTTGTTGTTTCGGTGCTGGATTTTCTGGAGCACTCGCGGGTTTAATTTTCCTGGCTTCGCGCTCTTTAACCGTCCTGACGAGCACTCCTGTCCTGGGCGTCTTTTTGCTCTCCGGTTTTTTGACCGCCACAACACTTTTATCTGGTTTTCTCAACTTGACACTAAATTTGAACGGAGGTTTATAAACAACTTGCAACCGGACTTTCTCGCGTTCGTTCGGAATGTTGCTAACACTATGAGATTTGTTTTTCTCGGTGCGCGGTTTTATAGTGGGGCGCTGCTTATGTGGACTGCCGCGAGATGTTAATCCTGCAGGGGTGGATTTAGATTTTGGCAGTGCGGAGTTGTGTGATTTTAGCAGCCAATTCTGCACTTTATTGACCGGATCAGAGTCCGGAGTTAAAGGATTATGGACGACTTCGGAGTTTAACAATCCTTTCTTACCCTCGCCATCCACTTGCGCACTGCTATAATCTATGACTTCCTTTTTCTTCTTTTTCTTTTTGTTGACTGTGGTTTGTGGGGATTTTTTAACCTTGCTAGGGGGGATTTCTATAACAGCCGCTGTGTCTCCAACCTTCTTTCTGGATTCCTCAGCACTGACTGCGGCCGATACTCTTTTCTTCTTCTTCGGCGAAACCTTCGATTTATTTGGACTATTCACGTTATTATTTACAGATTCCTTGGCTTTTCGTTTCTTGCGTAACTTGCCGTCTCGCACTTTTCGTTTCAGAGGCAACTTTGAGCGAATCGCCGGATGCACAGTCACATTGCCGTCCCCGCTATCCGGCAATCTCACCGCTTCCGTTGTTTGACTGTGCATTATCGTTACAGTTTTCAGCTTCACATTCGGCCTCTTACCCAACACTTTAGTGCTGAATACCTAAAAATTAAAACAAATATTCAGTGCACTTGCCGAAATGCGGAATTACAAGCAAACTAATAACTTACTTGAATACTGTTTACACAAAGATATTTAAATTCTACCAAGTGACTGTAATTCTTACTTTATGTTCACGTTCATTATTTCTAGCGCAGACAAGATTTATGTAAGCTTTACATACTAATTTATGAAATAGCCTAACGCCTTACTATTACAGGATTATCTTTCAACATCTGCGTTTATTAACTTTTCAACGAATTAATTAAACGATTTACAATTATATTTTCAAACTTTTTAATAATATTACTTTGACACAAATATGGCTATATTTGTAAGGCAAAAACTGGGTATAGAAATGTACACAGTAAGCGAAAGTCGATGTCTCAGTTATGAGAAAAAACTGTTATTAAAAATGTTATTACTTCATATAACTTATTAAAGTCGGAAGACAACCTGAATATATAAATATATTCAACCTTTCCGGAGCTCTATAATATTATTGAGTTTTTTTTAGGAAAACAAATCTCATGTGAAATTTTCTAGTTATTTACTAGCTTTCAGTCCACCTTCGTGGCACTCAACAAAAACCAGAAAGATAACATTGTTTTTTAACTTAAAACAAACGGAACACAGCCTGAATATATAAATATATTCAGCCTTTCCGGAGCTCTATAACAAGATTTTTGTTTTTTCATCATGTCTTTCTATTAACTTAAGTGAATAGCCATCTGCAAACGCGTTTTGAGATTTATCTCTCATAAGTGCAGCTTTGCTTTTATGAACATTTTACAAATATGGAAAAATATTCAATTTGGGCTAAAAATGAACCCTACTCAATCCGATTTGAGAACCCCTTTTCGATTTTTTTCTATCGCTTTTCCTCATCTTATAATAGAGTTGGGACTTTGAGTTTCTCTCACCGTGTACCGAATAACAGGTCTATAAAGCTGGCACCCAACCTCTTCAAAATTTAAATTTGATAAGACCAAAACTATGTGCTCTTTATGTGCTAATTATGTGCCGCAATACTGTCGCAAATTTTACTAGTGTTTTGACTTACAGTCAAGCTAGCACTCACCCACCTGAAAAATTGGGATACCGACACCAAATAATTTATGTGCTTTTCAAGTACACCGGAGCGAATTCGCTAACTCAACCCTTTATGCGAAAAACTCACCCCGAACTGAATGAGCCCTAAGAGATGAAATCTTTAAGAATCGAGCACACAAATTTTAACCGGGCGCGAAATAGTTGCAATACTTATGTACTGTCCAGATATGACATTCGCGATTTTGGTGCTCGCACCCTTGTACGAAAAATTCAGCCCGAACAGTATGAGCCATAAGAGGTGAAATCTATAATAATAGACAACTATTTATAACAGTCACACAGACAATGCCTACTCAAATTTGAAAAGTTTTAATAACATCCACTTTGGGACAGCTTTACTAATTAAATCAAGGGAGGGACACGGAAATCTTCTGTTACTCTTTAGCACACACAAGGTACACAAAGGCTCACACAATGCATCTAGAGCGCTGTGTGCTAAAGAGTAACAGAAGATTTCCGTGTCCCTCCCTTGATTTAATTAGTAAAGCTGTCCCAAAGTGGATGTTATTAAAACTTTTCAAATATAATAATAGAGTACAGAAATTTTAACCAAATCGCAACTGTTGCAAAATAATGTCCTCTCCAGATATGCTACTCATAATTTTTGTGCTCTCACCCTTGTACAAAAAATTCACCCCGAACTGTATTAGCCGTAAGAGGTGAAATCTTAAATATTCGAGCACAGAAATTTAAACCGAAACGAAATTCTTTCAATTATTATGTGCTCTCCAGATATAATATTCGCGATTTTTGTCCTCGCATCCTTGTACGAAAAACTCGTCTTGAACTGTATTAACCTTAAGAGGTGAAATCTTTAATAAACGGGAACAGAAATTTTAACTGACACAAGATTGTTGCAATAATTATGTACTCTCCAGATATGCTATATACGATTTGTGTGCTCAAACCCTTGTACGAAAAACTCACCCCTAACTGCATGAGCCCTAAGAGGTGAAATCTATAATAATCGGGCACACAAGTTTTAACCAACGCAATATTGTTGTAATTATTATGTCTTCTCCAGATATGATATTCGCGATTTTTGTGCTCGGACACTTGTACGAAAAATTCACTCCGAACTGTTCGCATATATGTCTGAGATAAATGTCTGTTCACATGTATGTATATGTTCTTCTTATCTTCTTATTCTTCTTCTTCTGGGTAGCACTACAACCCTTGGTGGCTCTGGGCTGCGTTAACGATTTGCCACAATCGGTCCCGGTCCAACATGGTCTCCTTCCAGTCATATACCTGCATAGTCTGCAGATCTTTTAAAATGTTGTCCTTCCATCTGATTCTCGGCCGCCCCAGCGGTCTCTTTCTTGCTGGGTTAGGTTAGGTTAAGTTAGGTTAGGTTAATCCCTGAGAGGTGCCCTCTCAGGGAGTAACACTTTGCCGCAGTGAGAGGGCTCAGTACTTCCAAGGATCCTAAAATCGATGCCAGCGGGAGCTTATGCTCCTGGTAGGGCCACCCTTGCTGGTAAGGTCAAAGGTGGGGAAGGAAGCTAAGTTAATCCACAACAGCAGCGTCTGACCCAGAATGGGCGGCTGCATATTTAGGCCAGCCAGTAGGTCTTAGATGGCATCCCCACCATATGGCAACTATTCAAGATGCAAGACGATAATAAAAATAAATTTCCCCGGGCCGGTCCTCCACAGGAGGGAATTCGGTCGCCTGACCTCTCAGGCGCTGCTCCACGGAATACGGCGGGGTTTCACTTATCGATTACGCAATCACACAGGACAAGGACAACGAAAGCGGCTTTTCAATTACAGTTCAGGGTTTTGGACTCCCAGTGCCGGCCGGACAGGTGATGGGCGTTCAGACACCCACCGCACGCCATGTAGAGAAGGAACGAAGCCCGCGGACGGGTGACCAGGCCGCGACGCCTACCTATAGGGTGGGAAACGCCACTGGAAAACACAACAAAGGAGGTACAGGCAACTGCCACATAGCAGGCTAAATCCCCAAAGTCAGCACCAGCGCTGTAACTCGCTGTCAGGACCACAGAAGAAAAGGAAACTGGCCGACACCTCTGGTAGTCATCTGGTGGACTGTGACCAATTAGACCCGATTAGAAGACGAGAAGTCGCCATAGCGTTTAATAAAATGGAGGCAATGAAGATGACCTTTAAGTACTCAACCGAGTTAGCAAAATTACCGTTAGTTAGTTTGGTGGGAAGATCATAAATGGGAGAAGGTAGAAATACCCACCTATGATATAGAGGTCCAGGCAAACATTAAACCGCATTCATCGACCCACTGCTCCACCCAGACCGCAAAAGGTACATGGACAGAAACATACACAAACGAGCTGCAAACCCTCCCGGAAAGAGCGAACCTTGCAGATTGGATAGATGTGGAGAACATGGAATGGGACGACGGGATCTACACCCGAACACAGATCATAACTGGAAACCCGCTGGATGCTAAAGAATCAGAGGTCAAAGTAGTCCTGGTAGAACCGGAGGATGCGAATATGGAACAGAGCATCCAAAGGTTACACCAACGAAAGTATCCGGAGCTTAACCACACCAAGGAGGACTTCGCTGTAATCGAGCAAAACATAAAAATTAAATATGATAATGGTTTTGAGAACCTAAAACAAAAGAGGATCATCCAAATCAGACATAACGGTACGGACCCGGACATCTGGGATAAACTCCGTAAACTGAGAGACGAAACAATGGGCGAGCAAAAGATAATTATGCACCATATAAAGGCCATGTCAGTAATGCGCCTGCGCAAAATGGTGGAAGACATTTTCCACCATACAAATACCAAGGTAGATATATATAATATATATATATATATATATATATACACATATATATATATATATATGTATATATATATATATATATATATATATATATATATATATATATATATATATATATGTATATATACCACGGACCCACAAACCAAGCAAATCAAGGTTGAAGAGGCAAACACAGACAAAAAACCGAAACCGAGGAACACCGAGGCCGTCATCGTAGAAAACAAGAACAGAGACTTCTTAAGTACTCTAAGGGACTTTAAGCGGATCCTAGCCGGAAGTAACGCAAAGGAGGCCATACGGTCGATAAGGAGCTCAAGGGAAGCTAACGTCCTAATCACCGCTGACCCAGACGTAAAAGCGATAGAGGAACTGGGGAAAGCCCTCACAGATGCATTCCACGATGGTACTAAAGTAATACGGGCCGGTGAAAGAGCCCGAAACTTTACACATAAGAGACCTGGACGAAACAGCAGATAAAGAAGAGGTTCTAGCAGCGGTTAGAGATAAAATTGGGGACACACATAACAAAACGATGAAGTTAAGCGACTTACGACCTAACGCAAATCATACCCAAGCTGCTACGCTTGTGGTAAGCAAGGAGGAAGCAGACAAATTGTTGGAAGAGCCACACCTAAATGTAGGACTAGTGCGGTGCTCTCTAGAGAGAAGAATAAAAATTGATCGCTACCACAAATGCTGGTCCTACGACTGGCCAAGAACTGGGATGGACCCGACAGCTCGAAGCTGTGCTTTTCGTGCGGGAAGGAAGGGCACACAGCTAAAGACTGCCGTAACGAAAAATCCTGTCCAATCCGCAATAAAGAAGCGTCAACAGTGGCAAAAGTGAATTTTTCAAATGTGAAAAAAAGGTTGGCAAATGTGAAAAAAGGTTAGGTTAGGTTAATGTTATTTGTGCGCCTTATGTTAGACATATTTTATATTGTTATTTTTGCATGTTCTATTTGTTAGAGATAGTAATCTATTTGAAGTTGAATCGTGGTCAGACATTAACTTAATAGTAGTGATATTCATAAACTCAAATATAGTGAAACAAACACGGAAGCTAATTGAAAAGACAATTGAATGGTAGCGGATCAACTGATCAATACGTCAGAGCCCGTACATAGGGGACAAGGTGAAGTAATGCTCGCGCGGTTCCGCTCTGTCTCAGGTGAAAAGGGGGGTGGTTTTTAGTGAGTAGGACCAGTAAGCCAGGTGAGTCCCACACTCCCCGAGGCATGATGGCTTTTTTGGAGGCATGATTGCTCGGGGGTCGTACGTAAAGGTATTTTCCCCTCCTTCGCAAAAAAAAGTTAGGTTAGGTTAGATTAGGTTAGGTTTTGTTCCATCTGATGCTAGATCTGATGCAATTTATCTGATGCTATACCTCCTTCAAAAAAAAAAAAGTTAGGTTAGGTTAGATTAGGTTAAGTTTTGTTCCATCTAATGCTAGGCCGCCCCAGCGGTCTCTTTCTTGCTGGGTTTCCTTTCCATACTATCTTGATCAGTCGGTCGTCACGTGCTCTTTGGACATGTCCAGCCCATCTCAGACGCTGGGATTTTATTGACTTGACTATATCCGGCTTTTGGTGTAGGTCCTGGAGTTCTGCATTCGTCCTTATGCGATATTGCTTCGTGTTTGGATCCTTGACGAGGCCAAATATTCTTCTCAGGATCTTCCTTTCAGCCCACTTTAGTAGAAGCTCATTGTGTTTCATAAGCGTCCAGGTCTCATAGCCATAACATATGATCGGTTTGATTACAGCCTGGTACACCCTCAGCAACTCTCGACACCGTTTTGGATTACATGAGGGTTCGCATGGCAAAAAAACACCTATTGCCACTGTGTATTCGTGTTTTAATCTCTTCGTTGCTGTCGTTGTCTGAGCATATCGTGGCTCCAAGGTACTTACAACAGTCTGACACATTCGAAGTTATAGGTGTCCATCTTTTATGATTGACCGATTTCTGACCGATTATGTACCTGGTTGGTTGTCGGGTAATGTGCATGTATTTGGTTTTTTCCTCGTTGATGTTGAGACCCCATTTTCCTACATTCCTTCTCTATTTTCAGGAAGCTTTCCTTGACTTCGACAGTACTTCTTCCGACCGCGTCAATATCGTCCGCGAAGGCCAGAATCATCTGTGGCGCCTGGTTAGTAAATACTTCCGTGGTGATGTTCGTCTTCCTGATAGCCATATCTAGGACTATGTTAAAGAGTAGGGGCGACAGTCCATCTCCCTGTCTCAATCCACTCGTGACCGAAAATTCCTCTGTTATATGGTTTCATACTTTAACGCGACATGTGGTATTGTTTATGCATAACTTCGTGAGAGTGATGATTTTCTGTGGTATACCTACATTTGCAATGGCTACCCATACACTGTCGAGTATAATGGTGTCGTAAGCTTGTCTGCAGTTAAGGTGACCAGATTTTTTAAACGCGATAGCAGTACATTGTACGAGCCAGCGGGAGGGGTAATGGTTGTGCATGTACTTGAGAAAGGAAATATTTTGACTCATTTTTAGGGTTCCGTACCAAAAACGGAACCCTTATAGGATCACTTTGTTGTCCGTCTGTCTGTCTGTCTGTCAAGACCATTTTTCTCAGGAACGCGCAGAGGTAACAAGTTGAAATTTGTATCAAATACTCGGGTCTGCGGTCTCTTTCAGCTGTGAAAAAATCAAACTTGTAAGTCAACGCGAACAAAAGATATGACCGTTTATGTCGCATATTTTGCGATTTCACATGGGAATCAAAACCTATAGGGTACTTCCCGTTGACTTATAATCATGAAATTTGGCAAGAAGCGGTGTCTTACAGCACATGTAAAGGGAAAAATATGTAGAAAACCGTAAATATGTAGATTAATTACAAGAAAAATGCGAATTTACTATTAGAAACTTATGAAAATACACTGTGTATGTTGTCGTAGTGGTATTGCCAGGTTGCAGAAGCATATGGGTTGCATACAGTTAGGTCCTCCTCAGTTAGGGTCGAAGGTTAAAAAGTATGTGTTGGCACCAAGCTGTTTATTCTGAATTTTCTTTGTTTATATTCGTTATGCATTTCATCACGTACGCTCTATATACATAATATATACAGGGTATATATTATGTCTAAATTTTGCTTGTTTATTACCGACATGCGACATACTCAAGTCCCGTAACATCCTGTATATATTATATATCGTCTAATTTTTGTTTATAATCTACATATACTTAAATCACGCACGCCCTATATTTTTTGGTAGTCAATTGCCCAAAAGCAGTCAATTGAACAACTGAATGTTAAGAGTATCGAAATAGATCTAGAAATAGTTAATATATTAGTTTATATTAGAAATAGTTAGATCTTAATATAAGTTAGTGAATAAGTGTAATACTAAAATAAAGTTTTCTTTTTATAAGTTTAAAAATATTCGAGTTATTTAAAAAAATACCCTGTATACCTTTATACAGGGTATATAGGTATACAGGCAAAAATGAGCAGTAAAAACAAATAGTGAAGTTCCAGAACCCCTAAACACTCATAGTGAATGGGGGATGTATGGTAATAAAATATAGGGTAGAATTCCATCGTACGACAGCGACATCTTGAGGTTATGCTTGCAGCGGTACTAAGATGGTCGTGATTTCAGGAGGGCCACTTGTCAAGTTAACTGAATGTGCTTGCTACGTCCTCCACAAAAAAAGATAGCTTACAAGTTTGTACGGAACCCTCGGTGCGCGAGTCACAACTCGCACTTGGACTTTTTTTTTTATAATTATATTTTTCATTGAATTAACTTTTTTAAATAATGTTTCATTTTCTTTTAAAACATTACAAAATGCTTCACATGTATACTGGATATTCCACCTTCACTGAAGCCTCTGCTGATAAGGTTTCTATATTTAATCTTGATGTTCCACTGCTCCAGAAATCATTGATACTCGTTCAACTGTCGCATTGGTACTCGGCAAACATTGATAATTCAACAGGTAATTCAGTTTAAGTTTTTGTAGGAATATGCACACGTTTAAAATATTTGTATATTTCTATCCAACGCAAACTAACATCTATTTTATTTTCCTTCCATTCATTTATTTTTTCCGTCGAACAATACATGTTATGGAGCATACATGTTGTGGAGCAGTACAAGCAGTTTAATTTCATCGAAGAGTTCATTATCATCGATAACAACAAAAAAAAGTTTTATTTTAAATAATGTCTTCAAGATGCCCAAGATTCCCAATGTATATTATATTTTAATAATATCTAAATATATGTGAAGCAATCAGTCCATTTTTTTTACATATTCAAAGGAATTTTTATAAAAAACATTTAATTTCTTTTATAAATTTCGCCTCGCTTCTAGTGGTTGACTCTTCGATTGTATCGAGTTTCTGCGTTAACTTTAATGGAATAAATCCAGTATTATATCTAGCGACTATTTGCTCCAACACATTATTAAGACAGTTTTCACCTCGGAAGATCTGACACTTAAGAGCTTTCAATTTCTTTAATAGTGATATGAACTACAACAGGTTGACTATGAATGAAATGCAATGTAACTTCAGATAACTCGTTTTTGAAAAATTCTTTTAGTATTTTGGAACCTTTTAATATTTGGGTATAAACTAAAGTACGAGCGGAAAGGCTCAAACATTTTGATTACACGTTCCCCAGCAGGTGTTGACAAGTTTTGCTCTGAGGAGTGTTGAAGTTTCTCTTGTTACAGAATCTAAATTAATATCTACTTTTGCATTTTCCAAATATTATTTCAAAAACTCGAATGCGTAATTTTGGACCACATTATCTACCATTGCTTCGCATTTGGTTCGCCCACAATTAATTTTTTTTCAGAGTTTGCACACTGTATTTGACCTACAATCCATATTACGAAACTATGGTTATGGCATGATATGTTCCCTCAGATATTGCTATTTTTTTCATGTAATGAAAAATTTATATTTTTCAAATAGTCAATCACCTTTCATGATGAAGCTGCTGCATTAATATGGGTGCTATGTTTATCACTCTTGCAATGTTTTGTTTGTGCACCTATTAGCAATACTGAATTCTGAGCAACAAAAAGTGCATTTTACGACAGTGTCATCATTTTTGCTATCATCATTCTCTATAAAAAAAAGCAACACAAGAAAAACAAGTAATCATTGTAAAGGAAATTGATTGAACAACTGATCATTGAAAATAAAGGAAATATTAAATATATACTGTCTATCCGACTTTTTACTCTTTTACTTTTCACGTTTTCACTATTAATAACATTGCTTGAGAACGGAATCTGTTGGGATTTCCCGTGGTCTGTTTGTCCTGTTCATACGACACCGCATCTATTTCGCTCCAACACAATAATTCCACCATCCGTCCGACTTTGTCATACTAACTAACGAGCTATTTGGCAAAAGTGATAACAGTGATTCGCTTTGAAAATGCATAAAATCACACTTATAATTATTTAGTTTTACAATACGAAGTAGTACAAGTAGTACATCTTATAAGAAAGGCAGTAGAAATGCAGTACCTAAAAATTGGACAGTACAGACTATCTCAAAGAAGTACTGTACTGCCAAAAGCAGTACGTCTGGTCACCATACTGAAGTCCACCAACAGCTGGTGCACGTCTTAATTGAATTCCCAGTGTTTCTCCAGTAGTTGTCGGATTGTGAATATCTGGTCCACTGTTGACCTCTTTGGTCTGAATCCAAACTGAGTCGCCTTTTTTTTCCTCCGCATACGGTGTTATGCGTCTCAATAGCACATTGGAGAGTATTTTGTATGCTGCGTTCAGTAAAGATATTCTCTTGTAGTTGATACATTTCATGCGGTCTCCCTTCTTATGGATGGGGATGATAGTACCTTCGTTCCTTCGTTAAATTACACTTCAAAAATGCTGCGAAATGAATTTCGAAAGCACATATTTATTGCGTGCATTTTCGTGTCGGTCAAAATTATTGTGAACGAATATTAGGGTGCGAGCACAAAAATCGCGAATATCATATCTGGGGAGCACATAATTATTGAAACAATTTAGTGTCAGTTAAAATTTCTATTCTCGTTTATTAAAGATTTCACCTCTTCAGGCTTACTACAGTTCGGGGTGAGTTTTTCGCACAAGGGTTTGAGCACAAAAATCGTAAATATCATATCGGGAGAGCACATAATGAATGCAACAATTTTGCGTCATTTAAAATTTCCTGTCTCAATTATTAAAGATTTCATTTTTTATAGCTAATAGAGTTCGGGGTGAATTTTTCGTACAAGGGTGCGAGATCAAAAATCACATAATTATTACACATAATTATTGCAACAATATCGCGTTGGTTCATACTTGTGTGCTCGATTATCATAGATTTCACCTCTTATGGCTCATTCCGTTCGGGGTGTTTTTCACAAAAGCACAAAACTTGAAAAGCACATAAATAGCACACAATTGTAGTGCTATTTGGTATCGGTATCCCAATTTTTCAAATGGGTGGGTGCTAGCTTGACTTTAAGTTAGCACCCCCACTATTAAAATTTCATTTTTCCATTGAACGCTTCGAGCACAAAAATCGCGATCGCGGCACATAATTAGCACATAAAGAGCACATAATCATTGCAACAATATGTCGTTGATTAAAACTTGTGTGTTTGATTATTATAGAATTCACCTCTTATGGCTCTTTCCGTTCGGGGTGAGTTTTTCGCAAAAAGGGTTAGAGAACAATAGTCCTAAATAGTATATCTGGAGAGCACATAATTATTGAAACAATTTTGCGTCATATAAATTTTCTGTTCTCGATTATTCAAGATTTCACCTCTTAAGGCTAATACAGTTCCGGGTGAATTTTTCGTACAAGGGTGCGAGCACAAAAATTGCGAATATCATATCTAGAGAACACATAATTATTACAACAATATCGCGATGGTTAACCCCTTGACATACAAATAAAATGACGTTGACGTATCCATATACATGTGATCTTATCACATATACATGGCGTCTTAGAAACGTCATTGTATGTCAAGGGGTTAGGTTACTTGTGTGCTCGATTATTATAGATTTCACCTCTTATGGCTCATTCTGTTAGGGGTGAGTTTTTCGCAAAAGCACTAAACTTGAAAAGCACATAAATAGCACACAATTGTTCTGCTATTTGGTATCGGTATCCCAATTTTTCAAATGGGTGGGTGCTAGCTTGACTGTAAGTTAGCACACCCACTAGTAAAATTTGATTTTTCCATTGAACGCTTCGAGCACAAAAATCGAGATTACGGCACATAATTAGCACATAATTCTGGTCTCAAATTTAAATTTTGAAGAGGTAGGGGTGCCAGCCTTATAGACCTCCTAATAACGGGATATTGGGAAACAAAATCTTTCCCCGCTTCAACAGAAATTTCCACTCTATCTATGGGGTTTGTCGAATATTTGTACAAAAACTACATGTATTTCTATTATTGTGGTAAAAAATCTAAACATTTCAAAATAAAACTCACTCTTCAGAAACGAAATTTGTAAAATAACTTTAATCTATAAAGAAAAATCCTTAAAATGAAAATAAAAATTAAAAAAATATGTTACTCACCAGTAATGAAACTACCGTAACTATAATCAACACGACGGCATACCAATAATCCATCAGCCACCGCTTAAAGCTTGCTATACTCTCCTCGGACAGCAGTAACTTGCGGAGTGTGGCTAGAGGTCCCGAGGGATCAACTTCCCTGCACATCTGGAACACGTCGCAGTAACCGCTGTAATCGTTGCACGGTGTTCCCGGCTTCGAGAACATATCCGGAATGTCGTACGGCATGTCGTTCCATTCGAACGAGGATATGCAAGGCTGATTGTCACCGGGCAACTTGCAGCATAACTCGCATGCCTTCGTCTTTGGGTCCGTTTTGCTCGGGATGCACTGGCAGGACTCTAAACCATACGCTAGACATATTGAACCCGTACATTCCTAACACGAAATAAGAACAGTTAGCAAGTTTGGATTATTAAGCTTGAGGTTTACATACTCCCATAAAGCAAACAAACTCTTTGTTGCAGATCGTTTTGTTCGGTTTGTTGACGGATGGGGGACACTGTGGGCCACGTCCGTTGCAAAAACTAGCATCCCTGCAACCATTGTCGTCCCTACATTTATCACCAAACTTGACTTGGCACTCCGGAGTACAACAAGGTCCCTAAAAGCAAACGTTTAATACATTTTCTTAGCCATTGAATTGGTCAAACCATCCTACGTTATAGCTAATCATACAAACTTAAAACAAAACTTGATATATAAATATATTCAGCCTTTCCGGAGCTCTATAACAATTACTAAGTCCTTTTAGGACTACCAAAACAAATCTCATGTGAAATTTGTACAAATTTCACATGAGATTTGTTTTGGTAGTCCTAAAAATACTCAGTAGTTGTTATAGAGCTCCGGAAAGGCTGAATATATGTATATATTCAGGCTGTGTACCGTTAGTTTTAAGTTTATCTTAGGTAAACTTAGATAAAAGATTTTTACCTGTGAAGGGCTACAGACGCTTCTGGGTGTCAATCGGCAAGGAGGCTCGTCCAATGGAGGGTATCGCCTTTGTGGGAAACAGCATTGATCTCTGCAGTCCTCCTCCCAGCCGCAATCGCACTCCTCGCCCTCTTCCACAACTCCATTTCCACAAAGTGAAGCCTGAGGCTCTGATAATTCAATTCAACAATCAATACAATAGAAATTGATATAACAATAGCATTTATCACACATTTATAACAAAGTTTAGATGGTGTAAAGCTTAAATTTTTCATTTCTATGCTAAATCTGAGTTAATGAAGAAGATAAATAATTTACCTGTGAAACATCCCTTGGATGATCGAGCCTTGAAGTTTAAAACGGGATTTATGCTTTTAAGACTGCAGGGCGAGAATTGATTGTTATTCTTTTTATCTCCCGATGTAGCTCTAGCGAACATGATGAAGTTACCGTCGTCGCCTCCCGGAGTGCAGAGCTCGGGGTCGTGCTGGAAGATGGATTAAACGAGATTTGAAATCGGAATAAATCGAGGGGACGGCGAGCGCTGTTATTAGAAGGCGATGGGAATTATTTTAACGAAGCGAACTAGCTAATTGGATTATCTAGGATGAAAAGGAGTCATTTAAATTATTATTAAGAAGAGGAACGGTAGAGGGTGGAAAAAGAGTATGCGCCAGGTTCGTTCAATTCCAAGGACTATTTTACAGACGTGAAACAAAGGGGCGAGAAAGTATTATATAAATAAATTTGGGAAAGAAAAAATATAATTGAAGAAGTCTTTTGTAGTCGTGACGTCGTAATAAAAGATTTCATTTAAGAAACTCTTCTTTCGGAAAAATATTCTCATTTTATTGAATATTTCTTGAAATAACTGATAACTTTTATATTAACTTGTCTACAACTACTACTGGTAATCTTGTCCTATAGTTTATAGCATTGTCAGACATTGCATCGCGTTGTCTAGCACTGTATGGCACTATATAGCACTGTCTAGCACTGACTGGTCTTATTTAATCTTGTCTGGTTCTGGCCTGCATATGTCTTTTGTTGTCTGATGTTGTTTCGAGACTTGTCTACTTATATTGAGTCTTGGTGGAGTCTATAGCACTGTCTGGTACTGTATAGCACTGTCTAGCACTGGCTGAACTTGTTTGACCTTGTCTGGTTCTGGCCTGCTTTTGTCTGTTATTGTCTGCTGTTGTTTGTACTTGCCCGTTATTTTCTATTGTTGCCTGTTCTTGTCAATTCTTGTCTGTACTTGTGTGTTCTTGTCTAGTTTTTACAATTCTTGTCTAGACTTATCTAGTCTTGTCTAGACTTATCGAGACTTGTCTACTTTTATTGAGTCTTGGTGCAGTCTATAGCAGTGTCTGGCACTGTATAGCACTGCTTAGCACTGGCTGGTCTTGTTTGACCTTGTCTGGTTCTGGCCTGCTTATGTCTGTTGTTCTCTGATGTTGTTTGTACTTGTCTATTATTTTCTATTCTTGTCTGTTCTTGTCAATTATTGTCTGTATTTGCGTGTTCTTGTCTGTTCTTGTCTAGTTTTTACAACTCTTGTCAAGTCTAGTCTTGTCTAGACTTATCTAGTTTTGTCTAGGCTAATCGAGACTTGTCTACTTTTATTGAGTCTTCGTGCAGTCTATAGCACTGTCTAGCACTGCCTATCACTGTCTAGCACTGCCTATCACTGCCTAGCACTGGCTGGTCTTATTTGATCTTGTCTGGTTCTGGCCTGCTTATGTCTGTTACTTTCTATTCATGTCTGTTCTTGTCAATTCTTGTCTGTACCTGTGTGTTCTTGTCTGTTCTTGTCTAGTTTTTACAATTCTTGTCAAGTCTAGCTTTGTCTAGGCTTATCGAGACTTGTCTAGTTTTATAGAGTCTTAGTGCAGTCTATAGCACTGTCTGGCACTGTATAGCACTGCCGAGCACTGGCTGGTCGTGTTTGATCTTGCCTGGTTCAGACATAAGCCTGATGTTGTTTGTACTTCTCTGTTATTTTCAATTCTTGTCTGTTCTTGTCAATTCTTGTCTGTACTTGTGTGTTCTTGTCTGTTCTTGTCTAGTTTTTACAATTTTTCTTAAGTCAAGTCTTGTCTAGACTTATCTAGTCTTGTCTAGACTTATCGAGACTTGTCTACTTTTATTGAGTCTTGGTGGAGTCTATAGCACTGTCTGGCACAGTATAGCACCGTCTGGTACTGTATAGCACTGCCGGGTCTTGTATGATCTTGTCTGGTTTATTTCGTTTTTGGAATGATTTTGCCCATTCATGTCCGCTTTCGTCGGTTGTTGTCTGTTCTTGTCTGTTGTAAAAACTAGAAGTATCTGTAATAAGCCGTTACGAAATCGTTAAAATCCGCATTTATCAAGTGAATAGAAAATTTTAAAGTTTGTCTGAAAAAGTTGGTTTTGTGTTTTCCCTGCTTGTTATAAATATACAAATTATATTTTGCTAGCCGCTTCCGTTCGCCAGATATGACTTGATATAATTGGCAAAATCATGTCAAGCAAAATTTTGTCGGCCAAGCAGAGAAGGAAATTCAATTGCATACATAGGGAAATATTACTTCGTGAAAACGATGCCGTAATCTGTTTATAAATATCTGTTATATATATATATATATATATATATATATATATATATATATATATATATATATATATATATATATATATATATATATAATAGTAACCGTTCTCGGGATATAGACTTATGAAGTCGAAATTCTGTAGCACTAAAATGTCAATATAAACAAATTTATCTACGACTACTATTGTAAATGCCCATTATTGTACAGTTCGTGGACTATGTAAATGCATCATAACACACGTATGTAACAGTCCGCGATTAATGATATGTAATGATTGATAACACACTAGTGCGTTTGGTTTACGATTCGTTGAATGGTTGAGAGTTGCACGTTGCGTTGACACGATTGTTAAATATAGTACTCCGTGATTTTCAAACAATCATAAAACGTCACATCATTCGCATCGAAGCTGTCAATCATTTCGTATTTTCACGTTTAAATCTAAAGAAAATTACAAGTACTACTAGATCAAAGGTTCTCAAACTTTCTTTGCTGCGGCACCCTTGTCGAGCTGAAAAAATCTCGCGGCACCCTTGGGGTCGTCCACTAATCACGTGATGTGTTTTAGCAACTTTTTAAAGTTTGTTCATCTTTCCAAAACGAACCGTTTTTGCAGAATAAATTTATTTGCAAACTTCTTACCGCGTTCTCCATTTAAACCCATGTAAATTGAAAATCGAAATTCAGAGAAGGTTTGGTACCCCTTGCAAAAAAATTTGCATTTTATATTTTTTACATTTGTGACTAAATCGAACGATTTTACAAAATTTGCAAAGTATGCTTACTTACCAGGACAAACTACATACGGAGATCCCGGTTGTAATTTTCTATTTTGAGGCGTTAGCGAGATATTTGCAAAAAACCTTTGAAGCAAACATAATTCGCCATGCTGTCCCCATTGGGGGCGGACCTTTCAAATTTGGTCAGCGGGTACTTCTGCTGGATACGCATATCCAGTAAAAGTTTCATTGAAATCTATGAAGGGTTAATACATTTTTTCGCTATATTTGAATATTTTGATATTTCCGAGTTGGGTTTTGGTTGGAATTCGTGATGGATTTGTTAAAAAAAGTTTCGCAATACGTGGAACAATAAAATTTTACACATTTGTGGAGAAAGGATCATTCTCTCAAATCCCTTTATGTTTTTGGTATCGCTCATATAGTAAGATATTTAAATAACTATTTTGAAAACTGCAACAGATACATTAAACAATCTTTCAGTTCTAGATAGCGCATACGTTGATGTCTATTAAAATTGTCATTGCAATTTTTTTACAAAGCTCCAACCGCGTTCTCCAGTTAAACCCATGTAAATTAATAAATGAAATTCAAAGAAGTTTTTTTTTGTGACTAAACCGAATGCAAAATAGGATAATATGGCAAGGAGCGTTGGTTTAACCCAGGTTAGATTAGGTTGCACACCGCGAAGCGGCGGATAAATCAAGATATCACATACGCGCGATCCATGTGTGATCCACATATCATAACTTCCGATCCAAAATGAGGTCATTGTGGCAATTTACATTTTTCAATCAAATCTAAATTCATACAATCAGCACATTTACAATTCACTATAGTCTACAACATGCAGGTGGCGATGAAAGCGCCAATGGCTTGCACCTTTAAATTTGGTATCAGCATCCTTAGATTGCCATGAAACCATGTGGCTCTTTTAGCGTTACTAGTGGCGTGCACTTCTAAATTCTCCATATTATTCCATCTTCATCAACTAATCCACCCTGAACAACTATTCTACCCTAAAACAACCATTCCACGCTCAAACATATTTTTCTTATAGAATAGGATGGTTGCGACAGTTACTAAGTGGTAATTCATACTTACATTGAATTGAAAACTTCACTATATTTTTACCACACTTAAACTATGTAAAAATGTTCCATCTTTTGCCATTATTCCACCACAAAAAAATGAATAATATGTACCAGTTCTTGTTCTATTTGCATTTCGAATGGATACCTTACAAACACAAGAAAAACAGCAAGTTCCGCAACGTCGGTACTTTCATCAAGCTGTAAACTAAAAGAAAATACAAATTTTCAACCTTCTTATAAGCCCGTTCTCTATAGACTCTGAAATTGTGTAAATTCGTCTGCTTATGGGGCTTTCCAGATTTTGTTATGTGTGAACTGACAATAAATGAAGCTTCAGTTGCGTTTCCATTTTTATTCTAAAAAATTATCTCCACCATGGATGACCCTGCCTGAAGAGATAAAGTGCGGCGTTTCAAGATTTCTTCACCTTTATGTACTAAATCAGATTGATTGCCTTCCAGATGCCTTTTTAATTAGAATGGAACCAAGCAGCTGTTAGAAACAATTTTATGACAGATAACGCATTGCCCTTCCGGTGCTTATTCGTTCCCAAGAGAAACAAAGCTAAACGATGTGAAGTAACTAGGATCATATTTCCATATTTTGCTCGGATTGAGGCAGACGAACTTGAATGATTAAGACTCGCAGGTGTCTGCTGGGATATTTCGTCTCCTCCGACGATGTTGGTTGTCATTGAGTCAGTCGCTTCAGAAGCTTTACCAAGTTCATCACCTTTCCGTTTTAAACACCCAGATTTTAGCCAATTGCCCATATTTCAGCAATAAAAGTAGAAACTCAAATTCGTTTACCTCCTCATGTAATTTTCTTTTAACATTTTTTTACATTTCTTTATTATTGCTGTGACACCCCAGACAAACGCTCGCGGCACCCAGTTTGAGAACCACTGTACTAGATAATAAGGTATGTAACAATTATGAATGTAATTCTTTTCAATTCGATCAAATTAAATAGTGTCTAGTGATAATGAAAATGGTTTGTTTATTATAATGTTAAATAATGTACCCAATAAGAAATAAATTTGATACATCAAATGTATTCTTTTTATTAAACAGGAACAAATTAGTGTAGTCGTAGATAAAGTATAGTGCTTGACTCGAGTTGTATGGCAATTACGTACTCGCTTAACGAGTAACTGTTCCGCTCGTACGTAATATGCTTCATACAACTCTTGTTACGTAATATACTATTAACGTCTACTATCAATTTAGGGTTCGCGATCAAATTTTACACAAAATGTTGGGTTGTAAATGAAAATAGTTTGCGCACCACTGCTCTATACCACTGTCTGGCACTGTATAACACTGTCTGGTACTGAATAGCACTGTCAAGCCTTACCTGGTCTTGTTTGATCTTGCGAAGTTTTATTCCGTTTTTGTCTGTTTTTGCCTTTTAATGTCTGTTGTTGTCTGTTATTGTCTGTTCTTGTGAGTTGTTGTCTGTTCTTGCGTGATCTTGTCTGTTCTTGCCCGTTCTTGTCCAGTCTTTTCAATTCAATTCAAGTCAATTCAATTGTCAAGTCTAGTCTTTCTTAGAGTTATCTAGTCTCGTCGTCTATTTTTATCTAATTTTGGTGCTGTATAGCATTGTCTGAAACTGTAAAGAACTGTCTGGTGCTGTATAGCACTTTATGGCACAGTATAGCACTGTCTGGTACTGTATAGCACTGGTCTTGTTTGATTTTGTCTAGTCCTGGCCTGCTCATGTTTATTGTTTATTCTTTAAAATTCCTGTCGTGTAGTCTCGACTATACTTAGGCCGGCGAGAGAATGCAGCTGTACTAGCATTAGCCCCAAGGGAGAATAGCCCCGAGGTATGAGGGGCGAGGGACGCGCCGAGGTACGCGAATGTTATTTTAAGTTAATAAATATGCATCAGTTTTTCAAACACGGACAAACTAAACACCGCGCGCTCGAAATAAAGTGGGGGTATGCGCAGAACAATGCTAAACTCGTCGAGAAGAAATGCATTCTCTCGCCGCACAGTGCTGAATTGCCGAAAAAGTGGACAAAAATATAAAACCTCGTCCTATATATCTGAAATTCTGGTTTTTTTTTTCGTCGCTGATCATTATGATGATATTAAATCATGGCGGCTGTTTCTTCGTAATACTCATCTAATTTTTACAAAATGGCGTATATAGTGTTTTTTTACGTCGCTGATTACGAGTCTGTTATCAGAATTTCTCGAAACATGTTATCCGCCTAGCCGCTGCCAATTTTTCGTTGTAGTGTGTGACATCAACACTGCTAATTAAAATCCTGAATATTTTGACATTACTGAATAATAGTTTATGCTTATTTCAGAAAAGGATTGCGAGGGAAAACCTTTTTCTAAATACTTTATTTACACAAAATTGTAAAACAAATGAATCGCCCAATACATCCCGGGCTAGTTTCATGTTTATTGCGTAGGTCAGTGGTGGCGACGAAAAACCTGGCCCGCGTGTCACAACTGACACGTAGGAAATTTTTTTTGGCACGCGAATTACTTCTCACACTAAACTTGTTAAACTATCATTTCTAAAATAAATTTTTAAGTTTCTCAATCTACTTTTGTCCGTAATTGCAAAAGGTGCACAAATATTTTCAAATTTAAAAAATTCACCAAAGCCGTATTTACAAAGCTACAATTTTGAAATTTAGGAATTTGTGAGATCTCGTAAGAATATCAAATAATACCAAGTTTCATCAAAATCCGTAGATTGGTTTGTCTGTAATTGCAAAAGACGCACAAAAAATTACAAATTTAAAAAAATCACAAAAGCCGTATTTACAAAGATACAATTTTTAAATTTGGCAATTTGTTAGATTTCGTAAGAATATCAAATCATACCAAGTTTCATAAAAATCCGTCGATTGGTTTGTCCGTAATTGCAGAAGGCGCACAAAAATTTACAGATTTCAAAAAAATCACAAAAGCCGTATTTACCAAACTACAATCTTGAAATTTGGGAATTTGTGAGATCTCGTAAGAATATCAAATCGTACCACGTTTTATCAAAATCCGTCGATTGGTTTGCCCGTAATTTCAAAAGGCACACAAAAATTTCCAAAATTCACGAAAGCCGTATTTACAAAGCTACAATATTGAAATATGGCAATTTGTGAGATTTCGCAAGAATATCAAACCATACCTAGTTTGATCAAAATCCGTCGATTGGTTTGTCTGTAATCGCAAAAGGCGTACAAAAATAAAAAAATTGAATAATTCACGAAAGTCGTATTTACATAGCTACAATTTTTAAATTTGGGAATTTGTGAGATCTCGTAAGAATATCAAATCATACTACGTTTTATCAAAATCCGGTGATAGGTTTGCCCGTAATTTCAAAAGGCGTATAAAAATTCCAAAATTCACGAAAGCCGTATTTACAAAGCTACAATTTTTAAATTTGGCAATTTGTGAAATTTTTCCAAGAATAACAGATAATACCAAGTTTTATCAAAATTCGTCGATTGGTTTGTCCGTAATTGCAAAACGCGCACAAAAATTTAGAAACTTCGAAAATTCACAAAAGCCGTATTTACAAAGCTACAATTTAGAAATTTGGGAATTTGTGAGATCTCGTAAGAATATCAAATCATACCAAGTTTCATCAAAAGCCGTCGATTGATTTGTCCGTAATTCCAAAAGGCGCACAACAAATTTACAAACTACAAAAATTTACAAAAGCCGTATTTAAAAAGCCACAATTTTGAAATTTGGGAATTTGTGAGATCTCGTAAGAATATCAAATCATACTAAGTTTCATCAAAATCCGTCGATTGATTTGTCCGTAATTGCAAAAGGCGCACAAATTTACAAACTCCAAAAATTTATAAAAGCCGTATTTACAAAGCTACAATTCAAGTTTGGCAATTTGTAGGACCATGTAAGAATATATTACGTTTCATAAAAATCCGTCGATTGGTTTGTCTGTAATTGCAAAAGGCGCACAAAAAATTACAAACAAAAAAATCACAAAACCTGTATTTACAAAGCTACAATTTTAAAATTTGGCAATTTATGGGATCTCGTAAGAATTTCAAATCATATCACGTTTCATCAAAATCCGTGGATTGGTTTGCCTGTAATTGCAGAAGGCGCACAAACATTTCCAAATTTCAGCAAAGCCGTATTTACAAAGCTACAATTTTTAAATGTGAAATTTTTCCAAGAATAACAGATAATACAAAGTTTCATCAAAATCCGTCGATTGGTTTGTCCGTAATTGCAAAAGACGCATAAAAATTTACAAATTTAAAAAATTCACGAAAGCCGTATTTACAAAGCTACTATTTCGAAATTTTGGAATTTGTGAGATTTCGTAAGAATATCAAATCATACAATGTTTTATCAAAAGTAGTCGATTGGTTTACCCGTAATTTCAAAAGGCGCACAAAACACGTCAAATATTCACGGTAAAACGGTAAGTGATTTTCACTATAACATTGTAAAAGTAGACCTGGAACGTCAGCATTCCAAAATGCGAAAATTTAAAAAAATTGGCACGCGGCCGAAAAAAGGTTCGCCACCCCTGGCGTAGGTAATAACGTATGAATTCGGAACGTACGAATTTGGAAGTATAACGAATTGCATGCCGTACCTGCCTATACGTATTTAGTACAGTATGAATAACCCTTAATACGCAAGTTTTTCAAAAAATTGTCTGCCATATTGGACCCGCAATTTTGTTTTCTGGAATTCTGATAATTGATACCTGATCAACGACATGAAAAGCTTCTAAAAAGGCAATTTCAATCTGATAAGATTTGGAAAAATCATACGCCACATTCGATCGGATTCGGTTTTATAAAATTTTGATACCTCTTTCGTAAGCAGGGAAATTATGAACCTCTAGGCATGAAATTTTGTAAAATTTTTATTTTAAAGAGTTTTTCGAAAAAATGGTCGTCGTATTAAATCCGTCATTTTGTCTTTGAACATTTTGATAATAGATTCGTAATCAGCGACGTAAAGAACACCTGCAATCAAAATTTCAAATATATATTTAGAGGCTCTCTATTTTTGTACATCTTTTCGGCAATCCAGCCCAGTGTGCACCGGCCCGAGTATAGACTTATCTAGTCTTGTCTATATTTATCTAGGCTTGGTGCTCTATAGATCTGTCTGGCGCTGTATAGCCCTGTCTGGCACAGAAGAGCACTGTCTGGAACTGTATAGCACTGTCTGGTATTATCTGACCTTGTCTCGTTTTATTGTCTGTTCTTGCCTATTCATGTCTTTCCTGTTCTTGTATGTTCATGTCTGTTTCTGTCTGTTCTTATCTAGTCTTGTTTAATCTCGTCCATTTTTTAGCTAATCTTATTATGTATTTAAGCTATTCTTTCTTTCTTTCCTAGCTTTTTTAATTGGAGCCTGTAAAAAATTATGTTGTGTAATATAACCCATTTACACTAATTTTATCTGCAATTTGAAACTGGTGGCCGTTAACCATCCCCATGCAGAGGCCGTAATAGCGTATTGAAAGTAATGTGTTGTAATATCGTGCTGAAAATTTACGGGGTGGTTAGTTAACACTAGAGAATAACCCACCCCTGTGTACAGGTACTCACCGGTGATCCAAAGTTATGACCGATTTCGTGGGCGAGGGTGACGTGCGATACTGCAGGTGGTACATGTTTGCCATAGTTCAGGAGGGTTACTATGCCGGTGTTCAGCGACTTCATGCTGCCACGGTAGTGCTGTAATCAAATCGGAAACACTCTCAGGACTTTTAATAATGCATTCCGTCGAAAGGGAAACGGCGAAATTTGCAACGGATCGATTGGATAAATTAGGAAAGTTTTGCAGGAATTTCTAATTAGTTGCTCCAGGGAGGAGGAAGATTATTACAAAATAATACTCAATAATTAAACTTTAGCGGAGTCATATATGTCTTAAGGGGCCCGAAAACGGTCATTGCTTCAATCTATCTTCAATATTATACGTATAATTGCTTCAATATCGTACTTACACAATTTATAGATCGTCTGCGGGGCATATTGTCGACGAAAATTAAACATACAAATTAAAACAAACAACAAATTAAACATATCAAATAAATTTGATTTTTATTGAAGCTTCAATGCATTAAAGCAGTGTCAATATTTATTGTCCGTGAGAGAGGTATATTGACAATATTTTCATCTTTTTGTCTAATAGCGCCAGCGGTGTCAACTGATGGAAACACTCTTTACCAAAACATAAACAAGTACGCCATTCTTTGGTGAATGCAAGATCGTAACTGAGTAAATATTAAAGCAAATATAGTGACCGTATGAGGGCTCCTTTAGACTAATTATTGGCAGACAAGATAAGATTATTAGCATAAGTCTAATGAAACTTGGCATCATCAAATATTAATCCTTTGGCAAAAGGGTTTGGATGTGCGTATGAGTTTGTGTCTTTATGACCCTTCTGACCGATTCACAAAACAAACACCTGTAAAGCAATTAACCAACTTGACTAGCAATATATTTGTTTGTGCGGCTAATTGTTAAATTAATCGAACATACGTACGATCGGCCGCGATATCGAATGGGATTCCGCCCTGGTACAAATAAACGCCCTAAACACTTTATTACGGCCGCCCCTAACTCCCAAAAGCTTTAAAACAAGATTAATTGCGAAATATTTGCCGTGCGAAACAAATTAGTTTTCGTGTTTATAGTTGGTGCGAAATTTGCGGGTGGAAAAAATATAATTCTAGTCGCGATTGCAATTATCAACCATTTAGAAAGGAATTTCTTGATTTACGAATTCTGTGCGGTCGCGATAACGGCAATTAACGAAAGAGTCACGCTCGAAATTTTCTAGGAGATTTCCAAGGGAGAATAAAGCAAAAAAGTCGAAGGGAACGTTTGTGTGTTTTATAAGTGTCACTGGGCGATAAAAAAAATCCCTAAAAGTTTTCGACGTAGCTTGTAATTAAATGTGTTGCTAACTGGCAGTCTACCTCCAAAAGTTTCTTTCATTCTTTTCAAGTTTTTTTGTTTCCTAAATAATAACAAGAAAGAAGTTACATTTATTGTTTATTAAATATAGCTGGTAACAAACACACTTTCTTTATAAAAATAATTTAATTTCCTACTAATCTAGGTTTAATTTCCAACTAATTTCTATATTTTCTATGTTTTTCTTTTGAACTTAAATAATAACAATTGTTGACTTATATAATAACAATCTTCTTCAATCAATAATATGTTTACATAACATAATTGTAATAATAAATAATACACTAACAGTCTATAACACAATAATAGTCTATAACAACATTAGTCATAACACAGCAATCAAAGACAAAAATTCAACAGATACGTAACAATCTCGAGGTGCAGTTTAATCAACCCACGACCATCAAGTTTCCACTCTCGTTTGTCTCTATATTTTTTACCTAATTTATTTTATAACTTGACGACCCTTGTTCATTCATTCAACAGATATCCCCGATTCTACTTAGCAAACATTATTCTTAATATGTGTGCTACGTAGGTGCAGCTTAATCAACCCACGACCACCAAGCCTCTTTCGTTCTCTCTATATTTTTTATTTTATTTATTTTATCACTTGGCGACCCTTGTTCATGTTTTCAACAGCTAGCCTCGATTCTGCTTAGCGCACATTATTCTTAACATGATATTTATTAACAATATTTGCTCTACAAATTTATTAAAGACGAAATATAGCTTGAATATATAAATATATTCAACCTGTTCGTAGCTCTATAAATTGAGTCTTATTCAGGCCCGGACTTAGGGACGGGCCCCTAGGCACTTGACATTTGTCCCCCCCCCCCCATCTCAAAGCTATTTTGAAAATTTAGCAAATTAAATGCACTAGTACAGAACATATAATTTTTAATCGACTTTAATAAACATCAGAAAAATACAGTCTATGTTACCATAATAATGTTATTCTATAAATTTATAGAATGAGTTTATTGAGCCTGTTCTCTCCTATGTTAGATCTTAAGTAATTCTTTACTCTGTTTAGCGCTGAAAACCCCCGTCCTGCTGAGCAGTTTGATGCTGATGTACCCAACAGCATTCGGAGCGCGATTCCAACATTTGGATAAATGTCCAAAAAGCCTTTTTCCGAGTATTATATATCCAAAATATTTGTATAGCATCAGTGAAGTTAACTCCATAACTTCATCATTCAACGACAAATGAGTTTGCAGGCGCAGACATTCGATTTCAAAAGTACTATCCAAATCTCCAAGATAAAACATTATAAAGTTTATGGCTCCTTCACAGATGTCTTTAGATTCCAAACGATGTAGTTTTGTAAGAAAGTAAAACTTTTTACTTAACTCCTCATAAGCAGATCCGCGTCTCCATAGTTCTGTAATTAGTCTATCTATAATTACGTTAAAATGGTAACTCTGAATGTGTCCCTGCCACAGTGTTCGGTCTCGTTTCCTTTTACTTCGTCGAACTGGACTTTACGCTTACGTTTCCTTTGCATGTCATATGCATAGCTACTTTTACCAGATTTTTCAATACCTATCGACTCATAATGATCAAAGGTGTAGGTACTAGGTTTCCTTAAGTGTTCTAGGTATGTCACCAAAGACTGATACAGTTCAACGATCGTACCCAGCTCGATGTTAACAGATTGGAGAGATTTGCTTACTTTGTTGAACCTTTCAAAGATGTCATTCCAAGGAAGTGACAAAAAGCAAGTTTCCATGGAGTCTAATGAATTTAAAAGACCTGAAGCCTCAGAGTGGTACATGGTTTTTCATTTGCATCTCTTCAGCAGCGATGAAGTCGTGATTTTTCAATGTCTCTAGGACGACTTTAGCCAGGTCTTCTGATTTATCGCCAAAATTTGGAATGAATTTCAAAAAAGGACATCCGTCTTCAGTGACATATCTCACTATGAAAGAAAGTTGATCTAGAGGAGAAATGTCTGGAGTAGAGTCCACAGAGATTGGCATGTCTTATTTCAGTCATGATTGTATTTATTACCTTTTCTGCCATGATTTGATCATTTCACCGCATATTTTTGACGAAAGATGATGTTGTGCCACTTCCATTGTTACCGTGGCCTTTTATGTGTCCAGGAAAGGATCGCACTCAGCCTAAAGTTCTACGGTCATAACATAGTTCCTGTTCCACACTGTTTTTTGATCCAAATCTCTCATGGGAATTCTAAAGAATAGTTTTTTATGGCTGTTCTTGGGTTTTCAGATATAATGTTTGCGCAATTGAAGCTTGACAGTTGGCGCAGAACACGGCGTACAATGACAAAGCAACACAAGCAAACGCTGCGCACTTGTGAAAACCACCTCCATCCGAGTTTACTCTCCTGTATGTAGTCTTCTTGGTTCTTGCATCGACATATAGAATGGACTGCCTGCGCGTGGCCTGAAAATGCTAAGCATAAATACTACGGGCGAAAGAGAGGGGAGGACGAAGAGGCCTAATTCTAGCTTTGTTGAGCGCAGGGCAACACTTGACTTCCTTTGGCAAAAAATGGTAGAAATAACCGTCGAGTTATATTATGAGCGCCCTTTTTTGGCAAAATGTAGTAAAAATGTTATAGTATCATTTTCGGTAAAGCTTTTTGATAAGGCGAGCCAGGCATTTGAGGTTATGTAAAGATTCCGCCACCGGGGCCCCTACACTGGCTTTGCCCCTAGGCCGGGGTCTTGTAGGCCTAGGCAGAAATCCGGCACTGGTCTTATTCAAATATCATGTTGAAACAACTACTTCCTGGCTAATACCACACAGGATATTGAATTATACAACAGCCATTTGCATGTTAGTACTAGTCCCAGTACATTTTCATGTTACTAACAAGCACTAGACAAATAAATAACATTGTTTTTAAGATAATTACTTTGTACTTAAATTAATTGAATAGCCATCTGCAGACGCGTTTCGAGATTTATCTCAAATCAGTGCAGCTTTGCTGTTTGAATTACAAATTGGAATACACTTACATGAACATGAACACCTCGTGCAGGACTGGCGAGGTACTGATTTAAATGATAATTGAATATTGGTGAAACCATACTAGTTATAAATACAATTATAGCAACTTATTAAAGACGAAATATAGCTTGAAAATATAAATATACTCAACCTGTTCGTAGTTCTATAATGAGTTTGTTAGTGCCATGAAAATGTACTAGGACTAGCAATAACATGCAAATGTATGTTATGTAATTCAATATCCCGTGTGGTATTTTTTTTATTACGAAAAAGGGTGAACATTTTCCTCAGACCCCGGTTAATCCCGAGCAGTGCCCTGCACTGCTGTTATTCTGCTAGTGCTGCCATAGTTGTAATAAGTTCGGGATCACCTGGGCATAGCTTCGAACTGGAAGGGGTTAGTTGTAGGTTTTGGAATTATAAACTATCTAGTATGTTTTGCCGTTGGTATACTTTCTCTGTTCTCTCATCATCCGTTCTGGTTTTCATAATTTCGTCAATCATTGTTTTTATGTAATTCCATTTTTCCTCTGATTGTAAAATAAGTTCAATTATGTTGTCTGCATTAAGTTCTTCAATAATCTTTGCCTCTGTAAACATTCTTATATTTGACCACCTAATACAGTGAAATATAGTGTGTTCTGCGATGTATATCTAAATATGTTCACTGCGAACATATTGCACGTACTGCACATGCATTGATTACTGTCTCTTAGTGTAAATCTATATATAGGTATTGTCCAAAACACCCAAAGCCACCCAGAACCGGTGTCAGGAAGGTTATGTTATATTGTCGATAACCAAATAACCAAACACAAAATAACCAGATAACCAAATCAGGTAAACCTGGTAATATCAACAATTTTAGGATTATCGAGATTTAGTTTAACTAGACGTTTGTGGAGTCGATTTTTTAATATTATATCAGAGAAAAACGGTCATATAAAAAAAAAGCTTATATAAAAGTTAATTTTCTTAAATTTACTACCAACCCTTTCAACCCCAAATAAAACAAGTTCTATACCAGGGATGGGCAAATCTTTTAGCTGTCGGGCGATATTACGTATGAAAATTTCACCGCGGGCCGCATTAAATAATTTTTTATTCAGTTATTTGTATACCACAAGCGTTGCATCTATATCAGGGTTGTCCAACTGAAAATGCCCCAAGGGCCGCTTTAAAATAAATGCGGTTTGGAAGGCCGCATTTGTATTTTTTCGTATCGCATTTTTTCATTTAGTTTTATTGGTATTTTCTGGTTAATGTAAGAATTGTGCATATTTCGTATTTGAGCGTAATTTATACATTCAAAGGCCCGCTCTGCGCGCCACAAAAACTGAGGTCGCGGGCCGCATGTTGGACAGCCCTGATATATACTGCTTGGTAAACGTTATATTTTTAGAGCCCCTAAATGTGCATTGTCTATGAAATACTGGCAGGTAGATTATAAAGTAAACATCAGTTCTGATAAACATAATAAGCATGTTATAGACAGACTTTCGGCATTTTTATAAAGTTTTTATTGTAAATAGATATTTTCTTAATTAAAGTAAAGTGCTTCGCGTAAAATGTCATCGGGCGCCACATGCGGCCCGCACGTGGGCCGCCATTTGCCCAGGTCTGTTCTATACTATTGGTGAAACCATACTAAATTATAGATAATCTTATAAACTTATTAAAGGTGAAACATAGCCTAAATATATAAATCTATTCAACCTTTCTGTAGCTCTCTAATATTATTAAGTATTTTTATGACTACAAAACATATCTTTCTCTTTTAACTGGGGGCTAGTAAATAACATACAAATATCTGTTGTATAATTCAATATCCTGCGTGGTATTAGCAAACGAAGTAGTTGTTTCAACATGAGATTTATTCTGTATTCTGATTTATAATATTATAGAGCTACAGGACGGTTGAATATATTTATATATTCAAGTTCTATACATACTTAAAACTAGACTTAAAACTAGATTGTTTAATTGTTGCAGGGAAGTGTGACAAATAACAGAATTTAAACCAAAATATAATATTTATAGTATCATAGATAAAATATATGAATTATCTATGATGGGATTAAAATAAATCCCATTAATAAAACATTTATTTTAATTTTTAAGAAACGAAGTATATTCAGTATTAACATTTACACATCGTATTTGACTTCATATACATTTTGTATTTCTGCCCTTTGTGACCGGTTCACCTATATCCCTTTGTTTCGGTTGTCCTTTAATTTGACACGACTATAGCGTGTAATTTTCCATTATCGTACCAACACTTACTTACTTGTTAGTTTATACTGGTTATTTAGCTTGGGATATTTATTCCAATAATTTTCTAATCTTCTTCAGTTATTTGTATATGACGAGCGGTGCATCTATATCAGGGTTGTCCAACTGAAAATGCTTCAAGGGCCGCTTAAAAAAAATGCGGTTTGGAGGGCCGCATTTGTATTTTTTCGTTTCGTAAATTTTTCTTTCATTTTATTTGTGTTTTCTTCTTCTTCTTATTTCGAATAGGCCTACTTTGAACAACGCTTGTTCAACTGTTGGGCTATGACCTTTGCCTAGTATTGTCGCATCTTCTGCCGGTGTAACTCCTTTCTCTCTTCTGTCCAGGGGATACCATTCCTACGGGGTTTTTCCTGAAATCCACAGACTTGTCTGTTTTGAACAGTCTGTTTTTGAGATCTGTTATACCCAGTTCTTTAATATCCTTCTCGGTTTCTATCAACCAAGTGGTACGAACCTTCTTGTTTTACCGGAAGGTGAACAGACGGTTGGTTAGTCGGTTTGGAGGCAATATTGCAACGTGGCCATAGAAAGCTACCCTTCTTTTCCTTGCACAGTCAGAGAGAATCTCAGTATGTTCGTAGAGCTCAGAGTTATGCCGCCTTCGGAATTCCCCATCTTCCTTTACCGGGCCTAGGATCTTCCTGAGGATGTTCCTCTCTCTGATTTCCAATTTCTCTACTAGACCTGTTCGGTTCAAGGAAAGACACTCCATGGCATACAGGGCTTCTGGTCGTAAGACTGATATGTAGTGCTTAAGTTTCAGGTTGCGTGACAGGCATTTCTAGGTTCACGTTGCCGATAACTTTTACTATTAATGAGAAAGTTTAGTTACCAAGATGTTTGATGCACTATAAAGTATTTGAAAGAATATAGCTATGTCTTGGTCAAGTATGGAAATAGCCTTTTGGAAAGAGTAAATGTGTTCACGCATGCGCGTAATGAAACTAATGAGAGTTCGGTAACAGTTCGGTAACTGTTATCGAACTGTTTGGTAACCTCATTGGGTGAAAGTTAGGACTTCCAAAGTAATTCCGAACTATGACTTTCCAAATTAGGACGGGACAAGGTTCGAATGAGGCTTGGCACAGTTTAGTAATAGTTCGGAAGGCCTCATTAGATGGAAGTTAGGACTTCCAAAGATTTTCCTAAATTAAGCTTTCTTAATTAGGACGGCAAAAGGTTCGAATGAGGCTTTCCACAGTTGAGCAACAGCTCGGTAAGCCTTATTAGGCCCGAATAGATTGTTTGGCATGCTTTGCTATATTCCAAGTAGGGAGATCTGTTTTTTCTCCTCGCAAATGGAATGGAAAATAGCCATTTGAATGCAGTATAGGTAGCTGTATATTATTAGAATTAGGATAATTGGTAGTTTCGTTTTGCAACATTTACTTTGTTTATCTAAATTTTTTAAACTAATCTCAGCCCAATCTAGCACTAAAAGGTGATGACATGGCCTTATTTAGTCGAATCCTACCGCCTTTTTACAAAAATGTGGGATAGTCCGCTCTGGCATCAACCGCCTCATACCAAAACACACAGAATTTTACATAGATTACGCTAATATAAGTCAATACGCAATTTTGTTTGCAATAAGTCAGAAAATTTGAAAATACTAAACCATTTTCAAACACATATATATATATATATATATATTTATTTACATATATATTTACAACGATTTCGTAAAAAGATTTGAGATTTTTTAAATTTGTCTGCAAAAAGCAATAACTCACATCTTGCATACTCAGAAATCAGACATTAAAGCTGTGGTACCACAAGGAAGCGTTTTGGATCCTGCGCAATATTTACTTTATATTTGTGATACCCGACGAAATAAAATACAATTCTATGCATTCACACTTTAATTTTGTTCTATGAAAATAAAATTCTATGCATTCAAACTTTATTAATATTTTTAACATATTTCATAAGTAATAAGTGTGCAAAATTTGAATAAAACTCATACGAAAATGTTGGAGATAATAAGTTATGTCAATGTTTATTTTATTTCAACTTGATTTTATGTTTAAATCTTATAAACGGTCTATATGAATATTAGCCTTTATATTACTCACAAGATAATCAATATTTACAATTAGTAAACATAGCTGACCTGAATTAATTTGACTGATATACAAATGCATGCGAGCGAAGCCGCGATATAGCTAGTACCTTATAAAATAATATAATATAAATTGCGTATGTAAATACATTTTTACAAGGATACCAAAAATTGTCATGAGCGCGAAATAACTAAACTCTAGCAAAATGGTGTCTTGTTGGAATAGAATACTTTTCCCTAGAACACTCATTAATAATATTTTATTTTTTTAATTATCTTGACTGACATTTGATATTTATGTTCTTGATATACAGGACACGAGAAGAGTGACCATTATTTTTCATTAACGCCCAAACGAGTCCTTTGGTTCGGTGCATATAACAAAATTTCGGTGTAAATCTTTCTTATTATACAGCAACAAAAGGCTACAGTCCTCAAGGTCTTTCTACCAGTGTTCTATATATTTAACATGATATTGTAAATAAAATAAAAAGAACAATAAAAGCAATAAATATATTTTTTAAACAAGCTTTTCAAAGGGTTTATTTCAAATAAAATAATTAATACTGATTAATGACTTGAATAGATTTTAAAATATTCAACAAAATAAAAGGATAGAATTGGTAAAACCATCCTACGTTCTTTATAATCATACAAACTTAAAACAAACGGAACATAGCCTGAATATATAAATATATTCAGCCTTTCCGTAGCTCTATTACTCAGTAATTGTTATCGAGCTCCTGAAAGGCTGAATATATTTATATATTCAGGCTGTGTTCCGTTTGTTTTAAGTTTGTAAAATAAAAGAATTTACAAAAAAGATAAATTGTCTTAAAATTAAAAGAACAGTGATTTCATCGTTATAACTACGGTTCTATATTGAATATAGGAACTTGTATCTATTACATTTTGTTATGACATTAACCTGTTTTTACAATGATAGTGAAAAGTGCAAACAGCGTTTAGTTTGCAGGGCAGCACGTAATAAAAATGGTTTGGTCTCAAATTGAATTCGCGAGAACTGTTCAGTTTTCTATATTTGGAACGAGTGCACATTGTTGTGTGACATTACAGAATGGCTTGGTCGCGAAACGAATTCGTTTCGACCCTTTTTTGTTACCGTAATGCGTTGAATAAAAAATAAATAAATAGGTAAAATATAAGAAATGAACTTCAACTTTAAGTATAATTCTGTACATTGGTAGAAAAAGGATCAATGTTCATTATGAGATTCAGTTAAGTCTACCATTGAAAACGAATAAATGCATTGTGTAAGTAGAGTTACATTTTTCTACTTATACAATAGAATTCTGAGTTGAATGAGTATTTCTAAACTAACTCGAAATCATATAAATGGACATTGGCCCTTTTTTACCTGGATACAGAATTAAAGTGACCATTAAAAAAAAGGTCACATAAGAAAACTAATTCAAAATCTAATTAGCCAAAATTTGCAATCCCAAAAAATACAAATCACAGGTTGGAAATTAATAATAGATTTAATTAAATAACAATGATATACGTTTTGTCTTGTTACAGAACGATAAGTAAATTAATTACAGATAACATAACTTAACCGAAACGCACCACATATACATTTCGATTTATTTTAATTGTCGTCAATATTATCATTTTGAAAAACATATTAAGAATAGAAAACATAAACAGAATTATTTCGATAATAACAATAAATTTGACTTAAATAATTGTGGAGAAAAAACGAAAACGAAAAATATGTTTTTTTTTACAAAATTATGTAAAATGATAATTATTATTATACACACGAATACAGCTTCTTTTGAAACGTTTTTGGCTTATCAATAACTAGTGTTACCGCCTGTAGATGATATTACAGCCTGACATCGCCGTGGCATACTTTCAATTAGAGATCTAATCGTTTCTTGAGGGATATCTTCCCATACGCGGATAAGACTTTGTCGCAGCTTGTATAAGCTGCTAGGTGGTGGATGTTGACTTCTAACCCGGCGCCCCATTATGTCCCAAAGATGCTCTATTGGGTTCAGGTCTGGACTGCAGGCTGGTCACTCCAGGACTTGAATATTAACATAATTTAAATATTCAGTAACAATATGTGTCGCATGTGGCCTAGCATTATCCTGTATAAGAACGAATCCATCCCCAATGTAAGATGCAAAAGGTACCACAAAATGTTCTAAAATATCTGTTATGTATCGTTCAGAATGCAGACGTCCACCATCAACAATCAAAAGCTCTGGGCGAGCTGTTAAAGATATTACACCCCATACCACCACTAAGCCACCTCCATATAAAGTGGTTTCTCGAATGTTACAAGCGGAATACCTTTCGTTTGGCCTTCTGTACACTCTTGGGCGGCGATTAGAACTTAATAATAAACGTAATATACTCATCTGTAAATAATACCTGCTCCCAATCAGGGATTTCCCAATCCACATGCCTCCTTGTAAAAGCCTTTTTGTTTATTTGGTGGTCTACAGACAAATCTGGAACCAGTAGCTGCTAGCCGAGGTCGTAAATTTGAAGAACGAAGTCTTCTTCATATGGTATCTTGACTAACAGCAGTGCCATGAACCTCAGCAAGTTATATTTGGAGACTTCGTGCAGTAGTGAACCGTTCCCTCAGGATTCGAAGCATTAAAAATTGGTCCTCCGCGGCATTAGTAGCCCGTGGTCTGCTTTGACCAGGACGTCTAGCGTGAACATTGGTCTCTATAAACCACTGCAGAACCCTACCGACCATTGTATGAGACACTCCATATCTTCTAACAAGTTGGCGATTTGTTAGTCCTTTATTGGACAAAGTTACAATTTCAACACATTCATCACTATTTAAATTTTGTGTAGCACGTTGCATTTCTAGCAGATGTATTTCACAAATGACAATAATCGTATCTAGTGATAAAACAAGTGAAAACCAATTTTAGAAGCGAGGTTTAATTATTGAAAAAATATACTACTTATGAAAAGCTGCTGTGACTTCGAGATTAAATAAACAGGAGAGCTAAAACCTACAAAAGGCGTAACAATAAACATTATCATTATACTTGTATTTGATCAATCGGAAAAAACCTATTACTTTTCGAAATAAATCAAAATGTGCGTTATTTTTGCGGTTAAGTGTATTATTATTATTTATTTTTTCACAGTTTTCTGGTTATTGGTTGGCTTTGGTCAGGTACTGAGTACCAAGATCCGCTACTGTCTATTTTAAGTTGATGATATGAATCCTCCAAAAATATTTGTTGTGGTAAGTATTAAGTACTCTTTTGAATTTTTTTCAAGATGTTAAAGTCGAGCTTTATCTTCCCTAGGTTCTCCTTTAGACTTTTAGGGATTACACCGGTTGATATAATTATAGGGATGATCTGCGTCGATTCTTGCTTCCACATCTCTTTCACCTCTATTGCCAGGTTAGTATATTTATTGATTTTTCTTCGTATTTCTTTTGTAGGTTAGATGATTCTGGTATAGCTATCAGGTATGTATTATGTATTATGTATGTATTCAGGATGTCTATCAGGTATGTATTGTGATTATTCTTGTCTCTGAGAGTTAGCAGTTCATGATATATTATTCCTGCTACTAGATTGTGTCTGTTCAAATATTTCGTTGGTCATAGCTTTGGGCATATTACTATTATGTATTCAGTTGCTTCTCGGTATTGGTGGCATTTTCTACATAGATCGGAGGTTATTTCTTCTTTTAATATGTGTTTTTGGTAGTTTCTTGTCTTAACTACTTCATCTTGAATGCTTATGATGGTACCTTTAGTTTCCACATATATTTCGCCTTGGACAAGCCAGTCCACCGAGGCAGATTTATTGACGTAATCAGATTCCAGCATGTATATGTAGCGTCCATGGAGTTTTCCCATTTTTTAATCTTTGCTTCCTCGGTAAGTAAGTAGTTGAGCGGTATTTATGTTTTGTCCTTCAATTTTAGTGGAGTGAAATTGTTGTCTGCTTTAGTGATGGTTTCTATCAGGGGATTTTCGATTCTCTGATAGAAGTATGAGCGCATTCCCTCTATCCATCGTTACCGTTCTAAGTCCACCTTCGTTTCTTGGTAGTGCAATGCGTTCTTTGCATGTTTTTGGATGGTGACCTAGATGTTTTGTTAGTTAGACGCGGATTTTTCTGTTAATGTCTTGCAGGTCAGTTTCAGACCATTTTACAATGCCGAAGGAGTAGGTTAGTGTAGGGATCACATAGGTGTTTATGGCTTTGCTTAAGTTTTTAGGTTTCAGTTTGGTTCTTAGGATTGTCTTTAATCTGCAACAGAACTTCTTATCATCTATCTTATCTATCTTATTTGTTGGATTCATTTGGTTCCATTAGTTCGACCGGTATTTTGTTGTTCTGAAGTTCTGTTGCCCCTGCCGTAACACGTTTTTCTATTGAGATTCTTTTATATTTGCCAAATCCAAATGTTTATATCCCTACTCATGTCACTTACAATTTTCCATAATGCATCTAGTTCTCTGGGTGTAGTAGCATATAGTTTAGGTCATCCATGTATAAGAGGTGGTTGATTTTGTTGGTTTCTATTTAATCTGATATCCGTATTTACTGTTATTTAATGTATTGGATATTGGATTTAGGGCGAGGCAAAACCATAATGGGCTAAAGCCAAAGCATCGCCTTGGAATATTCCCCTCTTGACAATCACTGTGTTTGTATTAATATTTCCTTTATATGTGTTTAGATTAATTGTTGTTAGCCAGGATTTCATGTTGTTTTCGAGGAACCTTATAATGAATGGATTGATTTTGTATATGTATAGAGTGCGGATGAGTCAGGAGTGTGGTACAGAGTCGAATGCCTTTTTGTAATCTATGTAGGCAGCATTTAAGTTTCATTGTGTGGTTCGGTCTTGTCCCAGAATTACAGTATATATAGTTATTTGTTCTTTACATCCCATTGCTCCCTTCATACATTATTTCTGAGCGTCAGTTAGAATATTTTAATTTTCTAGGTGTTCATAGATTTTTGTACATATGATTGATGTAAATATCTTATAGATGTGATAGCTGGCAAGGATGTTTGGGTCTTTGCCTTTTGATAGGAGGTAGATCGTGCCTTTGGTAAAAAATGACGGCGTGGGTGTTTTTTGTAGTATAAGTTTTGTTCGCTGTCTTGCGAGAAGTGACCATGTTGCAGTAACATTTTCGAGCTATTTATCTTGTCATTTCGTTTCGTAAGTTATGTATCTTGTCGTTTCCTGGTGCCTACCAGTTCTTCGTTTTCTTAATTGTGTGTGGCTGCTATGTCGCTGGTGGAGATCTTAATGAAGGGCACTGGTTTACTCTTCTCTTAGAATCCATAAAGTGTCAGTAATTCTGATGCTGCTTCATTGTTTTTGGATAGGGTTCCATAGAATTTCCGTTCGTGTAGTTCGAAGATTGCGTTTTCGCCTAGTTGTATCTTATTATTATTATTATTCCACCCACCATTTCGGAAGAAGAGAGGAAAAGAAGATCAGAAAAAATGAATGAAAAAATCAGAAATACTGGGCACTAAGAAAAGAACAACACAGAAAGAAATAATTGATCCAACGTACCCCAAAGAGACTGAAACGAAAAAAAAGAATCCATGTAAGTCCAAGTGTATTTCACAAATAAAGAACCAAAGAACTATCCAGTTACCATAAATAACAAGCAAGTTCATTACGCAAATACTGTAAAGTATCTTGGTAAAGCAAAGTATCTGCGGTGGAAAACACATATCAAAAAAAGGAAACCTTGGAAATGCGATATAAAAAATCTATTGGGCTAATAGTTAGGAATTAAATCTTCAATACAGAATAAACTTCTCCTATACAGGCAAATACTAAAATCCAAATGAACCTTTGGTATATAACTTTGGTGGTGTGACAAACAAAGTAAGATTCCAAACCACACAAAGTTTTCAGAATAAAGTGCTAAGGAACATAGTGAACGCACCTTGGTACGTCAGAAATTGCGATATCCATAGGGATCCATATGCGGATAATGATATTAAAAACCATACTTTAGCTCACGAGCGGAGACTCCACCACTACGTTAATGCCACGGCAGTCCAGCTACTAGAAACCACATCGAAAAGACTAAAAAGAACAAAACCCTTCGAGTTAGTGTAGTGAATAGTGTAAACGTCACAAACTAAGAACACGTGAATTATGTGCTTCGTCCTTACGGATTCTTAAATCACGTCAGTGGACCATGTCGCACAATTAGTTGTATTTTACTAGTAATTTAGGTTAAATTAAAATTAATTATTATTCTAAAGACTAGATCTTAATTAAGAAAAAAAGACAAGTATAGATAAAATTGGTGAAACCATACTAATTATAGATACAATCATATATACTTATTAAAAGACGAAATTTAGCTTGAATATATAAATAAATTCAACCTGTACGTAGCTCTATAATATTAAGTCTTATTAAGACTATGACAAATCTCATGTTGAAACAACTAATTCCTGGCTAATATCACACAGGATATTGAATTAACAGACACTTGCATGTTATTACTAGTACCAATACATTTTTATGTTATTAACAAGTGATTGATAAATAACTTTGTTTTTAAGATCATTTCTTTCCATTTAAATCAAGTGAATAGCCATCTGCAGACGCGTTTCGACTGATGCGAGATAAATCTAGAAATAATATTATAGAGCTACGAACAGGTAGAATATATTTATATATCCAAGCGACATTTTGTCTATCAATAAGTGTACAAGTACACAAGCTAATTGATTCAAGTTTACTTTCTTTTTTTATATTTTTTTAGTTGTATCACTGTTGTTGTGGTGTGCGATATAATATAGAATTTATTACTGAATTTAGAAGAGGTTGAATGTTACACCTATCTAGTTTCACTGATATTCGTGCCAATTCTGTAAAAGAGACGTTAAAAGTTGATTGAAAATACGCCGTTAACATTTTCTTATTTCCGCTAATATAAAATAATAGAGTACTGGTGGCGACTAGTATCTCTATTATTTTATTTACTTATTTTTAATGTTTTTATTAAATTAGCGGAAATATAGAAATGGCGTCTTTTCAATTAACTGTTATCGTGTCTCTTACAGAAACGACCCGATTAGCAGTTATACTGATATTAGCACTTATGAGACAAACCTGCGTTTCTCTCAAAATAAACTTTTATGGATCCTCATTTTATTTTTGTAAGCTCATCACATTTTATTTGGTTCAGAATGAATTAAAAATAGGTATTCGATTTTTAAATTATTAGTTACACAACTCTACTGAGAACTAATATAACCGATGCACGTGATAAAGAGATATAGAGTCTCCACAACACTTCAGGAGGCTATTATAAGCTCGTATAATGACAGCTGCCCAAGTGAAATAAGCTGAACATAAGCGAACCAGAAAACGAAAAGTAACCTGGTGGAGCAAGAAACTTGAGCAGAAAAAGAGCAGAACCAGAAAAGTCCATAATAGGACAAAAAGACGGGCAAGTGGGCCGACTATGCGGCAACACGCCGAGTGCAACAAATCAATACGCAAAGCTAAAAGGGAGTCCTGGAGAAGGCTAAGTAAAGATGTCTAAAGCACATCCGAAACAGCCAGACTCCTGGTAAAAGAATCAGACCAGTCCGGTTGGTACTATCATAAAACCCAAAGGTAAACACACAGCCAATGGGAAAGAGAATATGGAAATTCTATTCCAAGCACACTTCCCAGGCTCTCATGTAATTGAACCTACAATCGAAAATACTGAATGTCACACTGTATGCTCTCCTGAAAGATAGATGAGGTATGACTGCCAAGTGTCCAAAGAGGTAAACACATATGAAAGAATTGAATGGCACCTAAGTACTCTCTTGGTCTAAAACTGCTGGCCCAGACGCTTTCCAGCCTTCCTGTATCCTGTTGTGGCAGGAGAAAGTGTCTTTTCAGTCCTGTTGTGGCAGGTAAAAGAAACGTTGATGCCAATACTGATAAAACTGTATAGGCCAAATCTGGCCACAGGATATATTCCGATCCCCTGGAGGCAAGTAAAAGTGGTATTTATACAAAAAGCCGGGCGCCTAGACTGCAACCAGGCCAAATCGTATAGGCCAGTGGTGGCGAACCTATGGCACGCGTATCATAGCTGACACGTAGGAAAATTTTATTGGCACGCGAACTACTTCTCACGCATGCCTTCTAAACTTGTTAAACTATCGTTTCTAAAATATATTTTTAAGTTTCTCAATCTACTTTAGTATAACATCAATGGTGTAAAATATAAGACGTGTTCAAAATCCGTCGATTGGTTTGTCCGTAATTGAAAAAGGCGCACAAAAATTTACAAACTTCAAAAATTCACAAAAAAGCCAAAAAGCTTTGCATTTACAAAGCAACAATTTTGAAATTTGGGAATTTCTGAGATCTCGTAAGAATATCAATTCATACCAAGTTTCATCAAAATCCGCCGATTGTTTTGTCCGTAATTGCAAAAGGCGCACAAAAATTTACGAACTTCAAAAATTCACAAAAGCGGTATTTACAAAGCTATAATTTTGAAATTTGTGAGATGCCGTAAGAATATCAACTCATACCAAGTTTCATCAAAATCCATCGATTTGATCGTCCGAAATTGCAAAAGGTGCACAAAAATTTACGAAGTTCAAACATTCACAAAAGTCGTATTTACAAAGCTACAATTTTGAAATTTGAGAATTTGTGAGATCCCGTAAGAATATAAATTCATACCAAGTTTCATCAAAATCCGTCTATTGTATTGTTCATAATTGCAAAAGGCGCACAAAAATTTACAAACTTCAAAAATTCACCAAAGCCGTATTTACAAAGCTACAATTTTGAAATTTGTGAGATCCCGTAAGAATATCAACTCATACCAAGTTTCATAAAAATCCGTCGATTTGTTCGTCCGTAGTTCAAAAGTTCAAAAATTCACAAAAGACGTATTTACAAAGCTACAGTTTTAAAATTTGGGAATTTGTGAGATCTCGTAAGAATATCAAATTATGCAAATTTTCTTCAAAATCCGTCGATTGTCTTGTCTGTAATTGCAAAAGGCGCACAAAAATTTACAAACTTCAAAAATTCACAAAGGCCGTATTTACAAAGCTACAATTTTGAAATTTTGGAATTTGTGAGATCTCGTAAGAAAATCAAATCGTACCAAGTTCCATCAAAATCCGTCAATCGTTTTGTCCGTAATAGCAAAAGACGCACAAAAATTTACAAATTTCAAAAATTCACAAAAGCCGTACTTACAAAGCTACAATTTTGAAATTTGGGAATTTGTGAGATCTCGAAAGAAAATCAAATCGTACCAAGTTCCATCAAAATCCGTTAATCGTTTTGTCCGTAATAGCAAAAGACGCACCAAAATTTACAAATTTCAAAAATTCACAAAAGCCGTACTTACCAAGCTACAATTTTGAAATTTGGGAATTTGTGAGATCTCGTAAGAAAATCAAATCGTACCAAGTTCCATCAAAATCCGTCAATCGTTTTGTCCGTAATAGCAAAAGACGCACAAAAATGTACAAATTTCAAAAATTCACGAAAGCCGTACTTACAAAGCTACAATTTTGAAATTTGGGAATTTGTGAGATCTCGTAAGAATATCAAATCAAACCACGTTTTATCAAAATCCGTCGATTCGATTTCCCGTAATTTCAAAAGGCGCACAATACACGTCAAATATTCACGCTAATAAGATAGCTGATTTTCACTATCACTTTGTAAAAGTAGACCGTGGCACGTCAGCATTTCAAAATGTGAAAATTAAAAAAAATGGCACGCGGCCGGAAAAAGGTTTGCTACTTGCTACCCCTGGTATAGAGTAATAAGCTTAACCTCGTTCATACTGAAAACGTTAGAGAAACAGGTTGAAAAGCACCTAGGGGAGACCTGTCTTTTGGACAGGCCCCTACACGATAATTAGCATGCCTATTAACCAGGAAAATCGTGCAAATCTGCTCTTCACCAATTAGTGATGATAATAGAAAAGACATTAGAAAACAAGGAACTGGCACTTGGGGGCTTCCTTGACATCGATGGAGCGTTTGATAACACCTCATTCGACTGTATAGTCAATGCAGCGCTCAGCGGTGGTGCAAATATCACATCAATTAGATAGAAAAGATCCATACTGCGGGATAGAAATGTTGAGACTACAGTGGCAGGTGACACAATGAAAGTATCTGTTGTAAAAGGGTGCCCGCAGGGTGGGGTACTATCTCCATTCCTGTGGGACATGGTCGTCAACAGTCTGCTTGTGTCACTAGTCATAGTTATTCTCATTAGTGGGAAATTTCCTAATATAATAGCAGAGCTCATGCAAAAAGCGTTGAACGAGGTAGAGAGATAGTGCAGGGGGTAGATCTCCGAGTAAATCCCCAAAAATCTACTCTAGTACCATTCAAAAATTAAGAAAATTTAGGGGCTACGGTTACCAATTTTCTATAATAAGCGTCTAAAGGTAAGTGAAGTATTTAGGTATAATCCTGGATACTAAACTGACTTGGAATCTACACCTTAAGAAAGCTACCAACAAGTGTAAAATGGCATTAAAGATGACTAGAAGAACACTTGGCAAATCATAAGGACTAAAACCGAGCTTGGTATACTGGCTGTACACTACGGTAGTTAGACCCATTCTAACATATGGTTTCACGGTATGGTGGACCAAACTGAAGCAAAAACGGGCCATTAAGGAACTATCAAAAGTTCAAAGACTGGCATGCTTGGCAATTCCGGGATCGTTAAGAACCGCACCAACTGCAGCTCTGGAAGTTATGACACGTCTGCCTCCCCTAGATATCTTCATCATTGGTGGGTCAAGAATGGCAGCCTTCAGATGCAGGTGTAATGGCAAGTGGGAGGCTCTGGCGAGGACAGGACACATCACGATAACGAATGTAATATCAGAGCCATACCTCAATTTTGACGGAGACTCAATGCCGAGAAGACTATCATTCGAACTACCTTTCAAAACACAACTACGTAGGATAGAAGATAAGAATACAATCTCGTGTCAAGGTGGGCTGGGACTGGTACACCGACGGCTCCAAAAATGACAGTGGAACCGGTGCATGAATCTACGGACCGTCCCTGAGGTACAGCTCATCTGTGCCCCTGAGATCACATACCACGGCAATCCAAGCGGAAATACACGTCATGGCGATCTGTACCTTTAAAAATCTAATGAAGGACTACAAAAGTAGAAACATCCGCATTTTCACAGACAGTCAGGCTGCCATAAATGCCTTAAGGTGCCATTAGGTGTAATCCAAAACAACATTGTACTGCCTCCAGAACCTCAAGGCTCTCGCAAGACACAACAAGGTCTCACTTGCTTAAGTACCGAGCCACAAGGGACTTGAAGGAAACAAAATGGCGGAAAAGTTAGCAAAGGATGCTGCTAACAAAGCAAACATTAGTGCTAGCAGGGATTCAACATTACCAAAACCATAGCCCGTAATATAATCTGTAAATGGGTAGCTACTACGCACCGGCTACAGTGGGATAAAACAAATGGGCAGAAATACAGTAAAAGAATGCTGAAAATCCATCGGCCTCTTTAACTGCAGAAATCTTGCAACTAAAAAAGCCTACTAACAGGCCACTGCCGTCTACGAGAACATCTGCACAAAATGGGGATCTGGAGAGATGAACCACTGCGCAGGCTATGTTATGAAGAGGAGGAAACTGCTTCTCATATAATCTTCCATTGTGAAGCAATTGCATGTGGGAGACACGAGCTTAGCATTACAGCAAATCAGATCCCCGTGAAAAACATGGCGCATAGACTCCTAGAACTAAGCCCACAGGGACTGGATCTATTCGCATGAACAGAACATTGTGTTTTTAGGGCTTACAGCCTTTGACCCACATTGGTTGAAAAAAAATGCACCACTCTAAAAACCAAAATCCTCTTGACACTAGGTTTATTTATTGATATTTTTTATTCGGCATGCACCAAAATGATGGTAAATATACATATCCCCTTAAAACTTCGTTTTGTGTAGTAATATTGTGAAGTATAACTCTGCAACTAAGCGAAATTTTGAAAAATGTTTAGAACAAAACTTGTAGAGAATTACATTTTCTATAAGAAACCTTGTCATTAATTTTTGTCATTTGTCTGTACACTTAGTAGCAACTTTGAAACACTTTGAAACAAAGTCAAAGTTAGTTTTTGCTTAATATTTTTCTTCTCTCAAAGATTCGAAAATAACTGGAAAACTAAACGAAGTCTATAAAAAACGTTTCAAATAAAACTTGTAGATAATAAAATTTCCTACTGGAAATCTTGCTTCTTGTTTTTTTTTCAGATGAATGTCGATAAATCTATCGTAATTGCATACCCTGACTGCAGACATAAATATCATGATGACTATCAAAGATCAAAACATGTAACTTGAATTATAAAAACTCAGTCTTATTCAGTTTCAGTCATGTAGTCTTCATTATTGTAATTTGTCTCCGTTATAGAATATTCATAATCTAAATGCTCCTGATCAGAGAGAAGAGAAATCACCTTTAACAAATGATGCAAAGCTTGTCTCTTCTTTTAATTATAAGAAAAGTTTCCACTGATTACATTCAGGATTTTGTGCAATACTGCCTCAAATTATCGATAGCCTTTGAAGTTTCAACAATATCAAAACTTTTGCGTCCCGTAATGTAATATTTTTAAATGCTATTGAAAGTTAACACGTTCGCGAGAACAACGAGATTACGCCTAGTGGCAGACAAAGTTCAAAATGAAAAAAAAAGTATAGAAAAGCTCAACTAAAAAAGTTGCTGCCAATGTTAAAAAGGGAATCAAATAAACTCGAAAACTAAATTCTACACAAAAGGCAAACTCGAATCGAGACCATTCATACCACAAAACCCTTTTCTCGTTTCATACGAAAAAAACCTTCATTCGAACAATTCGCAATAACACGCGCCGCGCTGAAAACCCACTTAATTTCTCTAATTGATGCAGTTTTTCCGTGAACGCATCAAGTCCTTTTAAAACCACTCTATTTTATTAGAAATCCGTCCGTCGCAACCACTCCAATTCTGTTCAGATTTTCACGACGCTTCAACAGACCAAACACTAAAACACACTCCCTCAAAGCGACAGTAATTGATAAAGAATCTTACGTTCGACCAAAAAGTACAACAAACAAACATCAATCGAAATGAAAACTATCAAAGAACAAAATGTGTGAAAATAAAAATAGATGTTTTTTTAAAAGAATCTGAGAAGGTAATAAAGCTAAAATAAAAAACCAAAAAATAACTAATTAAATTAAAAAACACTTTATATGCGAATTGATGTGGACGATTCGATTAAACCGCCTTCCAACAAAATCGAATCTAATTAAACATTTCTAGTGCTTGCACAAAATCGTTTACGCAACTCACCCCATTCTTCTCGCAGACCCCTCCGGCGTTTTTCAAATCGCCGGTCCACGCCAACCCCAGCGTTCCCATTTCGAAATCCCTATACGTAAACATATAGGCCAAACAGAACGCATCGTAATCCTCCTCTGAAACAAAATGGGTAAATATAACATATATAGTAAGCGAAACCAGACTGCACCTTAATCTATCATATTAATCTTAATCTTATTATTTTTACTTTGAAAAGTTTTAGGTGGTATTGAATGAATTATAAAACTGAGTATTGTCTGTCTATTTTTATTTGTCTAGTCTTGTCTGTCTAGTCTTTTCTGTCTAGTCTTGTCTGTCTAGTCTTGTCTGTCTAGTCTTGTCTGTCTAGTCTTGTCTGTCTAGTCTTGTCTGTCTAGTCTTGTCTGTCTAGTCTTGTCTGTCTAGTCTTGTCTGTCTAGTCTTGTCTGTCTAGTCTTGTCTGTCTAGTCTTGTCTGTCTAGTCTTGTCTGTCTAGTCTTGTCTGTCTAGTCTTGTCTGTCTAGTCTTGTCTGTCTAGTCTTGTCTGTCTAGTCTTGTCTGTCTAGTCTTGTCTGTCTAGTCTTGTCTGTCTAGTCTTGTCTGTCTAGTCTTGTCTGTCTAGTCTTATCTGTCTAGTCTTGTCTGTCTAGTCTTGTCTGTCTAGTCTTGTCTGTCTAGTCTTGTCTGTCTAGTCTTGTCTGTCTAGTCTTGTCTGTCTAGTCTTGTCTGACTAGTCTTGTCTGTCTAGTCTTGTCTGTCTAGTCTTGTCTGTCTAGTCTTGTCTGTCTAGTCTTGTCTGTCTAGTCTTCTCTGTCTAGTCTTGTCTGTCTAGTCTTGTCTGTCTAGTCTTATCTGTCTAGTCTTGTCTGTCTAGTCTTGTCTGTCTAGTCTTGTCTGCCTAGTCTTGTCTGTCTAGTCTTGTCTGTCTAGTCTTGTCTGTCTAGTCTTGTCTGTCTAGTCTTGTCTGTCTAGTCTTGTCTGTCTAGTCTTGTCTGTCTAGTCTTGTCTGTCTAGTCTTGTCTGTCTAGTCTTGTCTGTCTAGTCTTGTCTGTCTAGTCTTGTCTATCTAGTCTTGTCTGTCTAGTCTTGTCTGTCTAGTCTTGTCTGTCTAGTCTTGTCTGTCTAGTCTTGTCTGTCTAGTCTTGTCTGTCTAGTCTTGTCTGTCTTGTCTTGTCTGTCTAGTCTTGTCTGTCTAGTCTTGTCTGTCTAGTCTTGTCTGTCTAGTCTTGTCTGTCTAGTCTTGTCTGTCTAGTCTTGTCTGTCTAGTATTGTCTGTCTAGTCTTGTCTGTCTAGTCTTGTCTGTCTAGTCTTGCCTGTCTAGTCTTGTCTGTCTAGTCTTGTCTGTCTAGTCTTGTCTGTCTAGTCTTGTCTGTCTAGTCTTGTCTGTCTAGTCTTGTCTGTCTAGTCTTGTCTGTCTAGTCTTGCCTGTCTAGTCTTGTCTGTCTAGTCTTGTCTGTCTAGTCTTGTCTGTCTAGTCTTGTCTGTCTAGTCTTGTCTGTCTAGTCTTGTCTGTCTAGTCTTGTCTGTCTAGTCTTGTCTGTCTAGTCTTGTCTGTCTAGTCTTGTCTGTCTAGTCTTGTCTGTCTAGTCTTGTCTGTCTAGTCTTGTCTGTCTAGTCTTGTCTGTCTAGTCTTGTCTGTCTAGTCTTGTCTGTCTAGTCTTGTCTGTCTAGTCTTGTCTGTCTAGTCTTGTCTGTCTAGTCTTGTCTGTCTAGTCTTGTCTGTCTAGTCTTGTCTGTCTAGTCTTGTCTGTCTAGTCTTGTCTGTCTAGTCTTGTCTGTCTAGTCTTGTCTGTCTAGTCTTGTCTGTCTAGTCTTGTCTGTCTAGTCTTGTCTGTCTAGTCTTGTCTGTCTAGTCTTGTCTGTCTAGTCTTGTCTGTCTAGTCTTGTCTGTCTAGTCTTGTCTGTCTAGTCTTGTCTGTCTAGTCTTGTCTGTCTAGTCTTGTCTGTCTAGTCTTGTCTGTCTAGTCTTGTCTGTCTAGTCTTGTCTGTCTAGTCTTGTCTGTCTAGTCTTGTCTGTCTAGTCTTGTCTGTCTAGTCTTGTCTGTCTAGTCTTGTCTGTCTAGTCTTGTCTGTCTAGTCTTGTCTGTCTAGTCTTGTCTGTCTAGTCTTGTCTGTCTAGTCTTGTCTGTCTAGTCTTGTCTGTCTAGTCTTGTCTGTCTAGTCTTGTCTGTCTAGTCTTGTCTGTCTAGTCTTGTCTGTCTAGTCTTGTCTGTCTAGTCTTGTCTGTCTAGTCTTGTCTGTCTAGTCTTGTCTGTCTAGTCTTGTCTGTCTAGTCTTGTCTGTCTAGTCTTGTCTGTCTAGTCTTGTCTGTCTAGTCTTGTCTGTCTAGTCTTGTCTGTCTAGTCTTGCCTGTCTAGTCTTGTCTGTCTAGTCTTGTCTGTCTAGTCTTGTCTGTCTAGTCTTGACTGTCTAGTCTTGTCTGTCTAGTCTTGTCTGTCTAGTCTTGTCTGTCTAGTCTTGTCTGTCTAGTCTTGTCTGTCTAGTCTTGTCTGTCTAGTCTTGTCTGTCTAGTCTTGTCTGTCTAGTCTTGTCTGTCTAGTCTTGTCTGTCTAGTCTTGTCTGTCTAGTCTTGTCTGTCTAGTCTTGTCTGTCTAGTCTTGTCTGTCTAGTCTTGTCTGTCTAGTCTTGTCTGTCTAGTCTTGTCTGTCTAGTCTTGTCTGTCTAGTCTTGTCTGTCTAGTCTTGTCTGTCTAGTCTTGTCTGTCTAGTCTTGTCTGTCTAGTCTTGTCTGTCTAGTCTTGTCTGTCTAGTCTTGTCTGTCTAGTCTTGTCTGTCTAGTCTTGTCTGTCTAGTCTTGTCTGTCTAGTCTTGTCTGTCTAGTCTTGTCTGTCTAGTCTTGTCTGTCTAGTCTTGTCTGTCTAGTCTTGTCTGTCTAGTCTTGTCTGTCTAGTCTTGTCTGTCTAGTCTTGTCTGTCTAGTCTTGTCTGTCTAGTCTTGTCTGTCTAGTCTTGTCTGTCTAGTCTTGTCTGTCTAGTCTTGTCTGTCTAGTCTTGTCTGTCTAGTCTTGTCTGTCTAGTCTTGTCTGTCTAGTCTTGTCTGTCTAGTCTTGTCTGTCTAGTCTTGTCTGTCTAGTCTTGTCTGTCTAGTCTTGTCTGTCTAGTCTTGTCTGTCTAGTCTTGTCTGTCTAGTCTTGTCTGTCTAGTCTTGTCTGTCTAGTCTTGTCTGTCTAGTCTTGTCTGTCTAGTCTTGTCTGTCTAGTCTTGTCTGTCTAGTCTTGTCTGTCTAGTCTTGTCTGTCTAGTCTTGTCTGTCTAGTCTTGTCTGTCTAGTCTTGTCTGTCTAGTCTTGTCTGTCTAGTCTTGTCTGTCTAGTCTTGTCTGTCTAGTCTTGTCTGTCTAGTCTTGTCTGTCTAGTCTTGTCTGTCTAGTCTTGTCTGTCTAGTCTTGTCTGTCTAGTCTTGTCTGTCTAGTCTTGTCTGTCTAGTCTTGTCTGTCTAGTCTTGTCTGTCTAGTCTTGTCTGTCTAGTTTTGTCTGTCTAGTCTTGTCTGTCTAGTCTTGTCTGTCTAGTCTTGTCTGTCTAGTCTTGTCTGTCTAGTCAAATTCAAATTCAAATTCATTTATTCCCAATAACAAAAGCAACAAAAAGTATGCATATAAAGTATGGGCACTGTCACAAATAAAATAAAATAGATTAATAATAATCTTCAATATTATAATAAGCCTTTTCTACCAAGTATTGTCTTAATTCCTTTTTGAATGTTTTGAGACTCCCTTCGGTCTTGAGATGATCTGGCAGTTTGTTATAAATCCGTATCCCTGACTGATACGGTCCCCTGCATATCGTGAGGTTGACTTTAGGAACATATAAATCGTGGTTGTACCTTGTGTAATGGTCGTGGTTATCCCGATTGTCCTTGTCTGTCTAGTCTTGTCTGTCTAGTCTTGTCTGTCTAGTCTTGTCTGTCTAGTCTTTTCTGTCTAGTCTTGTCTGTCTAGTCTTGTCTGTCTAGTCTTGTCTGTCTAGTCTTGTCTGTCTAGTCTTGTCTGTCTAGTCTTGTCTGTCTGGTCTTGTCTGTCTAGTCTTGTCTGTCTAGTCTTGTCTGTCTAGTCTTGTCTGTCTAGTCTTGTCTGTCTAGTCTTGTCTGTCTAGTCTTGTCTGTCTAGTCTTGTCTGTCTAGTCTTGTCTGTCTAGTCTTGTCTGTCTAGTCTTGTCTGTCTAGTCTTGTCTGTCTAGTCTTGTCTGTCTAGTCTTGTCTGTCTAGTCTTGTCTGTCTAGTCTCGTCTGCCTAGTCTTGTCTGTCTAGTCTTGTCTGTCTAGTCTTGTCTGTCTAGTCTTGTCTGTCTAGTCTTGTCTGTCTAGTCTTGTCTGTCTAGTCTTGTCTGTCTAGTCTTGTCTGTCTAGTCTTGTCTGTCTAGTCTTGTCTGTCTAGTCTTGTCTGTCTAGTCTTGTCTGTCTAGTCTTGTCTGTCTAGTCTTTTCTGTCTAGTCTTGTCTGTCTAGTCTTGTCTGTCTAGTCTTGTCTGTCTAGTCTTGTCTGTCTAGTCTTGTCTGTCTAGTCTTGTCTGTCTAGTCTTGTCTGTCTAGTCTTGTCTGTCTAGTCTTGTCTGTCTAGTCTTGTCTGTCTAGTCTTGTCTGTCTAGTCTTGTCTGTCTAGTCTTGTCTGTCTAGTCTTGTCTGTCTAGTCTTGTCTGTCTAGTCTTGTCTGTCTAGTCTTGTCTGTCTAGTCTTGTCTGTCTAGTCTTGTCTGTCTAGTCTTGTCTGTCTAGTCTTGTCTGTCTAGTCTTGTCTGTCTAGTCTTGTCTGTCTAGTCTTGTCTGTCTAGTCTTGTCTGTCTAGTCTTGTCTGTCTAGTCTTGTCTGTCTAGTCTTGTCTGTCTAGTCTTGTCTGTCTAGTCTTGCCTGTCTTGTCTTGTCTGTCTAGTCTTGTCTGTCTAGTCTTGTCTGTCTAGTCTTGTCTGTCTAGTCTTGTCTGTCTAGTCTTGTCTGTCTAGTCTTGTCTGTCTAGTCTTGTCTGTCTAGTCTTGTCTGTCTAGTCTTGACTGTCTAGTCTTGTCTGTCTAGTCTTGTCTGTCTAGTCTTGTCTGTCTAGTCTTATCTGTCTTGAAGATCCGATTGAAGAACCTTTTTATTACGAGATCTGATCGAAGTTATGTCAGAAGTTACAGTTGATGGTAGTAACTTAAACCATAGAAGGTGAAATCTAAAACCGTAATCTTCCATCTCTTGTGAATGAGATAATTAAATGTAGAATAGCTCATTTAATTCCAGATTTAATTACCAACACGTCTATAAAATAAACTTAATTGTTGTCTCGCATTTAGGCTGTGCATGATTTACTACAGCTTACTCTAAATGAGCTTTGATTATTAATGAATACAGTTGAATTTATGAATTAACAATTTTCGGAAAAGTAGGAAGCGTGGGATCGTGTTTATAATTGAATCCCGAATTAGATTGATATCTTTAGTTTCGACAGTCGCTGTGCAATGAAGTCATAAGATACCTTTGCCAGCCGATCGATACGCTTTAAGAAATATACCCTACATACAGGGTTGGGCAAAAGTAAGGAATATACTTATTATCTCGCATACCTTTGAAGCAATTTGATTCAATTGATTTACGTTTAGCGGATTATGAATTAATTAAATCAAAAATTAGTCAATTTTTGGTCATAACTCATGTTAACAGAACTCATGGTTTGCTTCCGCACCTCGTTTTTAAACATTAACGACTGAATTAAGCGACAATTAAGCATTCAGGCCGATTCTCATATACGCGATACTCAACTACGCGACGTCATGCGACATCGCCTGTCAAATAATGATTACATTTTTTTAAATGGGCACGTTCTCACTATGGCTACGCGACAGCTACGCGACGCGCCTATTTAAAAGAATGTAATCAATATTGGACAGGCGATGTCGCACGACGTCGCGTAGCTGAGTGTCGCGCATATGGGAATCGACCTTTAAGCGACTGAAATAAATCTATGGAAAGAGTCGCTTGAACAGTATATAAGATGTTCACTATATTTCATACTTTTGCCCAACACTGTATATAGCGCAAAATATTTAGTTTTATCAGATCGTTTCGTTGTTTTTTTATTTTGAGAATAAAGGGCGATAGAATTGGAACCGGGGGAAACTCATTAGGAGATTGCATCAGTAACCCACCCCCACAAGTTCCCGAGAAGTAAATATGAGACACAGTTTAAATTTATGACCGACTTAGATACACAATTTTTGAGATAATTGTTTGCTGAAAAACGATAACAAACTGTGTCGGCGCGAAGCAATAAGCTCGGATTTAATATTTATGAAGACCTCCTTTTTTATCCCACGTATAAATAACAACATAGAAATTAATCTGCGAATTTCTACCCTTCATTAACGACCCCCAAACATTTTCCCTTCGTGCGCAGTCTCCCTTCCACTGACATCTCTTTCATATTTCTTCTCGCGTTTCGAAGAAATTTAATTTCGGCACAGACACACCGATAAAGACTTCCAATCCCTGCGGCTTTGATTGATACCGCTTTCGTAATGAAAGCGCCGCGTTGCTCCTTGACAAAATCCGGAGGGACGAAATAACTCCGGTTTGTAAATAGCCTAAATCAATTACGGCTCCGGACGACCGCGTGTATACAGGAGCTGAGGACCCCTTGTTCTTCTTGCGCTGGTTTGGGGGATAGATTGTCCCGCTTACAACCTATTCATGTATTGTTGGAACAGCTCAGGGAATCCGGTGTTGTGACTAATTCCCCGGATTTACTTCGAGAGATATCTCCTTTGATACACCTCCCCACGCGACCTTTGACTCTAAGAACACTGTCTTCATCCAACAAATTATAATACTAAATAATATTGTATTCAGCTTGAATTATTCAAATTTTCAATTATTGTAATCATTATTATTTATAATACCATAGGATGGAGAGTATGCTGACTATAATATTACAGTTAAATTTAACAATTGATTGAAGATTTCAAAAATTAAAATCAATAAGCGCTCGCGGCGATTAGCTCCAAGTCTATACAAAATCAAATGATGCTAATACATTTTATCTATGTGCCTGAATTAAGCGACAATTAAGCATAGGACCGATTCTCATATACGCGACACTCAACTACGCGACGTCACGCGACATAATGACATAATGATAATCTCACTATGGCTACCCGATAGCTACGCGGACGTGCCTATTTAAAAGAATGTAATCATTATTGGACAGGCGATGTCGCACGACGTCGCGTAGCTGATTGTCGCGCATATGGGAATCGATCTTTAAGCGACTGAAATGAATTTATAGAAAGAGATTCATTTCAGTCGCCTGAACGGTATATAAGATGTTCACTATATTTCATACTCTTGCCCAACACTGTATATAGCGCAAAAGATTTAGTTTTATCAGATCAGAATGAATTCTACAAGACCATACAAGGCCTAATAAAAGCAGGCAAGACAACACAAGTTCAGACAAGATCAGACAAGACCAGACAACACCAGGCAAGATCAGACAAGACCAGAGACAATCAGACAAGACCAGAAAAGACGAGACAAGACCAAAGAATATCAGATAAGACCAGGCAAGACCAGACAAATCATGACAAGACCAGAGAAGATTTGACAAGACAAGAGAAGATACTACAAGACAAGACTAGAAAATACCATAGAAGACCAGACAAGACCAGACAAAACCAAACAAGATCAGACAAGACCAGAAATGATCAGATAAGATCAGAAAAAACGAGCCAAGACCAAATAAACTAGACAAGACCAGACAAGGCCGTTGAGAAGAAAAGTAAAAGACTTTCTATTAAAAAGCTGTTTCTATTTAATAAAAGATTTCCTTTAGTGATAAATGATTTTAATAGCTCCAAATTTGGATTCGCAGACGACCTGGGAATGGTTGCCACGGCCCGGACTAAAGAGACACTAGTATCAATCATAAATGAGTCACTGGACAAGGTTCATAGCTGGATGGAGTCAAAAGAACTGAAATTGGCGCCCCACCAGACAGAACTGGTCATCCTGGTCGGGCGGTGCAAACTTACCCAAATGACCATAGAAATCATGGGAGCGAGGATCCCATCACAGGAATCCGTAATATATCTCGGAGTCCAACTGGGCAGAAACATGAACATGACGACGCACGTCAACTGGGTCGCCAAGAAAGCAGATTCAGCAGCCCTCACAAGGCTAATGCCCAGCGCAGGAGGCCCTACATCTAGCAAGCGCCGAATACTGAGCTCTGTTGTTAATTCAATCCTGCTCTACACGGCGCCTTTCTGGTATGATGCGTTTAAAACACAGAAAAACAAGAACATACTCGAAAAGATGGCAAGACCAAGAAAATCTCCGATAGGAAAGCGGCAGGCACCTGGCAACTTCAGAAGTAGGAGAAGTATGCGTTCTCCGGATTACCAGCGCATACCGCACCGAAGAGGTCGATGGGGGCTGGATATCACCCAAGCAGCTTCTGTGTCTGGGTGATATCCAGCTGCCCCCATCGACCTCCTCGTCGAAGAGCGAGCTCGCATACACGAAGAATACATACACTGCAACGCATACACTGCAACGCAAATGACAGACAAGGTTGGAAACGGAAACAGGAAATTTGACCTGCGATTCGTGACCTGCGTCTGTGAGTCAACAGAGAGCACGGCGAAACATCCTACCACTTAACCCAGCCTTTTTCGCGGATGCGGCTGCTTTAGAGCCTAACTACGCAGGTTCAAGGTCGTCGAGACAGAGGGGTGCTGATACTGTGGCCAGCCAGATACCGCTGAACCCACACTCTTCTCCAGCGAGCGATGGGAAAGCGATAGACTCCTGGCCACTTCGGAAGTAGGAGAATTGATCCCTGTTAACTGCGTTAGGAAAATGCTAATAGACCAATCCCACTGGGAAGCAATCTCCAATATCATCTGTAGCATTATCACCCAAAAAGAGGCTGAAGAACGTGCTGCCCAAGCAGCCATCTAGCTAAATTTCAACAGCAAAAGTAGCAAAAAAACTAGGGTAGTAACAACTGTCCGGAGTTTAGCAAGAAGGGGTTTAGTGAGAGAGAGCCTCACATGCAGGCTCATAGAGCTTCCCCCAAACCACAATTAAAAAAAATAGCTCCAAATTTAAATTTTAATTTTGTCAATTCCTAGTATATGTTCTTCTTTATTTTTATTTATTTTTTTTAGTCGAAAGATCAATACATGGCATTAACTTTTGAAAATGATTTTGGGCATATGGCCACCGCGGCTGTTCTTGACGAAGCAGATTCTCGTCGACGTCCAATTTTAGGCGACTTTTTCGGCCAATGCCGTATATCACGAATAGCGCGAACAATCTTGGTCTCCAAGGCCTCACAGGAAATAATCGAAGTGTCAAATCGCATGACCTTGATTTCTCAAAATCAACTTATCGCCAAATTTTGATTTCAATAAGTCGATGGTTGCGGTCGCCGTATGGCACGTAACGCCTTTCTGTTGAAACTACATTTCGCCCGGATCAATGTCATCCATATTATCAAACAAAATCATTAATCATGGTGCGGTAACGCTCACCATTGATCGTCACCATTCGTAACGCGAGCTCCGTCTTCATTTTTGAAGAAATAAGCTCCGATGATGCCACCAGCGTGTAAACCGCAGCAAACGGTCCATTTTTCTGGATGTCATGGAGTCTGTAGTGTCTGCTGTGTATTGGTCTCACTCCAAATGAGGCAATTTTTGCTATTAACAAACCCGATAACCCTTTGGGTACATTTGACGGCTGAGGCTCGTCATGCATATGTTCACTTTCCATGCATTCTCTAAATAAATACGTACCCAGAGGGTTAAGCCAAAAATGTGCCTCATCTCTGAACAAAATTTTGCGATAAAACATCGGGTCAGTTTCGAACTGCTCTAGAACCCAATCGGCAAAAGAATGATGCATATGACGGTTTCGTGGCTTAAATTCTGCACCAACTGGTTCTTATGCGCGTGTAGGCCAACATCTTAGCGCAAAATTTTTCACGTAGTGGACAGACATAGCCCCAATTCTTGCGACCGACGACGAATCGATAAATTTGGATCTTCCTCCACACTTTCGTTTACAGGGGCGATATTCTGTTCAGTACGCACATTCCTTCGAGGCAGTAGCGTCGCTAGCGTCGGTCAATCGGGTGAATGCCCGGGGCCCACGGACTAGGGGGCCCCCACAGAGGCTGTGTCTCCCTCCCCCCCAATTTGGGGACCCCCCCATTTTGCTGAAATTAAAGCCAGGAAAATAATGTTCAATTTTGTTTTTCTTTTATATTAATATATTATTATATTTCTTCTATAAATATGTTCCTTTCTTGTATGTATTAAAAATTAGAAAATTAATTTGTTTATTTACTGGGGGCCCTACTTCAATATATATGCCAGGGGCCTCAAAATCCAAACGACGGCGCTGCTTCGAGGTGGTGTTATTGCTTCATTTGGAGAGTATGTGGTATGAAATCTATCCACAGTTTGACGGATAGCTTGCTCAGATGGACCTCTTCAAGTATTATGTGCGGCAAAAAAAATTGTGCGACACGAAGTCGTCTATAAGTTGCGCGAATCGATGACTGAAGTAAATTTGTATAATTTGGTAGCGTTGTTCAAGTGTAAATCAATTCGTGATCATTTGCCAGAGTATAGCGATCATAAATGTCAAAAAGTGAGCGCAGTATGACAGTTCGTTTGACAGCTAACTCTCTCATAGGTTCTATCTAAAAAAAAAACACCCTATACTTCGTTTTAAATTATGTTTTAAGTACATTAACACATAGAATATTTTGCATCTATTTATTATATAAGAATCTATATATTTTATAAGTTTTAGTTATGTACATTGATTTGGCTAAAATGTGTGATTTGAATTAAATCTAGTAAGTCCTTAGTTGTGTGCTTCTTTATGGCTTCTTTTAATATACCTTTTTACGGTTAGTTAAGAACAGGTTAAGAACGGTTAGTTAGTTAGTTGGCCATTTTTAAAAGGCGGGAATATGAAAGTTTCGAGCACAGTTTGTTATTTTCAAAGAGTACCCGAAAAAGATGGCGGAAATTGACATATGCCCACAAAAAAATTTCAAGTATGAAAAGGTCTATTCAATTTAATTTGAAATTTTTTAGTTATGTCAATTACCAATTTAGTGGTGCTATCATTTGCGTTGATCTTAATTTGTTTTTGGGTTCTCTGAATTAAAAACTTCTTCAAGAAAACTTTTCAAGTCATATATCTCTATACACTTTACAGGACTCGAGTTTTGACTGTTGAACTCTAGTCTTGTAAACTGTGTATAGAGTTGTGGTGGCCATACACGATACTGCCTATCGTCCAATCGGCATGACGCTGCTGATTGGATTAAGATCTGACCGTATGTGGGTGTGAATTGGCATGACAGTTATACTTGACGGAAGAATCGAAATGTAATTCTTTTGGCTTTATCAACCTGATTGGAATGAGTATGGCGTTGCGATTGTCAGTTCAGTTGAGTCAAGATTTTCGTCCGTGATAAACGTAGTTTATCTTCTCAGCATGTCTTTCTTTTTTTTCTTTATCACGAGTAAAATGCACAAGATGGCTACAAAATCGTCGCCCGCCACTGGTGACGCTAAAACATCATCGTCCGTTACGCAAGGGTTTCAACTGAACATCGCTGCCAATTCGACAGTTTAAATTGATCGTGTGTGGTGTATATGGACGAACTACAGTTTGGATCAAACATGTAGCGTCATGCCAATTAGACGATAGGCAGTATCGTGTATAGCCATCATTATTTACTCTCTAAAATTTTCAAAAGTATCCGGTACCACGTAGTAACGATCGCAACCATTCTTTTCAGTTTTTAGTTTTGAAAAATCATTACAAACTACATTATTTACAATGGGTGATCGGTCAACGAATATAATCGAATCCAAGACTATGTTCGCTGTCCGAATTGTTACCCTGGTCATCAATTTACCAAAGAATTTTATGGGAATTCGATTAATTCGTTCTGGAGACCCTAAAAATTAAATTAAGAAATTTGGATGTAAAATTTCTTAGTAAGTTTATTTATTACAAAAACAATACATTTTTATTTTTTGTTTATGTCCAATGTATATTGCTTTTCCCATTGCTAAGCAGTTAATACAAAAACTTTACCACCATCATAAACAACAGAATGAAACCGCTGTGCAAACAACTGATTGGGAAATATCAAGCTGGGTTCAGACCAGGTAGGTTCACAACTGACCAGCCATTCACCGTAAAACAAATGCTCGAAAAAACATGGGAGCACAATACGGATGTGTACAACGTATTTGTGGACTTACAAATAAGCTTACGATTCGCTCAACCGCACAAAGTTGTACACGTCGTTTACACGGGTATAGTAATCAGGAGAGTAGAGTATCTAGTAGAGTACTCTACTAGCTACTCTACCACTTTTGAGTTTTTTTCGTTTAAACATAGTGGAGTACCAAGTAGAGTTCACTCTATTAGCTGCTATACTACTTTTGATTTTTTTTCGTTTAAACAAGTATTGTACAGTAGTGCTATACTATATGAAGCAAAATGGTTGTTAAGAAATTGAAACACAATTATTTACCTAGAGTTTTAATAGCTCTGATTAGGGAATTTTCGGAAGCGATTGATGAGGAGATAAACAGAGAAGAAAGAATGTGGGTGAGAGAATGGCTCAAAAGACGAGATTCACTCGGAGCAGCATCGCTTCTACTAAAAGAGTTAGCCGTAGAGGATCAGTTAGAATATAAATGATGTCTGAGAATGACAACAGAAAATTTTTAACAGCTGTTCAGCATAGTAAAAGATAAAATTCAACGCGAAGATACGATGATGAGAGATGCTATAAAAGCCGAGGTGAAACTACAAGTTACATTGAACTTTCTAGCTACTGGGAGCAGCAGCTACAGAAAGAAGCCTTTCACATTTTTTTAGGGTCTCAAGACCTTCTTTTTCCGCGGCCTTCCTCATGTCCTTGTTTCTATAGTGTATACTGCCTAAAGTCCACAGACACTCATGTTCAATAAATAAATCAACAAGTTTAATTGTTTCATCCTCAAAGAAGTTAACCATTTTTAAAAGAAAATATTGCACAACAACGTGTACACTGTAACTTAAATTCTACCGGTACTTGCTGTTGTAGGGGAGAAGATGTTTACACGGTAGAGTGAAGAGGCTAGTAGTGTGGGAGTTGTTGTGGGGGTAAGTAGAGTAGAGTCCACTTTACTCCACGCAGTATTGTACTCTACCCTACTAGATACTCTGTACTCTACTCTACTCGGACAGTTTTTGGGGGTTTATACGAGTAGAGTTACTCCACTCCCTACTCTACTCTGCCCATTACTATACCCGTGTAAACCAGGCATAAGGAACTCTACCAGGGAAACTGACAAGACTTGTACGCATGATCATGGAAAAGTGTACGGCAAAAGTGCGCGTACAGGAACAACTAACCGAACAATTCACATATGCACAGGGACTGAAGCAGGGAGATGGATTAGCACCGATCCTCTTCAGCCTGGAGCTAGAACGAGTAGTCAGAAAAACCAACATCGGCAGAAACAACTTACTTACTAACAAAACTGTTCAGCTAGTGGCATATGCCGACGACATCAACATCATGAGTAGAACCAAAGCCGCAGCAAAAGAAGCGAACACCCTCCTGAAGGAAGCAGCCAGGGACATAGGGCTGAAAATTAACGTAAGAAAGACCAAAGGGCTAACGTAGGCAAGAACAACGACAATGGCGATAACAGCACAAGGCAACTTACACCAAGTCAGCAGCTTCCGCTATATAGGGGTGACCCTAGAAATCAACGGAAGCGAAGAAGCAGAAATAAGAGCGAGAACCACAACGGCAAACGGAGAAATTGTCAGACGAATACGCACATATGGCTGCGAAACCTGGGTCTTGACACACACCAGTGGCAACAAAATAGATATCTTTGAGAGGAAAGTATTGCGTAGAATACACGGCCCAATCCAAGACGAAAATGGGTACAGAATACAATACAATAATGAGCTGTACCAGGCCTTGCAGGATCCGCCAGTACCCGCATATGCAAAGATACAGAGGTTACGATAGGAAGGCCATGTCACAAGAATGGATGAGAAACGACTGCCAAAACGGGCCCTCCAAGGCAAAATGGTAGGGCAGAGACCGAGGGGCGGAGCGCGGAAACGATGGGAGGACGCGGTAGAAGGAGATGCCAGAGGGTTCCTAAGGATTAGAGGTTAGAAGATGGTAGCAATGGACAGAAGCGTGTGGAAGAATAAATTGAGGGAGGCAAAGGCCCAACCTTTGGCTGTAGAGTCATAGGAGAGGAAGTGATTGCTTTTCTCTCTTCTTCAGGATTTTCCGGAAGTGAGCAATAGCACTGTCGCTGTAGATCTCCGAGAAGACCTTTGCCCTGAAATCCTCCCACTTCTTCAGAAAATTTCTTCTATAATGGCAGATGCATTAGTTCTCTTTCGTCTCCTTCTTTTTCAGGAGGAGACAAATATCGTTGAGTTTGTTGCTGTTCTTCATTCAAGAGTTCTTCTATCGTCAGCTCATCTTCGTTTCCCATTATGAGCTCTCCAATTTTATCCTCGTTCACCTCCAATTCCAGATCTCTCGCAGTTGTCACAGTTTTATCCAGAAATGTCTCCCTGATCACCTCTGCATCCTTGAACGAAGGATAGACGCAGCTTTCAACAAACAGAAATCAACTGTCGTTCAGTGATTTCGGACCACACCTTATGAATGAGACCAATAGCTTTAAGAATGTCAAATTTTTCTATCCAAAACGTTTTTAAAGTCATCGTTGAGGAGCATTTGCATGCTTCAAAACACCGACGAAACATCTGTTTTTGATATCATCACGGACGAAATGAGGACCAACGTCAACATTGGTTGTGTATCCGAGTGCCCAAAGGTCTTCGCTTTAGTACTTTATACAAATATGTGTTCGTTGTTCGACACAAAAATCTTTCGTGAAAGTGTTCGTTGTCCGATTTGTTCGCAGTCCGAACTGCTCGTTAACCGATCACCCACTGTACTTAATTATTTATTCTGTTTCTGCTATTGTATTTGATTTGATTTAAATTAATTTCTAGATATGTTAGATTCTAACACTTGGGCATTTTCGCCTACTTTTAGCGTTCTACCGTCTATCCGCAGTTTAGCTCAGAGACTATTAGAAATATAAAGCTGTAATTTGGCATTGATATGCAGATACTCACGCCGACAAACTGATAAAATAAAATCTTGAATTTTTTTTTAGGATACCTCCGCTACACGTAAAGTGGGCACGTTTTTATTTTTTATTACTCATGCAGGATAAGTACTCTCTTGGCGCCCGTTTTTTAGTGCGACAAATGGCTTTTTTTGGCTGTATTACCACATATCTTGGGCAACGCATGCAAATATTCAATAAAAATCGCTAAGTTATATAAAAAAACAATTGATTATCCCAAACATGTAAGGTACGTCCCTGTTGAATCAGGGACGTTGATCAGGGACGGTGGATGTTGTCTTTGACAAACGTTCGCGTGATCAAACCTACGGCGGTTAATTTAGGGTTGCCAAATAGATATGATCGGCTCTGGAAATTATATGTTTGGGCAAATGAAACTTGGACGCCTCGATAAACATGTATTTATTTATTTATCTCTATTTTAAAAACTTGTGACGACGTGCTTGTCGGAGTTTGGATTCTTCTTGACGTGTTCGTGGTAAGAAGGTTTCAATTGAACTGAGTGTGATTAGATATTGTTACAAACAGGAAATCTAAATCCCACCTCCCATTTGCCTGCCCCCACTGAACCAAGAAGAATTCCAAACTGAAGTGCACGTGGTAATTTCTGGGTAGTATCTTAAAACTACACAAAATTTAAATACTTAATCTAAGGAATCTTAAACATAAACATTGCATTGTATTTCCAGCTGTTTAAGACCACCAAGCATCCAAAAACCATTAACGTTCGTAAATATCCGCCTAAGCGTATTTACAAAGGATTGTTGATTAAAAATGGTCTTTCAGATGCGTAGTGGCCACAAACAGCTCCAAACACGTTTAACAAATACTCACTACCCTACCGACCAGATGTTGGTAATCTACGGGTCGGTTTAAGATAATATTGATGTAATATTATTTATCTACTTTTAGAAATACACTAAACAAGAAAATAGTTTTAAAACGAAAATAAAAATAAAATAAAATTGTTGGATCTTAACAGTCCCCTCGCATGAATAATAAAATATATTATCTGCAACTCGTGCGGTATTGTCAATTACCCTCTCGAGCGAATGAGCGCAATTCCGCTCTCGTGGACAATTGATAACTTAGCGCCCTAGTTGCACAATATATTATTCTCGTCTACACCAATGTGCGGATGTCGTTGGATAGATCTTTAAAAAATGTTACAGGTTTGCTATAACAATATTTCGATTAAGGGATCCAATTGTCACATATTAAGCTTTAAAGTGCTAATTTTTCTTAGAGTCCAGTCCCCCCTCCCCCTATTATTGGTAATGTTGAACGTCAAACTCGACAACATCAATGTCAGCTGATTAAGTTATTGGTTATGGAATTTTTTAGACATTTGAGTCTAGATTGCGCGTGGCCCGACACGCACTTGGCCGTTTTATTTATATTTCAATTTAATATTTTTGGCCGACACGACTGCGTACTTGTACATCGAAAGATTCAATAAACATTTGATTTGATTTGATTAATCTGGACTAAACTGGACTAAATAAAACAATATTGAAAAAAGTAAATAATTTTTAAATTCCATTTATAAAGGGTTTATTTTGCTGTAAAATAACAGCAAAGCATATTTTTAGTTATTATCGAAAACAAAACGACTTGTCAGAATCACCCGTGCAGATGAAATAAAGGATGAATTATCACTTAAATTAAAATTTGAACGTTTCCGAACATTGAATTGAAGTGCTTCAATTAAATGCGAAATGGAATATCTTATTTCAAAAATAATTAAATGTAATTTGCCAGCCCCAGTGCGAATTTAAATAAATTCCTGTCACAATTAATGTTATTTCCAAACAACCGTGTGCACTGTTTCCTGTTACGATTAAACCAAACATTTCTCGCAGAAAAACTTTCCATCTTAATTGCGTTCGAGTTGAAACTCCGCGTTTTTTTAAGTTCTCAAACAAGACGGGGAAAAACTGGTAGTTTTCCGCATTTCCTTGTTTACAGCTGTATTTTTATGGTCTCAATTATCCTTGGAATAAATTAGGACAAATTCACTTCAAGTTTCCGGGGAATACGTTCCGCGTTGCCGCTGTGTAATGGTGTCTGAAACTTAATCGGCGGGAATGTTTCCACATTTCACAACATTCGCAGGATCTGCTTCTAACTGCAAAATAAATTGCTCCGAATGGCTAGACGATATTAAACTATGCATAAATTGGATCATATGGGTAGTATATTGATGGGATGGAAGTTTGGAGATGCTGATATTGATACTGTTTGAAATTCTGATTTTAATCAAATTAGATGCAAATTAATTGCCGATGATGTGCTTAATTAGTATCTGGGTTATCTAACTAATAAACGTTTATATCCATCAAATGATTTATTTATAGTACCTAACCAGTATTTCACATAGCAAGTATTCGCACGGAACTTTAAGTGATTTTTTTCCAAGGATAATTGAGACCGTAAAAATACAGATGTAAACAAGGAAATGCAGCAAACTACCATTTTTGCCCCTCGTCTTGTTTGGGAAGTTAAAAAACGGGGAATTTTTGCTCGAACGAAATTAAGATAGAAAGTTTTGTTTGTGAGAAATGTTTGCTTTAATCCCGCTCGAAAACAGAAAACGGGGAGCCGTGTGCAGTTTGTAATAATATTAATTGTTGCAGGGATGTATTAAAATTCGCATTGCGGCTAGCAAATTACATTTAATTGTTTTTAAAATAAGATATTCCGTTTCAAATTTAATTGAAGCACTTCAATGCAATGTTCGGAAACGTTCAAAAGTAATCCTCTAAAAAGTTTGCGTGCGTGAAATATTTGTGTTAAATCCGCTACAAAAATAAGTTTCACAGTAAATTTCTAACTGAGCTAGTTAGACACGTATTAAAAATCAATTGTGTCTGATATATGAATTCGAATGGGATTCCGTTGGGAGTTGAAAGCATACGTCTCTGATTGACATGGCGTTGCCAGTTGGGAAATCGAGCTGACATTATTCATATATTTGCTGTAACAGGGCAAAACCTCGACAGAATATCAAGTTTCTAAAACGAGCTCTTATACGTTTACGTTTCAAATATTCACGTCAAGTTGTTTGTCGGGCAAGAGAGCCATCAACAAGTGAAGAAATGGATTCCACAATAGATGTGTTTATTCAAAATGAACGATCCAATATATTTTAACTTCATTACTAAAATATGATATCATTAGATACGAACAGACAAGAATAGACGAGAGTCCATCGTACTAAGCAAGACAGATAATATTATACAAGACCAGACAAGACCACACAATACCAGACAAGACTAGACAAGCCCAGATAAGAACAGATAGTCCAGACAAGACCAGAAAAAAGCAGACAAGCCCAGACAAGAGCAGACAAGACCAAAAACCTTAAATTTTAAAATTTGTTTAAACCTTGAATATGTTTATTAATTAAGTAATACACACACAAAGTCGATTGTTGAATGAAAACACTATCCATATCTATATTTCTGCATATAAATTTCGAAATGTATGATAGTTTTACTAAACCACAGTCGCTGGGGGAATATAGTCCATGCAATAAATTATTACTATCGGCAACGCGTCAACTCTGCATATTTAGTTTTTAGCGTCGTCTCGCCGTCTATCCGGGTGTGTATTAATCCGAAATAATTCAAACCAGTTTGTACACAATGGACCGTGGAAATATGATGTGTTGTACACGTGTCTGCCATAAATCGATCGGAGTGCGTCCGTGTCCGCCTTGCACCTGCCACCTCCCATGCCCTAACTGCTGTCCACATTCAGACATTACCACCGCCGTGTCCGCCTACTCAACCACACACTAAACCACCCCGGAATATTAAATCGTGTGCCGTGGCAAGATAGCCACCCTAATGGGGTTTGCGTAATCCAACGATAACGACGGCGCGAACCGAAACTCCGTGCGTTATTACTGCAAACATTTGCGCAGACCTCAAATTCAATAAATAATCCATTATGTCCAAACAAACAAATATTATCTGCGGGATTATTATGACCGGACATTGCAAATTGGATGGAATTATTACAAATGATACAGCGCCATTTATTCTGCAAACTGTAACGCATTATCCTCTCCGAGACCTCGTTCGGGGCAAACGTGCTCTGCGAAGCCTTTGAGTGAAAGTCCTGCTCAGGTAATTGCCTAATATCCCAGAGGACATGCCCGGGATATACAAATCAAATTCTCTGCCGCCGTTGTTCTGTGGGTCAAAGAGCATTGCATGGATATATTATTGACCACAGCAACTCTCACAGAATCATATAACACACATAACCAAAATAAATAAGCGATCTATAATCATAAGCCTGTGAAAAGTCTTATCTGCTTTTATCTAGTTGTTATTACAAGACATGACAAGAAAAGATGAGACAAAACGATACAAGACCAGGTAAGACCAAACATGACCAGACTAGGCCAGAGAGGGCTATACAAGACGCGACAAGACTAGACAAGTCTAGGTAGGAATGGACAAAACTAAACAAGAATGGACAAGAGTTGACAATACGAGAAGACTCGACAAGGCTAGATGAGAATGGACAAATTGGACAAGAACAGACAAGACTGGACAGGACCAGACCAGACAAGACTAGACACGTTCCGATAAGAACATACAAGACCAGACATGAATAGTATAGACAAGACAAGAGCAGAGAAGGGCATACAAGACTAGACAAGACCTGACGAAATCAGACAAGACTAGGCAGGACCAAACAAAACCAGACAAGTCCAGACAAGATCAGACAAGACCAGACAAGACCATACAAGCAATACTAATTAAATGAATGTAAGCGTAAAGTTTAGCACGAATAAAGATATATACTATTATACGATTATAATTTCATTATAAATTATAGCTCGTTAGCTCTAGGGAAAAAATAATTGAAGAGAATATTTAATAATTCATTCACGATTCGCAAAATGTATTAAATTTGCAGGAAATTTTTCATTTGACAAAGTGTGAAACAAACCATTTGATAAAGTGTGTTCATCCGTCCTCTTTAAATCTTGTAAATGTTTTAGTTAACCGATGTACTTCAATGTACAATAGTGCACATGTGTTCGATTTCACAAAGAATTCAACATTACAGAGCATTGCATTATTCATTTCCTACTAGGGATCAGTTCATCAGTTATTTGTTAACCAGTTCCTCTTAAAATATAATATTCGTTAAAAATGTTATTTTTATTGGGAAGTTTACCAATATATACTTATTATGGTATTTAATATATTAAATACTCTACCATACCGTACCGGATTCTATACCATAGTAGATACTATACTTTACTAGATACTATACTATTCTTCGCGCCAATTTTAATAAATCTGTATTTTTAATTCAACATTTGAATCGATTTCGGCACCGATTAACAGAAGGGGAAAGGTGTATCGACCTGGGCCGAAATCGCGCGATTTACTTATCAATTTACTTCGCGAATTTATATTATTCGGGTAGTATGCTTCGAGTGTGAGAAGCGCAAAGACGAGAATCGAAGCGCTAACGTAGCTCGACCGACACGTGCACGCATCTTTAAGTTTATCGTTTTAAGTCAAGTTAACCAGAGGTGTAATCACGAGCCCAAAGGGCTGAAGCGGCATCCAACGTCTGGAAGACAACAATTTTAAGGGAATCCCTCCACTTATTATCCCCATTTCCTCCTTTAAAAAAGGCGCCGGAAGGACGATCACACGTGGCAGAGACGCGAGCAGCCCTAACAGGTAAGTGATTAGACCAGCCCTGTTTTAAAACTGGAAAATTTGATTTTCATGAGACACGGTCCAAACAACTATATTACTACATTTTTACAGTTTTCCACTCCTCTTTGTTCTGGGCTAGTTTTGTGACCTCGTGCAAAGAGAGTCCAGTCAAGCTTCGGATTGCGTCTACCCATCGGGTTGGAGATCTTCCTCGTGACCTTCGTCCGTCAACTTTGCCTTGAACCACCAGCATTTCTTATGCATCCGGTCTTCTGGAGACGTGCCCGAAATACCGTACTTTGTTCCGGTTTAATCTCTTGGACAGTCTGTCCTCGATTTTTAGTTCTTCTAGGATCGATACATTGGTGCGGTGCTGCGTCCATGATATTCGGAGCATTCGTCGGTAAACCCACATTCCAAATGCATCTATTTTCTTTCTGTCCGCCTGTCTGATCGACCAGGTTTCAGCCGCGTATGACGCAATTGGGAAAATTAAAGTAGAGACCAGCCTGATTTTCGTAGCTTTACTAATTGACGTGCCCTTCCTTTAGTTATGGCCGTTCTTGCTATAATCGTACATGTACTATACTAGATATTATACATTCATAGATAATATATTATACTAGATACTATATTATTCTGATACTATATTATACTAGATACTATATAGTAGTAGATAGTATAGTATATAAGATATTATTTGCGATACCCAAATTCATTTTGCTTTGTTGCAAAAATACTGAAAGTTTTATAGGCAGTAGCGTAAGTTGTATGAGATGTTCTTCTTCTTCTGGCGCTACGGCTCAATTTGAGCCTTGGCCTACCCTAGCTTCCTCCTCCATTCCTCCCTTTCCCGGGCCACTTCCTTCCATCTTCCTAGTTTAAGGATTCGTCTGACGTCCTGGTCTACTTCATCCTCCCATCTTTTTCTTGGTCTTCCTATCGGCCTCTTCCCCTCCATTCGGCCGTTAAGGATTCTTTTGGGCATTCTACCATCTGGAATTCTTATAATGTGGCCTGCTCACCGGAGGCGTTGCAGTTTCACGTATATAAACACTTGTTGGTCTTTAAGGGCCTGATATACTTATTGTATCGCCTCCTATATTCTTCATTTTTCCGTGCTGGTCCTTGGATCCTTCTTAATATTTCCCCTCGAACGCGTCGATTTTTTTTCTTCGTTCTTTACCGTGAAGATCCACACTTCGCAGCGATACGTGAGTATTAGTCGGATGGAACCTTAATTTTTGTGTCTTTGTGTATCACATTGGACTTGAGTACATTCGTCAATGAGAAATACGCTTTATTTGCCATCATCACTCTGGCTCTAATTTCCGCGTCTTCCAGGCCTTTGCTATTTATGTTTGCGCCCAGATACTTGAAGTCGCTCACATTTTCCAAAACTGGAACTAGTATGAGGTGGTGTTGCTAAATACTTAATCGGTTAATGGTTCAGGTGGGACAATGATACTTACATGTCCTTTCCGAGGAAGGAAGAATTTGACGTATTTTGAGTAAAAAATTAGAAATAAAAGATAAGAACAGAAGTTTTACGGACAAGTTTTAGAACAAAAGTTTCACAAACAGTTTTATAAAGAAACTAGCTAATCCGGCAAACTTCGAATCGCCTCAAAATCTATAATCATTAAAAAATAACTTATTAGCTGAACTAAAGTCAGTAAAATGTTTCGCTTAGCGATATCTGGTAATTTAATCATACACGATTATATTAACAGATGGGAATATACAAATCCAAAAGCCCAAAATCCAAAATTAAAAGCACAAAATTCAAAAGTGCAAAATGATAAAGTACAAAATCCAAAATTACAAAAGCCCAAAATCCAAAGTTCAAAATATAAAAGCACAAAATATCAAAATCCAAAAGTCCAAACGCCCAAAATCTAAAAGTGAAAAAGGCCAAAAGCGCAAAAGTTTAAAATATAAAAGACCAAAATCCAAAATCCAAAAGCCCACATCGGAAAAAGAAACCTGAGTTTTCTTTCGCCCATGTGTCATGATATTAAGGTTTACAGCGATGATGATTAAACAAAAAAAAAGAAAGAGAAATGCAATCTATTGTAATGACATAAGGCGGCCGAAAATCTGGAAAAGAGACTAAAGTTGTATACAATAGGATTAGTATAGATAACGTATGGCATAAGTACAATCCAGGAACAAGCTCCCTGGTAAAGCTGTGTTTTTAGTAACAGGTAAAAGAGAAAGAGATAGAGGAAAGGGAAAATGGGTGAGGGAGAGACTTAATATATTAGCGTGGAACCTGGCAGGGTTGAAGAAGAAAGTAAAGGGAGAGGATAGGAAAGTGTAAACAGCAGTATATTCAAAAGTTCCATATCATAGGACTGACGGAAACGTGGATAGAGGAAAAAGACTGGGAAGAAATAACAAGCCTATTACCGACGGAATATGAATGGAAATGCCAATTTACCAAGAGAGATGCAAACAGAGGAAGAGCAAAAAGAGGGATTGTTACCGAAGTCAAGCCAGTGAAGGAGATAGAATATAATATAGAGCCAGATAACCTCGAAGGTGTCGAAGAAAGAATAATGCAGAGCGAAAATGATGGTTTGGAAGACATGTGTGCAAAGTATTATGATATATGGGGCGGAAATCTGGGAAGTGAAAGAGGAGGATGGAAAAGAGAAGATACAGCTCCAATATGGTATATTGTTCTCCAGGAGACAAACACCAACAATGTCTCTAGTGGTGCAGCAACGAGAGTGGGCAACATTGGAAAAAGGTGAATACTATTCACCTTTTTCCAATGTTGAAAGAATGTTGAAAGAATGACGAAAGAAGTGCTGAAAGTGATAAGGAAAGAAAGTAAGTATTGAACAAAGTGGGGATGTGAACGAAAGTTAATGTATGAAAGAGGCGAATGGAAACACAAAAAGATGAGACATTGATGAATGAGGGAATGTAAGTCGAAAGGGTTTTGAAACAGAGACTCATAGAGGTAGAGTTGCAGCAGAGACAGAAACACATAGACGAGACATATAACAAGGATTGCGGGAAGATCCAAGTTACATGCAGATTACGAGTAGAGGTACATAGGACACAACATGCAAGTTACGTCCAGAATATCTACCCAATTATGACGTCACACAAGCGACAATTGCTCGTTTTAGATGCGGAAGTGAAGAAAGGGGTAGGAGATTTTGGATGGTTGCAAGAGATAGAACGTGTCGAGCATATGAAGAAGGTGAGGAACTATGGTAACATTGGGTGTTGACTTGCAGGAAATGTGTATGGAATGAGCGACAAAGGGCAGGCGTAACACGCTGGGACAAAGTTATGGACGAAAATGGATCGGGAGTTATATACATGATGAAAGTAATAAATGTAAAAACTCGGGTTCCATGTGCTCAGTGTAGTTCTTTTTGTCTTTTTTATCATCGTTTTTTATTTTTATCATCTGTAATTTTTAAAGTGTAATTTTTTCCGTGTGGGTGCGGCCAACATGAAAATCCAGTTTTGAGATAAACGTGCTGCCAAGAGTTACAAAAACATCAACCGCATACTTACTCTAGTCCCCTAAAATACCTGATACTACTGTACTTCGAAAAACAAGTACTTAGAGATATTTCCCGTCCATAATCTTTTGGGATATTATTTAGGATTAAGTAACCATTTCAAACAAAACTGATTCACATCTTTGTTCTTTGCCGCTAGAATTGGTCGTTCACTCAACCAATTGTAATTTTTGTGATTATCAATGATGTTCGAGAACGCTTTGTTGATGAGCTCCTCCTTAGTTGAGACGAAATTTAAAAAAATTTGCGAAAACGAAAGCAATCTGTTCGATTCGTCGACGGGAAGACGGCCATTACCGATTGACAACAAAGGCTTGGAGAAATCTTCTGAAGCTGGATCGTTTAGCAATGCAACTGTCATGTTTGTCGTCAGCGGAAGTTTCATAATATACCGCCACGGAGTAGATGATTTGAGGCAAGCGTTTATTTAAACCGTGGATCTTAGAATTACTGGTAGTGTTTGCCGGAAATCGCCAGACAGTAGAATCACCGCGCTTCCAAAATATCTTGAGTTATTGCGCAGATCTTTCATGGTTCGATTGAGTGCCTCCAATGAACGTTTGTGCGCCATTGTGCATTCATCCCATATGATAATTTTAGTTGCAATCAAAACTTTGACCATTGCCGAGTGTTTCGCAAAAGTTATAGCTTAAGAAGGTTCGAGCGAATCCCATGTCAAATATTTTTTTCAAGTTTAAGCTTTGAAACTTTTTATACTTGCAGATCAATACTTTATTTATGTCCTCTCAAAATTTGAAATAGATCCACCCTTTAGTTTATCCGGAAAAAAAATTAAAAATGTTTTTCGATTAAAATACACAGGCTCCTATGACGATAAGCTTCCGTCACGTCTTTATTTATTTTTTTCGATATTAATTTCCCAACTTTAAGGAATAAAAAATTATATACAATAAACTTAGATAATATTAAAACAGGATAACATTAAAACAATGTGATGTTTCCGATGCAATTATTAAAATAATTAAAGTTAAATTTTTTATTTTGAATCTTGTTTATCGATAATAATTTACATGACGGATGGTTTGAAATAGATGGAAACAGCTATATAAAGAGAAAAAATACACTCCTTTCAATTACTATTCTTTTCTCTCTCTATACTATATACTTTCAAGACACAATAAAGCGCTGTTGCCAGATCTTTTTATTACACCTTAAAAGTCAAAAATAACGATGTCATTTAATTACTTTATTTTACAAGGTGGACTGAAAGCTATTAAATAACTAACAAATTTCACATGAGATTTGTTTTGGCAGTCCTAAAAAGTTATGGCGCTTCGTAAAGGTTGAATATATTTATATATTCAGGCTGTGTTCTGACTGTTTTAAGTTTGTATGATTATCTATAACGTAGTATGGTTTTACAAATTCTATCTTAATTGTGTTATACTAAACTCGTTTAAAAATGTCTCAGAAAGTTTATCGTTTGACATCAAAGATAGTATAGAGAGAGTATAAAGAGATATGGACGATATACGAGATATAGATATAGATAGCGCATCGTCTTGTTTGGTATATGGCCGCGGCGTCGGCGTTTAAATACATCCATCTCATAGGGCATATGAAGTAAATTTTCTGGGGTTTATAATATTAGTTAAATTGTTTGTAAAGTAAATTGAATGAAATGTTTGTGGTGAAGTGACAAAACATGATGTAAAAATCAATAAAACCGTTGTTGAATGTGATTTTTATATTTCAAGGAATCTTTTAAGCAAAATTGACTTCCTCACAAAGAAACGAAATTAATTAAAATCATTGTTGAATGTGAAAGGATTTAATCACAATAGTATATTACGTAACGTGAGTTGTAAGAAGCATATTACGTAGGATCGGAACAGTTACGCACGACCCGCGTAGAGGGGAGTGCGTAATTCCGCGAGTACGTAATTGCGTTACAACTCGAGTTATGTACTATACTTTATCTACGACCACACTAATTTGTTTCTGTTTAATAAGAAAAATGTAACAAATTTATTTCTTATTAGTTTTATTTAATTATCATTATTTAACATTATATAAACAAACAGTTGTATTTTCATATATAACTGTTACTCGACATTATTTAACTTGAAAGAAATGAAAAGAAATACATTCTTAATGGTTACATACCTTATTATTTAGTACTTATGTTTGTTAAACTGGAATAAGAGAGTTCATAGATCATAGAAAGTCAACCTCACCTAACCTAACCTATGAGCACGTAATAGCAGCTCTCAACCAATCAACGAATCATAAAGCAAACGCACGTGTGTGTTATTAATCATAACTTATCATTAATCGCGGACTGTCACATACGTGTGTGTTATGACGTATTTACATAGTCCACGAACTGTACAATAATGTGCATATACAATAGTGGTCGTAGAAAAAATATATTACGTCGAACACAAACACTTCCTCGAAAAACAATTAAAACGAAGCTAATTAACTTCTCCAACTGAAAAAACTTCCGAAACATTTCCATCTTATTCCAGCCGCTCCGAAACTTTCCCTTCAATAATTCCCAACCCTTTCTACACAAGAACTTCTCGATTTATTGGCTTTATCACCTTCCGTCGGCGCAGACACAAAAAGCAACTTAGAAACTATCTTTAAAAAAACCCTTTCGCCGCGCACAGCAGCCAATCATTAATCTCCCTTGCAAACTTCTGCCGTTAATACAATCCTGCTAAAACCCAAATTAGACATTCATTTTCCTGAAAATAAAGATAAATAATCAACAAAAAAGTAGTTCCACCGCGAAAATGGAAGTCAATGGAGCACAATCAATTGCAACTGTTGGCGATAAATTAGCCGACCGAATTGATTGGTTCCATCAGCGGTTAATGACAGTCGCTGCGCATTAAATGGGCCTTTGATTATATTTTATCGACTGCGAATGGACACAGATTAATGTTGACTGTAGACAGAGAGAACGCACGCTTGTCGATAACTAGATTTTGTTTTATATTTGCGAATATTTCCTAAACAAGTTATAAAAGTTAATAATTAAATGAGATTAAAATGGTATCAAATAAAGCTTAAGGAAAATGGAATTGTAAAGTTGATTTGTCCTATAAATTTTAATAGAAGTCCATTTTCATTGTAATTTATGGATGGGTTAGTACATTTGCTGCATTCGAGTAGTAAATTTCCCTAAGGAAAATTCCTGTCGGATTTAAGCCCTGGGCCTATCCTGTCGCAGGAGGGTTAGCGTAAGCCATCAAAGTCCTCAATAATATGTTATATACCTAGAATTTGGAGGCGTTAGAAGGATTCCTTCTGCTGTACATAGATGAGCTTCATTTTTTCTACATCTCATTTGAATGTAAATCTGTGGAGGATCAAAACTACTTTCGATTTGAAAGACTGTTTTCTTAGTCAATATAGACTATATCTGGTGTGGCCAAAGCCTCGACCGCGTAAATATTTCTGTCAGCCTGTTTAATATGTATACACATCTCTTTCACGTCCAACACAGAGTATTATTATTTTTGTTTTTATAGTATTAGTATTTTTTTTGGTAGTATTATCCATGATTATTTTACTATTTTCTTTTACTATTACAGATACAATGTTGGTAGACCGCCGACTTAAAAAATTTAAATTAAAAAAAAAACAAATCGTCCGTAGTGATCAGAAGTTTGTAAACCTCTGCTTTGTATATCCTTCATTCGTGTGGATTCTTATATCAGTCTACATAGTCACATAGTCTATTTTGATAGGAAATAAGGGAGCAAAGTCCATAAGATCTATTTTGATATTTGTTTAATTAGTAGTATTAATAATTTTGTTATTAGAATCTGACTTTATACGATTGGAGACTTTACTTATTACTGGGTTCTTGTAAAACTTTTCTCAACGTAGTTCGTGGTATTGAAAGAAAATGAATTTGGAAGGATTATTATGTTAAGCAAATATGAATAGGAGTTGATTGATAAGTAAAGTCCATAGTCAAAGTTGCGATAACAATAATGTACTTTTATTATTCATGCGGGATAAGTACTATTTTGTCGCGCGTTGTTTAGTTCGATAAATTAATTTGTCAATTCAATTATTACCACATAAGTTAAGTGCATTGGAAATAATAATTTGCGTGCGACAAGTATTCTTGTCGCACGCAAATTGTGCTTGGCGCACGGAAATATTCGATAAAAATCGCTACTGGTACATTAAAAAATAATTGAATAACTAAAATAAACACAATCAAAACCTCAATATTAAAAAAAGTGACGTAAAGTGACAGATTTTTTTTTCAATTCAAAATTAAAATTAAAGAAATCGTTTTAAAATGAGTGTGTTACACTTAACTTAAAGAGGTATTTATAAAACAAGTTTCTTATTCCTTCTTTAAACTTATGTACATTTATTAAAAAACTAAATGCAATGATGGTTTTTGTTTTTTTTGAGTAAAACTCGGTCGGTGAACACGAATATATCGAAATACAGGTTATAAGTCGTGGAATAATCTCTCAGGGCTACTAAATGACCAGGACAAGGACAATAGTGCGCTTGCTTAGTGCTTAGGTGGTGGAAGGCGCGTCGTTCGAGGGTAGGGGTGGAATGCGTATCGTCGAAGGTAGGGGTGGTGTTTCTGGAGTAGGGCTAGCATCAGGTAGCGACAGTGGCTCTAACGGAAAGCCCTTGGCGGAGAGTTTGGGAAGTAATTTGTTACAAAGCTTCCCCTGCAGAACTGGTTGGTCGCCTCGACGAAGTTCTGTCATCTAAGCTTGGGTTTTTAGGGGTCGCCCTAGGCCACGTACAGGCACCACGGGTTCGGGTGTGACTGTAGTAGATCCGGACTTCCTGATGACCGATGAGTGATAGACTCCGAGCAAGCGTTCAGGATCAGATTGGGCGGCTGCATCGAAACTACAAGAACCCTTGGCGGCGAGGAATCGCAAAATTTATGCCTAAACTAGATGGACCAGTTTAGGCATTAATTTTGCGATCCGTCCTTTGGCGGCGTTACTGCGAGGGTGGGTATGCCGCACTAAGTCGCCTGGATGGAAGGAGGAGGTAGCTCGATGTGAAGCGGCGTTGTTACTCTTGTGACGGTCTTGTTCTTTCTCGTGTTGTTCTTTAGCCTCTTGGAGCACATCAATTACCTGCCTTAGTCATGGAGTAATCTCTGGTAAGAAATTCTCGTTCTGTAAAATCTCTCGAATATCGTGGCGTACTTCGATGGGAAGGTTGTTGATTTTCGTGCGTTCTCGTGCGGATAATTGTGTCCCTTCTTCCGTTCTTAAGTGGAGACTTTGTAAATCGAGGCTACCAACGTGTATATCAGGGAGGATTGTTGGTCGCTTTTTCCACAGTTGATCGATTGTTTGAATGGCATCATATCACATATAATTGACTCCAATTGAGTAATAGGGACCGTAGTTATTATCTAACCCAGATTCGTAGTCGCATTCCATGGAGACGACGGGTGAGTGTAGGGGGGTCACAGGTGGAGGGATGTCGTGTTCTGCACTGACTTCCGTAAAATCTACTTTACAGGCGGTATCCTCCCTTGTGATCCTGGGGTCCTTTGCAGCGTATCCATACGTTTAGTGTGTCTCGCCTGAGAAGTGCCATCTTTCATGTTTATGGTCAATGACGAGACCAGCTGCCTTCAGGAAGTCTACTCCTAACAGTGTTTTTGCATCAGGTGCGTCGGGCATGACGATGAATTTCGTTGAAATAACTCGATTCTCAATTTTCACTGGAGCTACTGTTGATTTAACTATGAGTGGTTCTGGTTTCCGTCAGCTTCTATTAAGTTGATTGGGGCATTCTGGAACTCATATCCCTGAATTTGTAGTACTCGGTATAGCTCTAAGCTTGCTAGCGTAGCCGGGCACCACTGTCCAGAAATCAAGTCACTTCATTGATTGCATTTTTTTACAAAATTTTACTAAATACCCGGCATTTTACTAAATACAATGATTACAGGTTTTTTGAGTAAAACCGGGTCGGTGAACACAAATATATCGAAATACAGTTTATAAGTCGTGGAATAGTCTCTCAGGGCTACTAAATGACCAGGACAAGGACCGAATAGTGCGCTTGCTTAGTGCTGTTTACTACCCCCTATATCAGAGCTCGATCAGCTCTTATATAGGGGGTGGAAGGCGCGTCGTTCGAGGGTAGGGGTGGAAGGCGCATCGTCCATGGTAGGGGGTGGTGTCTCTGGAGTAGGGCTAGCATCAGGTAGCGACAGTGGCTCTAACGGAGAGCCCTTGGTGGAGAGTTTGGGAAGTAATTTGTTACAATCAAATTTTATGGTGTTACCACAGACTCATGATAGTTCTTATTAGGAATCGACACCACCGGAGATTGATAAAGAAAATTCTTCGTTTTTGATTATCATTTTTGGATGGACCCTGGACCCCAAACTTGTACAGATACAACTCTTCGCATGAGTAATAAAAATATTATCTGCAACTCGTGCGGTATTTTCGAATGGGAAATTAAAAAATGGTCGAAAAAATATTGTTGAATGGGCAATTGACAACTTTCCGCACTAGTTGCACAATATACTATTGTAGCACTGTTACTTTGTGGTACGTTGTACTAAACGAGTAACGAGCCATCAATGAATTAAAAAGGGGGTACAAAAAATTCATATTTTATTATAAATAAACAAAAATGGTGGGGGTAAGGGGTGACGGCAATAACCACCATGTAAGTCCGACCCAAATGTCAACCTCTCCTGCACGCGGTGCCCGCTGCTAGATAACGAACGAGGCTCTGGCGACCGAGTCATGGCGGTATAACCATTCAAACGAGAATAAAGGAAATGTATTCTCACCGTGAGGGGTTGCTAGTCTCCCAGCGGGCGCCTCCCCATGGGGCGGGTAGGGGAAAGCCTCCCAGATATGGGTGGTACCGGGGAAATTAAATACCCGGGGCGGACCGAAACTAGCAACAACAGTAGCGTCTGACCCAGAGTGGGCGGCTGCAAACGGCGTCTGACCCAGAATGGGCGGCCGAAAACCAAACTCACCAACCCGTCTTGCCAGCGTGGTGTTTTACGGCAAAAAACCCCTTATTTTTACCCATAAAAATGATAGATGTAAACAAACAAATACCCCAGGCGGATAGGAGAATATCTCCACAGTTCCGCAATGATAACCAATCATTCTGTCCCACGGATTCTGGGGGGGACAAACATCTAATGAAGCAGAAAACCTACTCAACAAAGAAGCAGAATATACACATGTATATCGCAACCTACAACACAAGATCGCTACAATCAGAGGAAAGACTCACCGAACTCGAGCGAGAATTAGATCATATAAAATGGGATGTTGTTGGTCTCAGCGAGATTAGAAGACGGGGAGAGCAACTAATAAAACTAAAATCTGGGCATAGCCTATATTATGCGGGAAACGACGAAAATTCCAATGGTGGAACCGGTTTTATAATACATAAACGTCACAGCAAGAATATAATTTCCATAAAGAAAATCTCCCCTAGAGTGACTAGCCGGGTCCTGAAACTAAATACAAGATACCACATAAAAATCGTACAAATCTATGCACCGACGACCAACTACAGTGATGAGGAAGTAGACATCTTCTACGACGATATATCTACGGCCCTAAGAGAGCAACCAGTCCAATTCACCATTGTATGCGGAGACTTCAACGCCAAAATCGGAATGAAAAGCGACGATACGGAAATTTCTTTAGGAAACTTTGGACTGGAAGGCAGGAATAACCGAGGTGAGACGTTGTTGGGCTTCCTACTACAAAACAACCTATTTCAAATGAACAGCTTCTTCTATAAAAAACTAAATCGAAGATGGACCTGGGAAAGTCCAGACGGCCGCACTAGAAATGAAATAGACTTTGTAATAACGGATAAGAAACATATAATTAAGGACGTAACGGTATTAAATAGATTTGATACTGGGAGCGACCATAGAATGGTGCGATCAAAAATAACCATTGATATAAAGAAAGAAAGACACAAAATGGTAAAAAAAACAACCAACCAACAATGGCACAGCCCACTAGATGTAGAGGAATACCAACAGTGCATCGCAGACCGGTTGACGAGTGGAAACGCGGACAAAAATGAAAACATCAACAACCTAAACGACCGAATAACAAATGCCATAATAGAAAGTCAAAGTACATGCTGCCCTAGAACAAAACAAGAAGAAAAACTCAGCCAAGAAACAATACAGCTGATGCAAAGTAGAAGAAACATGAGAAGTGAAGAGACAACCTCCATCGAAGAACTACGAGAGATAAATAAACAGATATCGAAGGCAATAAGGCGCGACATAAGAGCACATAATAAAGATAAAATTCAACAAACCATAGAAAACAACAAAAGTATGAAGGTCCTGCGTAGAAAACTGGGAAGCGGGAAGAGACAAAAAACTAAACTCAGAAATAAACAAGGAAATATAACAACGAACAGAGAGGAGATCCTAAATGTCGTTGAAGAATTCTACCAACTTCTATATACAGGCCAAAAAGAACCAATCCCGGAATCTGAACCAGATATCGTATCAAATAAAAAGAGCATCATAAACCAAGGGTCTGAAATACTACCAGATATTACTTTAGATGAAATAGAATTAGCCTTAAGTAAAACGAAGACAAACAAATCCCCCGGAGGTGACCACGTCACCGCAGACGCCATCAAAATCGGAGGTGTCCACCTGCTAGGAAAAATCAGAGACCTGTTCAATCTTTGCCTGTTCAACAGTACAGTACCAAATGAATGGAACAACGCTATTGTGATCTTAATACACAAAAAAGGAGATATAGCTGACCTAGAAAACTATAGGCCGATAAGCCTTCTAAGTCATCTCTACAAACTATTTACAAGAATAATAACAAATAGACTTGAAAATAAACTGGACTTCTACCAACCAGTGGAACAGGCAGGATTTCGCACAGGATACGGAACCAATGACCTTCTACAAAGTGTTAAAACAATAGTCGAGAAAAGTATTGAATACAACAGACCACTCGTACTGGCCTTCATAGATTTCCATAAAGCATTTGACACCGTCGAGTTAGATGCAGTTATGGAAGCACTACAGGAATGCCGTGTCGACCATCGCTACCCGAGAACCATTTACAACATCTACAAAAACGCCAGTATGACGGTTCAACTCCATGAAAACACCAAACCCATTCCAATTGGTAGAGGCGTGAGACAGGGGGATACGATATCGCCTAAATTGTTCACCGCGGTTTTGGAACTCGCTTTCAAAAAGCTCAACTGGGAAAGAAAAGGCTTAACCATAGATGGCAAAAAATCTATCAAATCTGCGATTTGCAGATGACATAGTGCTGCTTGCTGACGATCTTAACGATATAAAAACAATGCTATTAGAACTCCAGGAAGCATGTAATACCGTAGGCCTAAGAATAAACTATTCCAAAACAAAATGTATGACAAACTTGGTCCCGAGCAGACAGATAGATGTAGGCTATAGAAATATTGATTTCGTAGACAAATACACCTATTTAGGTCACGAAATACGCATAACTAGAGACAACCAAACATGCGAATTTAAAAGAAGAATAATCCTCTCTTGGGCCGCATATGGAAAACTTCGGGACGTATTCAAAAGCGATCTGCCAGTCTGCTTGAAAAGGAAAGTGTTTGATCAATGTGTATTGCCAGTTATGACCTACGGCACTGAAACCGCAACACTCACCGTCGCCACTGCAAAAAAGCTCCAAATTGCACAACGAAAGATAGAAAGATCGATGCTCGGCGTGTCGCTACGAGACCATATCACAAACGAAGACCAACGCCGAACAACAGGTGTCACAGATGTGGTTGTGCGTATGGCGAGGCTAAAGTGGAACTGGGCTGGACACGTGGCCCGAATGTCAGATGGAAGATGGATCAAGAGACTACTGGAGTGGAGGCCAAGAGCAGATATACGAAGCAGGGGGAGGCCCCCCACAAGATGGACAGACGATATAAAAAGAACAAGAGGAGCCTGGATGCGAGAGGCTCAGGATAGGAGGAAATGGGCGGAAATTGGGGAGGCCTATGTCCAGCAGTGGACGCAAAGGGCTGTTTGATGATGATGATGATGATGATGAAACAAAAATGGATTAAAAACGCAGTGTTTCTCATGATTTATTTTCCAGCAGATCAAGCAAAAATTAGGTTTTTTATGACAAATTTCTTCTCCAAAAACCTTTTCTCCTGAGTGGCGAACGGAGTGGCGAACAGGCTTTCGGCATGTGTCATTCTGCTGCGCACAAGTCTCATACAGCGTCCTCCAGGTGCGAAAAATGAAAATCCGTTTTTTTATCATTTTTTTATCGTCATTTGAAGAGAGGAACTTTGGTTCGATTTTTTTCTTGCAACCTTTGGTCACGTCCCTGTCATGTCTTTTGACATTAGGCAGACAAGTATGCGACCGCCGTAGGTCTGATGCGGCGGAAAGAAAATTTCGTTTCTTAGGTCACATGGGTGGACGCGGTTCTATTATATGAAGGGATCCAGATCTCCAAATCGGTTCGTTCGATGCGGGATAGTCGCCCGCTACGGACGGTGGAAGAATCCGGGATCTGCCACATCCTGTTCCCGAACCATGTCAATTTTATCGCAAAAATCTGGAAAACGCGAATTTTTTTCAACACGATTTGCGGGAATTCTAACTCCCCCGAAACCACCAGTCGGATCACCATCGGACCTGCGCCATTTGATTCAGCATAGTGTCTTTTAGGAAGTATCTTTCTCTAATAACTCCTGGCGCTTTCCTTAAAATATACCCTGATGCAACTGCAGCGCCACCCTATTTAACGTATTTCGACAGACTTTTTCATACGCAGTCCTCCTTACCTCTGCCCTCCATAATCTCCACACTCTCGCGAAGTAGCACGAAGTTTAGCGAGGCACTAGAGTGTGGAGAGGTTACTCTAACCTACCCTAACATCGCTCCAAATGTGGTTTCTCGTTCCTCAAAGGGACACGAGGCACGAGTACGAGATAAGGAGAGCATCACCAAGCATCACAAATAACTACAGTAGTAGCTACTACTGTTCTGTATCAGTCATGGCACTGAAGTCCTCGCGAAGCAAGGCGTGAGTGTGCATGCGTGTTCCTTGCCCCGAACAGTATCCTCGCCGAAGTAATTCCGCGAGAGTATCAAAATCCGCCAGAAAGGACATACGGAAATACAACATCGAGAATATTTCCCTGGTAATAGAACAAAATAAGAGTTTGAAAGTACTAAACAGAAAGTTAGCCACCGGTAAAAAGACCATCAGTAAATTCACAAATGTCCAGGTTGAGATTGTTACATCAAGAGGAGATTTCCTCCAGGTAGCTCAGAACTTCTATGCCGAGTCGTATATGGGAGAAAATATAGCTAATGTCCACCTACCGATAGTTTAAAATCAAGGTTCTGAGGACGAACCCGACATAACAACAAAGGAAATATTAGGTTTGTTACAAGAAATGAAAAACAACAAATCACCTGGCGAGGACGAAAATGTGATAGAAGCAATGATGGCTGATGGAGAATCGCTAATACAAGCTATACGTAAACGGGCCTCATGTCGGCATTGTACTCTGGAGCAGTGTTTCTCAAACTTACTTGCCTCATTGCCCACCTTTGATATGCTAAAGGTAATAGCGCCCTCCAAATCTACCGTATTATATATATATATATATATATATATATATATATATATATATATATATATATATATATATTTATATATATATATATATATATATATATATATATATATATATATATATATATATATATGTGTGTGTGTGTGTATATATTCTCTTTCTAGAGTAAAAGTATTTTGAGTTACCAAGTATTTTAAAGGATTCTGAAAATTCTTCAGTTCTATCGAAATTTTTATTATAAAACAACGAAAATACTTGAAAATATTCACTAGAAATCTAACAACGTTGGAAGTAAAATGCAAACAATCCGCAATTTCTTGACCTGTGTTAAGTTGGCAGGACCAACGAGGAAAAAAAATTCCGCGACGGCACATAATTAATCCGCTTTTTATCCGGCAAACGATTGTAAAAAAAAAATTGCCGTACCCATTTCCCGGGAAAATGGGTTAGCGGGACCCACCTAAAAATAACTATTTTGAGGAAATAAATGCACCGGAATTTTCTGCGTTTTATCCGCAAACGAATGCCGCGAGAAAAAAAAATCGCGAGAAAATTTGTTAAAGTTTTTGTTTTTGCGCGGCCAAATCGCCACATAAGCCGCGCGCATCTCCTGCTTTCTTTATTATTCCTATTGGGCCGTTCAAAGACGCATCGGCGGCGAAGTGCTAGGGCCTTTCAAAGATGCGGGCGGCATGCTAGGTCCTTTCAAAGGTGCAAGCGGCATGTTGAGACTCTTTCAAACACGCAAGCGGCATGTTAGGTCTTTTCAAATATGAAATGTTCTTATTGGTTGTCATACTTCCACCTACGTGGGGTGAGAGGTCAGTGTAGTTAGTGTTAGGTTTTTAGGTTCCTCAAAGATCTATAATAATACTAATAGTTCCTCAAGGATCTATAATAATACTAATAGTTCCTCAAGGATCTATAATAATACTAATAGTTCCTCAAGGATCTATAATAATACTAATAGTTCCTCAAGGATCTATAATAATACTAATAGTTCCTCAAGGATCTATAATAATACTAATAGTTCCTCAAGGATCTATAATAATACTAATAGTTCCTCAAGGATCTATAATAATAATCTGTAATAATACTCTATAATAATCCTATCTTGGCAAAAAAAGGCAGCTCGTCAGGGCAAATTACTACTCTTCCTCTTGCAGAGCAGTGGGTGTTGGTGTCCCACAAGGTTCTGTTCTAGGTCCAATACTCTTCCTAGTTTTCATCAACGATATCCTCCTGCTTACATTCGACCCTAGTGTTAGTGATTGCTTTTAGTTAAGTTTTATACTATTTTCTTCGGCTTACTAAACAATTTTGCAGCTTTATTATTTAGTAAAGTCTTTAAATGTATTTTTCTCCTCGAATAGAAAATCATCCAATGATGTCGGAACCCATAAAAAATTATTGGATAAATTATATAAATTATATAATATATAAATTTAAAAAAAGAACAAAGCCGGAAAATGTACTTTTCCACCCAGGAAAAGCAGACCCTAAAAACGATTATTTTAAGGAAAAAAATCACCGAAAGTATTCGCTTTTTATCCACAAATTCAGCGGAAATAAAAAATTCCCGAATTAACCCGGGAAATGAAGTGCGGATTTTTATTGCACATGGTTTGCGGATAAAAAGCGGATAATTCCGGTGCATTTATTTCCTCAAAATAATTATTTTTAGGATGGGTTCCGCTAACTTTTTGCTAAGTTTTTTGCTAAGACCCCATTTTCCCGGGGAGTGGGAAGTGCGCGATTTTTATTTTGTTACAATTATTTGCGGATAAAAAGCGGATTATTATGTGCTGTCGCGGATTTTTTTTCCTCGTTGGTCCTGCCAAGTTGACAGAGTAATTTATTCTAACATCATCATTCAAAATAAATCGTAAGTTTAGGTCTGAGGATCTATTTAGATTAATAATAAATGAATTTTTAAAAAATTAGCAACAATAATTGTGAAAGTTTTTTAAATATTTCAAATAAAAATTAATATGTGGGGATCCCTGTAGAAAGAAAAATTCGTGAAAAGAATTTTTTTTTCAGAAACTTGAAAAGTTGGCCAATTTTTTTCAAAGTAGTAGATTTGAGCAAGACATTAAAAGGTGGTAGATAGATCTACCGAAAAGTTGGTAGAGTTAGTAACGCTGGCTGAGTATGTGTGCGTGCGATTATCGATACTCGACCAGCAACGAATTGCAGACGAGCGTGGCCGGTTGTATAATACTGAACACGGAACAATTTTGTTGAACGTATTTGTTTGTTTTAAATTAACAGAAATGCATTGAATAGCTCGTGATACCTACCACCCCCTATATCGCCCCCTGGCTACCTACCGCCCCCTATATCGCCCCCAAGCTACCTACCGCCCCTATATCGCCCCCTGGCCACCTAGCGACCCCCAAAACGACGTCATCGCCCACTGGGGGGGCGATATCGCCCACTTTGAGAAACGCTGCTCTAGAGGTAAGGACGTTAGCTTATGAATTTCGTGTTCCGGGTTCAATCTGAGAGCGATGTTCGAATAAAACAAATATGACTACTAACGTACCACATTTAGAGAGGGAATATGACAAAGCTAGACATACGACATAAACATTTCAAACTTAACAAAGATCGGGGAGTATGTAATCTTTAGGACAATGACATAGACAATGAAAAGAGAGGTAGCAACCTTCAACCACCTAGGGCAAGCAATGATACAATTCTTATCGTACAATATCGTAGTGCCAATGTAATATTTTTTGTGCATGAATGAATTGAACAAGTTTATTGATTATCTTGGAAGCAAAATGAAGACTAATTTTAAATTTAAATTAAAATATTAAGATAACGTAAGTAAGATTTGAAAATTGTTACGAGGGCCGAATTTAAATCAAGAAATGAAACAAACATGTGCCCATAACTTAGTTTCTTCAATATTCTCATATGGATTTTGTTCAAACTTACAAATATTAATAAGAATGCAATAGAGTCGATGGTGTCAATGATATTGCTTTTTGCAGACAAATTTTCTAAATTTCGACATCGTTTTTAAACATTCGTTATGCGTAAAGAAATTAGTTTGGGGGGGTTGGTGGGGGTTTTAAGAAAATATTTCGGGGGGTTTTGCAGAAATGCACCAATTTCCATTTTAAAACTGACACACAAGGGTTCCTAAAGTCTACATCTACCATGCTCTCTTGAAGATAGTCGTCTCTACTTGACCCTCCTGATTTCAATATAATAATTATGATATAATTTGCATATTTCGAGGGGGGGGGGGCTTTGGGGTTCAGACAATATTAATAAATCAAAGGGTTTGAAACAATAATAATAAATCATACTTCAAAATTTCAAGGTTTTTTTAAGCTTTTAGAAAACCTAAAACTTATTCCGCTAGTTTTATTCCATTTTAACATATATTTCTGTAAATATAACGAGGTGTTTTTAAGGGGCTGCAACCATGATTTATATAAGCGTAATCTGTTTAAAAATCTGCAGGTTTTGAAATACAATTAATAAAATTGGAGACTGTGACATCTATTGAGAAGATGTTAGTGTTAAGAAACATATCATCACTAATTAAATAAATATGGAAAGCGAAACTTAATACATAGTTGCCGTATTCATCTTATCATAATTAAGAAGTTCCACAAAGTAAAGGCTGAAACCATTCAAGAATTGAATATTTAATAAACGAATATTCAGGAGCTTTCATTGTTGTGTTCATCAATAGATTTCATTATGTTTAATTAAAACATTTCCATAGAAACATTTTCTACTTTGAACATAATGAATCTGAAAAAGAAATATTTTTTAATGTTTTCCTATTTCTATTTCCACCTTAATGAGTGAAAAATAAATGCGCCTTAATATGTGAAATATGTGAAATTCATGTCGTGTATCGTGATGTTTAGCTGCTTGAGGTCATCTTCAGTTTCCTGTATCCATTTGGACCTATTTTCACTGTTGAAGGTAATGTTGAAAATTTGTTTCGTAATTCTGTGCTGGTCCATTCTGTATATGTGACCAAAAAAAATAGCTCGTCTCTTTCTGAAAGTATCGGTGTTAGGTTCTAGGGTTTTATACATTTCTGAAGATGGTCTCTTAATCCATAGTTCCTCCTTATTCACAGGCCCAAAATTTTTTCGGAGAATTAATGTACTTTTAATTGTACTTTTAAATGTACTTTTAATACGTTCTTGTTTCTCTATTGCTTTGATTTTTCAGTGACCATGAATTAGTGTTGTTTCTGAGGAAACAGAATTCTGCGTTGATACCCGGACATTTCGTTATTGGTGATGCTCTAAATTGTGTACCGCAAGAGGACGTATGCCACACCCCAGAAAATAGATTGAACTATTACCAGAGGTTAAACCAGATGATTCAACATTTGTGGAACAGATGGTCCACGGAATACATCAACACATTGCGGCAAAGAAGAAATTGGCATAAGTCAAGACCAAATATTGAAGTTAATACTATAGTATTATTAAGGAAGGTTTTTTTTATTAAGGAAGGAAGATACACCACCGCTATTGTGGCCTTTAGGCAGAATTGTGAAAGTGCATCCTGGTCATGACAATGTAGTGCGAGTGGTAACTGTAGAAACGGCATCTGGACTCTTTAAGAGGTCCGTAGTAAATTTGGTTATATTACCAGTAATTTAGTGTATATATTAGTTATTTCATAATTTTTAAGCATTTATTTTCTTTTATATTTATTATTGTTAGTCTAAGGCATTGTATATTTTAGTTCTCCATGTCATCTTTATATTAATCTTGTTGAAAGCAATTCTTTCAAGGGGGGTGTATGTTTAGTATTGTAATTCTTGTGCGTGCGCCACCCCCTAAATGGATCATGTAGGGGTGGAACCCCAAGTCTGCTTAAGTTTCTTCGAGAAACATTTTTATTTATTCATTCATTCACATTTTGGTCATATTAAGTAAAACATACAGTCCACTAATTATTAAAGGTTATGTAATATTGCAATTTTATTATATTAAAGATTCTAATATTAATCAACTATTTTAAATTTATTATTGACCCAACATATATCATGTCAACTCAGTCATGCGGCGACGTTCTTCCCAAATCCTCTTCATTTGTGCACTATGTTCTTTCTTCCGTTCGTCCGTCCACTTTTTTCCTGGTATCTTTGGGAGCAGTTCTTTATCAAATTTATGGTGCATTATGGTGTTTCTAAATTTAACCCGATCATTCATGTCGTGTATAGTGATGTTTAGCTGCTTGAGGTCTTCTTCAGTTTCCTGTATGCATTTGGACCTATTTTGAAACCCAAATCCTCTTCATTCGTGCACTATGTTCTTTCTTCCGTTCGTCCGTCCACTTTTTTCCTGGTATCTTTGGGAGCAGTTCTTTATCAAATGTATGGTGCATTATGGTGTTTCTAAATTTAACCCGATCATTCATGTCGTTTATAGTGATGTTTAGCTGCTTGAGGTCTTCTTCAGGTTCCTGTATGCATTAGGACCTATTTTTACTGTTGAAGGTAATTTTGAAAATTTGTTTCGTAATTCTGTTCTGGTCCATTCTGTATATGTGACCAAAAAATTTAGCTCGTCTCTTTCTGAAAGTGTCAGTGATAGGTTCTACGGTTTTATATATTTCTGACGATGGTCTCTTAATCCATATTCCCTCTTTATTCACCGGCCCAAAAATTTTTCGGAGAATTTTACGTTCTTGTTTCTCTATTTCTTTGATTTTTGCGTGACCATGAATTAAAGTTGTTTCTGCTGCATAAAGTGTTTCAGGAAGAACGACTGTTTTGTAGTGTTGTAATTTTGCATTAAGAGATATTGATTTTTGGTTATAATGATTCCAAGTTAGTCGGTAGGCTCTCTGTATCTTTTTTACTCGTTCTTGATTTGCTATTATATTTAGGCCGGACGGTTGGATAATTTCTCCTAAGTATTTAAACTGGGAAACTCTGGATACAGTACCATATTGTGTCTTGATGTGTAGATTGTCGGACGGGGATCGTTCTATATACTGTGTTTTTTCATAAGATATCAGGAGACCAGCCTTTTGTGAAATTTTGTGTAATTTTTCAAGTGCATGCTTTGCTTCTTCTCTGGTATTCGATAATATTGCAAGATCATCAGCAAACGCCAAACATTTGATATTAGCTCTATAATCTCTTCTCTTACCTATGTGTATTCCCTCAATCTCTTTTTCCCAAGTTCTGATTATTTTTTCCAGGACCATATTAAAAAGGATGGGTGATAGTCCATCTCCTTGTCTGAAATTTTTCTGCAGGAACTGTTTTGTAGTTTTGCATTAAGAGATATTGTTTTTTTGTTATAATGATTCCAAGTATGTCGGTAGGCTTTCTGTATTTTTTTACTCGTTCTTGATTTGCTATTATATTTAGGCCGGACGTTTGGATGATTTCTCCTAAGTATTTAAACTGGGAAACTCTGGATACAGAACCATATCGTGTCTTGATGGTTAGATTGTTGGACGGGGATCGTTCTATATACTGTGTTTTTTCATAAGATATGAGGAGACCAGCCTTTTGTGAAATTTCATTTAATTTTTCAAGTGCATGCTTTGCTGCTTGTCTGGTATTCGATAATATAGCAAGATCATCAGCAAAAGCCAAACATTTGATATTAGCTCTATAATCTCTTCTCTTACCAATGTGTATTCCCTCAATCTCTTTTTCCCAAGTTCTGATAATTTTTTCCAGGACCATATTAAAAAGGATTGGTTAGAGTCCATCTCCCTGTCGAACACCTTTATGTTTCAAAAGGTTGAGAAATTTCTCCACCAAACTTAACCCTTGATGTAGTATCAATGAGAATTTGATGAATTAATGCCCTGGTTTTCCTCAACTTTGAGCTCTTCCAGAATGCTGAATAGAGTTGGTCTGTCGACGGAGTCGTAGGCATTTTTGAAATCAACAAAGGTAACCACGGTGTTTCTACAAGATCGTATTTGCAAGATTGTCTTCAGATTCCAAATTTGTTCCGTGCATTAGCGCCCCTTACGGAAACCTGCCTGATATTCTCCTATCTGTGGGTCTACTTGAGGTTCAAGTCTATTTAAGAGAGCTTTCAAAAGAATTTTGTACGTTACTGGTAGGAGGGAAAGGCCTCTATAGTTGTTCGGGTCCATCTTATCACCTTTTTTATGAAGCGGGTGTATAAGTGCACATTTCCATTCTGTGGGGATTTGTTCGGTCACCCAAATATCACATATTATATTGTGAATTCTGCGAATGAGGTTGTCGTCAGCCAGTTTCCATAACTCGGTAATGATTTCATTTTCCCCAGGGGCATTGTCGTTTTCAATGAATGAATGATGTCACTTATCTCCTGGAAGGAAGGCGGCACGGAATCTGGATAGGATTCAGATTGTTCAAAAACAAACTTTCTGGATGGAGGGGTCACAGTTAAGAAGATTGTTGAAGTACTCAGCTAAAAATTGACAATTCGCATTGGTGTTTGTCTCCATTGAACCATCAGATCGACGAAAGCACAGGCTGGATGGTCGATATCCTGTCAGGTTCTCTTTAAAAATTCTGTAAAAACTCCTAGTATTATTCTTTGTGAATTCTTGTTCTATTTCCTCTAGTCTTTTTTTTTCATAGCTACGTCTTTCTTTTCTAATTAGTTTTGATGATTGTTTCCGAATGTACAGGAACTCCTGCAGTCTTCTTCTGAAGACAGGAAGTCTGTCTTCTATTGCTTGGTCGAATACACTGTTCCACCATCTGTGCTTACGTTTACTTGGGGGCTGGCCTATTCTCATAGCGTTCCTGAGAACATACGATAATTCTATCCAGTTTAACGTGTTTGTTTCGTTGATTTCTTGCAAAATACTGTCCCTGTTTATTTTGAAATATTCAGGTTCAGGCTTAAAAATTCGTGGTTATCGTGGTCTTCTCCTGTTGGATTGGAGTTTAATTTTAATTTGTAACAAATAGTGATAAGAATCGAATAAGCCTTTCCTCGTTTTTACATTAAGGACCCTTGGTTTGTATGAGAGATGGCAACATGAGCGATTTGAAATTCACCCATACTGATGTTTTGTGCCCATCAAGTGCAAAGCTATTGTCTGGGTTTTCTAAATTGTGTTCACATAATTCTAAGTTGGAAATTTTCACAAAAAGCTATTAGTCTTTCACCATTTTTATTCGTTCTTTTATGTGCTGTGTGAATACCTGTTGTTTTTTTAAATTGATTCTCTATACCCAACTGGGCGTTAAAATCGCCGAACAGAATCTTGACGTAATGCGGTGGAATTTGGTTGGTGACCTCTTCTAACTGTTCCCAGAAGGTATCAGATGTTTTAGGATCTTTCTTATTATAGTCGTTAGTGGGAGCGTGTGCGTTGATGAGAGTATACGCTTTGTTCGCCGATTTGAGTGATAGAGTGGAGATGCGTTCCGATGTAGACGTAAAGTCAATGAGTGAGTCTACAATTGATTTGTGGATGGCAAACGCTCTACCAAATTGCCTGGGGTCCTAATTTTTATAGAGGGTTTTCCTTTGTATATTCGATAATCATCCGTGTCAAAGTGGTATTCATCAAGGAAACGAGTTTCTTGAATTGCAAGGATTTTGATATTAAATTTGTCCATTGTGTTTAAAAGCTGTTTAATTTTACCAACTTTTAGAAGAGTGTTCGAGTTGAGCGTGCCAATAAAATACTTACGTCTTGCGCGTAGCAGATTCGAGAAGCTCCGATCCTTCTCAACATGACGCTCCTGGTCCCCCGGAATTCGCCGACCAGGAGTAATCAGTCTATTGACTGATGCCCGGGGTAGTGGAATTGTACCTTCTGTTATCATCATGTTTATTTCAAGTTGAAGTTAAAGATGTGGTGATCAACAAGAAGAAGATCACAAGGTTACGACTTGATTGTTGAGATCAAGAAGATGTTCTGACAGCTGCACCACTGGTGCAGACGCTGACCACTTTGTCGCTTAATCTAAGACAGACACAAAGCGGATTTTTATTGGTGTAACCACCCGGCTCTTCCGCTCCATCCAGCGTTGGGAATTTAAGAATCCTCTTCCGCTGGCAAGACCGTTGACCATTTTTCACCTAATAACCCTAGGCAGGGACCTAGGCTTTGGACCCCCCCCCCCCTAGGCAGGGGGGTCCAAAAAGGTAGTGCATGCGTCATACACGATGCTACTTCCAGATAGCGTTGCATAGCCTCTCCTACCCAATCCCTACTCTGACCTCTCCGTGGTGGACCCTAGTAACCTGAGCAATCCTACCGGAGATCGGCTAACCAACCCCGGTGGAAGGTAGGATCAGGGCTAACGAGAGCGGAAGAAATGGCCCTCCGAAAAGGGGGTTGGGTATGGGGCTAACTACCCTATACATATAAAAAAAAACAATATAGTTACGAATACCCTAATTTTGCCTCGGATTGGACGGCTTAAAGGACGACGACTCAAGCAAAGAGATAAGGACATGATTTTGGGAACATGGAATATTAGAACGCTGTACCAAGCGGGAGCCCTAGACGCGACACTTAGAGAAATTAAGAAATACCACCTTGATATTACAGCCTTACAGGAAATGAGATGGACAGGACAAGGACGAATAAGGAGACAGGAATGGGATATCTACTATAGTGGAACAAACAACAACATCCACGAATTCGGTGTTGGTTTCGTAATCAACAACAGATTGAAAAACAAAATAATTAGCTTTAAACCCATCAATGAACGAATATGATACCTAAGGGTAAGAGCCAAGTTCCATAACATATTAATCTTCTCAGTTCACGCCCCAACCGAAGAAAAAGAAGACCAAACTAAAGAAACCTTCTACTCAGAACTCGAAAGAGAATTCGATAGGATACCAGAAAACGACGTTAAGATAATTATGGGAGATCTCAACGCAAAAATATTCAAGGAGCAAGCCTACCTACCTATAGTGGGAAAACATAGCCTACATGAAATATCCAACGACAACGGAGAAAGGGCAATAGAATTTGCGGCAGCCAAGAGGTTGGTAATAAGAAGTACAACATTCCCTCACAAACAAATACAAAAGGGTACATGGACATCACCAAACGGAAACACAGTCAACCAGATAGATCATGTACTAATATCTGCAAGACATTACTCAAGTATAACGGACATAAGAACTATGAGAGGGGCAACGTCCGAATCTGACCACTTTTTGGTAAGAACGAGACTAAGGGAAAAAATTAACAAACCAAGAACAATTCCAGGAATTAGAACGCCCAAATAAAACATACACAAGCTCAAAGAAGAAGAAACTCGACTGAGATACGCACAGAACCTCTCTGAAAATATCGAAACGGAGGGAAGGGGCAATGATCAAGAGGGAGTGAACGAGATATTGATGAGAATCAAAGGAAAAATAAGTAACGCGGCACAAGAAATACTAAGAACTACCGAAAGGAAAACTAGAAACATTTGGTGGGACCACGACTGTGAGGAAGCCATAAATAGACGAAACGAAGCCAAGAAAGCACTACTACAGGGACCCACAAGAGCCAAAGATGAAAGATACCAACTTCTTAGAAGAGAAGCAAAGAGGACTTGTAGGGAAAATAAAAGAGAAATGCTATATAAAAAACTGAGAGAATTAGAACAAGCGAACCATATGAGAGAGAGTAGAAAACTATATCAAACACTGAAGGACACAAGGAGCGAGTTCCACCCCAGAACGTCCTTATGCAAAGACAAACAAGGGAAATGGATAACAGAAGAAGCAAAAGTACTGGAAAGGTGGAAGGAGCATTTCTTGGATATTCTAACAAACCAAACGATAAGAGAAAATCGCCTGGAGAATGTACCCTATCACAAGGCACAACCACTCATACTGGAGAGAAGTACAAGAAGTAGAAGTACTTCAAGAAGTACAAGACAGCATTACGGATATGAAAAATAATAAAACACCAGGAGCAGACAACATCTCAGCAGAGCTTTTCAAATATGGAGGAGATAAAGTAGCCGAACAACTCCTACACTTAATTAAAAAGATATGGCTAGAAGAAAAAATCCCCCAAGAATGGACCACTGCCATAATATGCCCAATATATAAGAAAGGAGACAGATTGGACTGCCAGAATTATAGACCAATATCGCTATTGTGCGTGGCCTACAAAATATTTACGAACATACTAAGAAAACGCATAATGGATTATGCTGAGGAAATTATAGGGGAGTATCAGGCTGGATTTAGAAAGAACAGGTCAACCACAGACCAACTCTTTATAGTGAGACAGATCATGGAAAAATGCTGGGAATATAACACCCCTATATACCAATTATATGTAGACTTTAAGCAAGCATATGCTAATGTAGACAGGGAGGCGCTGTATCTAGCCATGGAAGAACTCGGAACATAAACTTATAAAACTAACCCGAACAACGATGAACAACACCAATTCCCAAGTAAAGATACAAAATAAGCTAACAGTGAAATTCGACACGGATCAAGGACTGCGTCAAGGGGACAGCTTGGCCCCTATACTCTTTAACCTACTAATGGAAAAGGCCATGAGAGAAACGAAAATACAAACGAACGGTACCATAGCAAATAAATCTCAACAAATCGTTGGCTATGCAGATGATCTAAACATTATCACAAGATCAATAACAGCCCTTAAAGAAACGTATAACAAGATAGAAACCAAAGCACATGAAGTAGGGTTGGAGGTAAACGAGGAGAAAACCAAATGTCTAGCCATGAAACCATCTAGAAAGATGGGACAAAACTTAACAATAGAGGATCGCAACTTTGAAGTGGTGAAACAGTTTAAATATTTAGGATCACAACTAAATGAAAATAATGAAATAATTCAAGAAATACAACAAAGAATAATATCAAGCAACAGAACATATTACTATCTCCAAAATACGTTTAAATCCAATATAGTAGGAAAAAGTACAAAAATTAAAATATACCAGACTATAATCCGACCTATATTGACCTATGGATGCCAAACCTGGACCCTGACAAAGAAAACGGAAGAAATGCTCCTAAGGTTTGAAAGAAGAATACTTAGAAGGATATTCGGCCCAATACAAGAACAAGGCGTCTGGAGAATAAGATATAACCACGAGCTAAGAGAATTATACGGCTCTCCAGATGTGGTAACACATATAAAAATCTTCAGATTAAAGTGGGCTGGACATATGATTAGGATGCCAGAAGAAAGAATCCCAAAAAAGATATATAAGGCACAACTGGAAGGCACCAGAACCAGAGGAACACCACGTCGTCGATGGGCAGAAAATGTCGAGAAAGATGCGGAACAAATTCTACAAAGCCGAAATTGGGAAAATGCAGCCAGAAGTAGAGAGAATTGGAGGAGAAAATTAAGGGAGGCCCGGGTCCATATAGGACTGTAGCGCCACGGAGAGAGAGAGAGAACCCTAGGCAGGGGCCCTTACAGGGTGCTACCATCCGGAGCCAGATGGACCCAGGTTTTTTAACGAGGTTGTTACTCCTCTATATATAATGCTACATATTATTATATTACTTTATATGTTATTATTATACTATTTGATTTATATATTATATACTTGAATTATTACTTGAATGTTATCTAGTGTGATACCAACATCATCTACATGTATTCCACTTAGATTTTAATGTTCAAGTTCTAGATTGTCGTGTTTAAGTTGAGCTGTGATGAAGCAAAGTTTGTTTCAAGACAAATTTTCCAATCTCTAAGTTCATCAAACATAGTGGAATTTAAAAAATGATAAATTTATCAGCTTTCCTGCAAAAATTATTTAGTTGCAGTCGTTACGGTAATACAGTTTAATATTTGTAATTATTATGCTACTGGTTAATATTATGTTCTTGGTTAATATCAGATCCTGAAATTACTAAAGGAATGAGGACTACAGGAGGCCGTTCTCAATGAGTATAATAGATCGCATATAAGTCTCCAGCGAAATATACAATCTATTGGTTAATATTATGTATAAATTTGAATAAACGGTGATTTTTTTTTTAATGTAAAACTCAATATAATAAACTAAGCTATTTGTCAACGCGATAATTAATAAAAAATAAAACAAGTAAATCTCTATTATCGCAACATATTCTTTATTTATAGCGCACTAGGAAATTATCGGTTGTCACTGTGGTAATATTTTACCTATCATAGCTTTATTTATAAACTGTATCGATATACACTAAAATCTATACACACACAACGGGTTATTAATCATTTGTTAGTAAATTTGGAACACATTTTTATTATGTCCGCTGTGCTTTTAACTGGTTGTCTCAGCTAATTTAACCTTTTGTACTCCAATTGCGAGTCTTTCTAACAACACTACTAAATAAATAGCATGAATTTACATTGAAGTATAAGTAGTTAAACGAATGATAACTGCTGATATGTAATTACTAATAGAAGAGACCTAATTTAAATTAGAAATTAGAAAATTCGCAAAACTAATAGATATTTATAATATTATATATGTTTTTAACTACAAGGAAATGGAATGAGATTTTCTCAACAAGGAGAAAAGTACAGAATCCCGTTATTCTGAAAACCTGAAGAAAAACAAATGTAAATCAGTGATAACATGTTCTATTTTTACCGAGAAGTCTTAAGAGTTCCAAAGATGTCGAGCAAGTTTGCCATAACTTAATTTCGCTTCGGGCTTTTAAGCTCCCCCGAGCTAAACTGATTGTAGTTCCGGTGAGCAAAATAAAGAGGGAAATCCCGAGTGCTGCAATAAACCACGTTAATGGCGTCAATCCATAGTAAAACCGTGCGAAGAGCACATATTAGTTCCCCGCCACTCGCGCTCATTCCGGAGACACAAATTTTTAGCGCGCCCCCGTAATAAAATGCAGTTGGAAGTTCTAATGAACGGCGGGCTGAAAGCCGATGGGCGGAGTGGCAACTCACTTTATATCGCCGCCGGGCAAAAACAAAGGGGAAAGAAATTAAAAGATTTTAAATTACCTGCGAGAGCTTTTCAAACTGCCAAGTACCATTGCACATGGTTTTTTAATTCTTTTTTACGGAAACTATAAATTTTATTACCACTTACTTTACTGGACTTGCAAACTGAAGTTTTTATATTTTTTTCGTGCTGTAAATTCTTCACTATTTATAAAAAAAAAATACAGGAAGAATTTACTAATAAGAAGACTGTCTTATTTTACTTGCTTGTTTATTCCTACCTGTCGTTTAGTCTTAATCTAATATCTAGTCTATACTAAACCCCCTATTCCACTTTGGCTTTTAGTATGCGCCACTCCGATATCACATATTTGCACACATTCAGGGTGCCCGAATTTTGCATTCATTCAGGCAGCCCATACGCTTAGTGAAAACCGCCCTAGTTGTCGCCTCCCCGACCAGGATTCGAACCCGGGTCTCCCGCATTGAAAGACGGGTATGTTGTCAAATACACTACCGAGGAGGACATCTAGTCTATACCACTAGTCTTAGTATAAGGTATTTTAGTCGTATTTGGTTTGTGTTAGACTAGTACAAGGGTTTTATTGTTATAGATTTATAGATTATTTATTGCTACAGAGCTTCGGAAAGGCTGAATATATTCATATATTCAGGCAGTGTTCCGTTAGGTTAAAGTTTGTATGATTTCTATAACGTAGGATGGTTTCTCCAATTCTATCCTATCAGTTCAATCAATAACCAGCGTCAAGCGCCAAGTTCACGTCTCTCTAACAAAATGTCAAAATTATAAACATCTAACCTTAAACACCACATGGGTTTTCAAGTGAGTGATTTACAAATTATTGTTCATGGAAGCAAAGCTGTGCTGATGAGAGATAAATCTCGAAACGCGTCCACAGATATCCACTTAAGGTATTGGAAAGACATGACCTTAAAAACAATGTTATTTTTATGGTTTTTATTGAGTGCCACGAAGGTGGACTGAAAGCTGTAAAATAACTTACAAATTTCATATCAGATTTGTTTTGGTAGTCCTGTGGGTGATGGGTGTTAGGAATAAATTTATCACTCACGTTTTGTAATAAGAGGAAATATATTTACAATAATTAAATGACATTAAATAACACTATAACACTATAACAATATAACAACGGATTCGCGGAGCTGCAACCTACCAAAAACTTATTGGCGTGACTGCGGCTTGGGTGAACTGTTCCGGTGAACTGAACTTGATGAACTTGTTGAACTGAACTCGGTGAACTGCTATATCGAACTTTGCCGGTTAACTGGTTGTGTTTCGGTGGTGAGCGTTTTTATATCGTTATAGTGTTATTTAATGTCATTTAATTAACTTAAATATATTTCCTCTTATTACAAAACGTGAGTGATAAATTTATTCCTAACACCCATCACTTACAAATTGGTGACCCCGACGTCATCTACAAGAGGAATCCGATCATCTACAAATTGGTCGTCGTGATCGATAAGAGAAACCTAGACACGTCAATATGGAAGAAACCGCGCCGCATCGTCGGAAAGTTACCTCCATTCTGGCCACAGAAACCTGAATGTTGGTTTCGTCGCGTAGAAGCCATGTTCAAAAACCAGCGGAATCACAAGTGAAGGTACGAAATATAACCACCTCATCGCCTCGCTGGAGCAAGAATACAGCGCAGAAATTGAAGATTTTTAGGACAACCCGGCCACCGACGGAAAATACGAACTGGCGAAGAGAACCCTGATAGAACGACTGTCCGCGTCGAGTAATAAGAAGGTTCAACAATTGCTCGAAAACGTCCACATCGGTGACCAAACTCCGTCACAGCTGTTACGCCAGATTAAATCCCTCGCCGGAGGCCACATTACGGACGATTTCATCAAGACCATGTGGATGGAAAGGCTGCCTACGTCAACGCAAAGCGTGTTAGCCGTCTAGCTGGACAGAGCCTTCGAGGAACTCGCAACCATGGCCGACCGCGTTCACGTAATCAACACGTTCCCCAGAGAGATAGCACCAGTAAGCCAAGTCCCCGATTGGCAAAAAGTGTTGGACACGCTTTCTAGCTTATCCATGAGAGTGGACGAGCTTTCACGAGGCAGAACAGGCAGAGGACATCCACAAGGAAATCCGCGGAACCGCAACAGGCCCCGAAGACGCAGCCGCAGTAACAACAGAATAGGAGCGGATCAGTGGTGGTACCACGAGACCTTCGGCAGCGCAGTCGCCTTCCTTGTCGACACCGGCGCAGATTTATGCCTGTTCCAACGATCACGGTTAAGTGGTCGCCACAGAAAATCGGATTACGAGCTCTTCGCAGCCAACGGCACGCCGATCGCCACCTACGGGACAATGCCGTTAACACACAACTTACGTCTCCGCCGTAATTTCAATTGGAACTTCGTAATAGCGGACGTGGAAAGAGCGGTAATAGCAGTCGATTTCTTGGCACACTACGGACTCCTGGTGGACCCACGGAACAAACGCTTGGTCTACAATACCACCTCCCTTACCACGTATGGTCAAGAAGTACGCGAAGAAATCCAGTCCATTCGAACGGTCCACGGCGATTCAGGATATCACCATCTTCTAACCGAGTACCCCGACCTCTGCAGACCACCAGGATTCCACCGTGAAGTAAAACACGCTGTAACACATCATATACGGACCACACCAGGTCAGCCAGTGTATTGCCGCCCACGAAGATTGGCGCCCGACCGATTGAAGCTAGCCAAGGCCGAATTCAATCAAATGCTACAACAGGGTATAATTTGACCGTCGAAATCCCATGGGCGTCCGCACTACACATAGTACCAAAAAAGGACAACGGATTACGCCCGTGTGGCGACTATCGCGCGCTGAACGCACGGACCATCCCAAACAAATCCTAAAAATATTTTGTCTGGGTATTATAGCAACAACCCTAGCGTAAAACTAATTTCTTTGAAAAGCCTTCTTCAGAAAGGCTCGTTGCCGCTACAGTCCTAAAAAGACGCTCCGAAAAGGCTAACGCCAATTATATACAACGCTAAATATATACAACGCTATTATATATTATATACTATATACTATATTATATACTATATTATATACTATATTATATACAACGCTAAATATATTTATATATTCAGGTTGTGTTTCGCTTGATTTCAGTTTGTATGATTTCTAAAACGTAGGATGGTTTCACCAATTGTATAGTACAGGGGTTGGTAAACCGCGGCTCGTGAGTAAGGTTTTGGAATCATTGTAGATATTTTCAATATGACCGGATCCAGTCGGATTTTCATCGATCCGCTCGGATTGATATATGTTTTCATTGATGAATTATAAAACGAAATGATCTTTTCCGCTTTAGTAATCGCTATGGATATCGTGAAATGCCCGTCAATGAGGAAGAATTCTACGACCCCACCTGCAGGAGACACTTTTCGACAAGAAATCAAAATAAACTCAACATTAGAAACTGAATGAGCGAATGATTGGACTGTATTTGACAATGACAAATTAACATATGAGACAAGAAATCGTGGTGGTTTTGCCACTTACCTTCTAGTTACAAAATGTCTTCCTTTCTTGCTCTGTTTAAACGATCCTCCTGTCGCTGACTAATTTAAAGTAGGAAACGGGAAGGAATATAATAAAACAAGAAGGATATTCCGCGGAGAACCCTTGCAACGCAGTTCTTCTAGAATGGGCAGAATCCCCGAAAAGTTCCCATCAACAAAATAAGCTTGGTCGCATGCCGGCCGAGACAAAATGTGCAAAAACTCTTAACACTGTCGCCGAACTAAACGTGTTTGTTTCTCTGCGACTCAAATCATACTGCTTATTCTAACTAACTCGCGCAGCGCAGTTTTTTACCATAATCTCTCATCTAAACCGCTACGCGATTTTTAATTTAATGAGCGCGACCAATCTGATCGAATTAATTTATCACGCTATTGATAATCCTACGCCCACCGTAAGCTGTAAAATCATCAAAAAAGGGTCCGAACAGAAACTACAACTACAATTTCATAATTGAAAGCTTTGTCTAATTTGAACAGCATGAGCACAAAATTGCAAAGAGTTTTAATGAATTTTAAATGACTGCAAAAATGGAAAAGCCTTACTCTTGATACTATAGAATTTGCATTGACTGTCAAATGTAGACTAAATAGAAAAAACCAAGAGATTTAGACGACTAGAGGAGAATAAACTAAACAATACTAGACTAGACCAGACAAGATCACAAATGAGAAATATTAAGACATTTTGAAAAATGTAGGTAAATATTTGTGTAAATCATTTGCAATCAACCATGGAGGCTGCAATCATTCAAAACATTACGAATGTTCTGTACAAAGTGCAAAAGCATCCAGCAGTTTTGAAATGACCGGGAGCATCGCTAATTTCAACACCAGATCGCATATTAAATAGCAGAGCGACACGCGAGCTCAATAATAAGCACGCCATTGGAATTCCGCCGTTTATTCCGTCTCGAATTGGGAAATATTATCGCTGCCGTGGAAAGTTTAGTCGCCCACGGAATGTCATCGGGAATGTCAGGGGAAAAAGGTACGACGGCAAATCCGAATCCAATCAATTTCGCGCTAAATATTAAATCGAAAGTATATAGGACGAGGGAAAAACGCAGAGAGATATTGCAGAGAGGAATTTAATGGAACGAGACTTAAAATCAAATTAGGTATATACTCCATACGGATCTTATCGAGAAATATATACGTTGCCTTCCATTCCGCTCTGGAATAAAAGAAACGGGGGAGGTTGCTTATTTTGCTTCTCTACGACTGCTGCCTATGCTCCGGCTTTATCCGCCTCGCACATTTCGCACGGTCTACATAGATATATTTAGATCCCTCTTTGTTTCCATTAAACGTATCTTAGAACTATATAGAAAAGTAAATGTTACCCTACTGTAAAACAAAAGCAACTTTATTAGCTAATAATAGAAAGACACGAAAACAAAATTAGACTAATTTGAATTTGATATTATATACAAGGCTATTAGCTTATATTTTGGTTGGATTGGTTATATACAAGGCTATTGGCTATAAGGATACAAAGCTTGATATAAGGCCAAGAAACATGCCTTTGTGTAAGTACTATACTCTATCTGAAGCCAAAAGTCTACACATAAGAGTTGCTTTCGCTACAACTAGAATCGGTATATGACTTGACAGACGAGACTAAACAGACAAGACTAGACAAACTGGACAGATTAGAGAGACTAGACTGACTGGTTAGATTAGAGAGACTAGATAGACTAGGCAGATCAGACAGATCAGACGGACCAGTCAGACCAGACAGATCAGAGAGACCGGACAGACCAGACAGACCAGACAGACAGACCAGACAGACCAGACAGACAAGACAGACCAGACAGACCAGACAGACCAGACAGACCAGACAGACCAGACAGACCAGACAGACCAGACAGACCAGACAGACCAGACAGACCAGACAGACCCGACAGACCGGACAGACCGGACAGACCGGACAGACCGGACAGACCGGACAGACCGGAGAGACCGGAGAGACCGGATAGACCGGACAGACCGGACAGACCGGACAGACCGGACAGACCGGACAGACCGGACAGACCGGACAGACCGGACAGACCGGACAGACCTGACAGACTGGAAAGACCGGACAGACCGGACAGACCGGACAGACCGGACAGACCGGACAGACCGGACAGACCGGACAGACCGGACAGACCAGACAGACCAGACAGACCAGATAGACCAGACAGACCAGACAGACCAGACAGACCAGACAGACCAGACAGACCAGACAGACGAGACAGACCGGACAGACCAGACAGACCAGACAGACCAGACAGACCAGACAGACCAGACAGACCAGACAGACCAGACAGACCAGACAGACCAGAGAGACCAGACAGACCAGAGAGACCAGACAGACCAGACAGACCAGACAGACCAGACAGACCAGACAGATCACACAGACCAGACCAGACAAACCGCCTTGTTGTCGCCTCCCCGACCAGAAATCGAACTCGGGTCTCCCGCATTGCCAGGCAGGTATGTTGTCAACAACATCAAGTAGGAGGACAGACAGAGAAAACTAGAGAGACAAACTAGAGAGACAAACTAGACAGACAAACTAGAAAGACAAACTAGACCGACAAGACAAGACAGACAATACTAGACAGACAAGACTAGACAAAAAAGGCTAGACAGACAAGACTAGACAGACAATACTAGACAGACAAGACTAGAGAGAGAAGTCTAGACAGGCAAGATTAGACAGCCAAGCTTAGACAGGCAAGACTAGATAGGCAAGACTAGATTGGCGAGACTAGGCAGAGAAGACTAAACAAACAAGACTAGCTAGACATGGCTAGAGAGACGGGACTAGACAGAGAAGACTAGACAAACAAGACTAGATAGACAATAGAAAGAAGAGACTAGACGAGAAAGACTAGACCTGCAGGACTAGATAGGCAAGTCTAGACAGGCAAGACTAGACAGGCAAGGCTAGACAGACAAGACTAGACAGATAAGACAAGGCTAGACAGACAAGGCAGTATAGACAAGGCAATTTGTGTTTAAAGGATAAATGTGTTCAGATTAGTGAACGTGTTATAATTGTTGGAGGGTGTTAAGAGTAAGATAAACAGCCGCCACATAGTGAGTGTGTGCGGGATTTATGATGGGACGGAGCGGCGCGTTAATTACCTCGTTTCCTACCATTCTGGCAATCTACGCAGGGTTGCAACAATCGGTTCCCGTAGGAAACGGCGCTACACAATTCCCACCACTCCATCAATACACGCACATGCTGCAGCCCAAACTCTCGCGCGTAAAAAGGGCATCGGATCGATCCAAAAGGGAAAATAATGGACAAAACCGACCCGAAATTCGAAGAAGAATAGCTTGGGGAAGTGTTAATTAAGTAATTAATTAGTGCTTGGATTATAATACTAAAAGTTAAGCTTCAGTATACTTTGATTTACTAGGAATTTTCGGAAAAAACTTTGAAAACTAGTTTCCACTAATGGAGTTATTTGCATCGTGCAGTAATTTATATTTAGATAATTTCATACTGATCTATAAATCAACATTAACCATAGATAAAAGTCAAAATTTCAATTAATATTTTTTGGTGGATGTGCCGGGAACGGAATGAACACAAATCGGCGACAAACTCCGATTGCTTACAATTCGCACAACAAAATTATAAATTCAAATCCGTTCGTTTGGTGCGTCCTAATGCTAGCACTAATTTCGCCAATCGGATCGGCTCGGAAGTTTTTGCGGATCGATCGAATTAGAGTTTTGCGATCGGCAAATTGATTTCGCAAATTTGCGTATTAATGCAATCGCTCGCGCCGTAATCGAATTATACACTAGATTTGCCCCGTAAAGAATTGATTCTTTAATTCGATTACTTCTCCCAAATTTAATTCTGCACTTAATCAATTACAGAAAATCTTTGTTTACAAAAAGAAAACAACGACTTAAAACGACAAAAAATATCTCTGCTTTAATAATATTATCCCCGAAAAATGTAAATATAAGTAAGAAATGGGTTGTGCTTTTATCACCGAATTTAGTTTTGCTGTGAGAGATAATGGAATTTATTGTGGATGAATATGATTTATAATTGAAAGCTTTCATATATGGGGTAGTAAATTTCCAGTTGGGTTATTTGCAAGGGAGGATTGTTAAGTACGCTGAAGTTGTGCAGCAGTAACATATTCAGGAAATGGTTTTGGAGATGCAATGTAGGGGATGGACGAACCCTAGTAAAAGCCCTAGCAGACGCCCTTGCTATGCATTCTCAATCTTCAGGAAACTCTTGGGGTTGCATCGTATTACGTCCTTCGAAATGTAATTTGGGAGAAGTTTCCTTAATACTACGGTCAATATTGAACGCGGGTATGTTTTGCATTTTAGTAAATTTCTCTCACAAACATTTTATAAAGCACGTATTAAAAAAATCAAAAACAAAATTGTTAACCGAAAAATCATACTAGTTGTAACATGAAATATATTTGAAATATACGAATAAATATTTAGTTTTATTTCATGTATTTAAAGATTTCTGTTCTTCATAAATCTTGGTAAATATTTATTTTAGAAGCGTTTCACATACGTGCGGTTGTTCCTGGAGAATGTCTTTTATGCTCGCAAGCTTTCTGGAAGTTTTAAAGGTTGCGGTTTCCCCTACCATCCAATTCATATTCAGGAAAAGTTTCTTAATAAATTGAAAAATATTTGACGTCGGATTTTTGCCGACCTTCTATCTACAACTTTTATTTCCGATTCGACATAACACAAACGATTTTAAATTTAAAAATTTCTCATTAAATAATCATTTGGCCGGCTGAAAAAACAAATTGTTATATTTGTATTTATTTATAACAATAAAGATGTTTTATTATTATTAAACATTTTGCTAATATGTTAATATGTTTTTGTTTTATGAATAAAACGAAAAATTAAGTTCTCTTTCTACGTTTGTATTACCATAACCCTCTGCTGAAGAAGTGCAAGAAGAGACAGGTCCAAGAATAATAGAAGAAGAAATGATACATGCTATAAAATCATTAAAGAACAAAAACACGCCAGGAGGTGACGAAGGACCAACAGAACTACTCAAGCTAATACAAAGAGACCAGGTACATATACTGGTGAATTTGTTCACAGTTGAAGATATATGATTGCCAGAATACTGTAAGAATGGTTACTGCCATTCACACTATCCCCAAAAGAACCAAACAATGCGATGACTATCATACCATCAGTCAATGTGCCAAGTGCCATACACTAAAGAACCTCCTTAAAATCATTCAGAATAGAATTTACAGAAAACTAGAAGAAGATATAGTACGTGAAAATCAATTCGGATTTCGAAATGAATTTGGAACCCGAGAAGCATTGTTACCTTGTAATATACCAGCCCAAAATCATCATCAGTCTTTTATGTCCAACTGCTGGGCACCGGCCTCTTCTCTGCCACATATCCAACCTCAGCACTAAAATCTAATGGTCTAAGGTCTAATCCGAACGACAAATTTCCAGAGAAGGTGTTACGGCTCGCAAACACCAAAACAGATTTTGTCGGCCGATGGCGGACAGAACTACCCGGACGAGTAACTCGGACGTGTATGTGCTTACACTGCAACGGTTTTCTGAATGTCTATCCCACAGGGTTAGCATAGTCGCTTAGGTAGATAACAACAAAATTTAACTATAAATACAGTCAATTTGCAATGTAGACGCCGGCAGACTGGCGAGAAATCCCAACGAGTTCGGTTTCGACGGTTGATCGGCCGATTTCAGGCGTCATCGGACGATGACGGTCGTGTTTGTGTATGCGCTCTCTTTCTTTTACAAGTGTTTGATTCAATCGTGAGTTCGGCAGTCGTCGCCCGAACAAACTTCGGCCGATGACGGATTAGGTGTACGCGAGCTGTTAGGCAGTTGAGACCCCACGGTTGCCTAAGCCGGATTGGGGATTTAAGTGTGACGGATTACAACCATTAGTTTTTAATTTTTGCTGCTTTTTGTTTCTGTGGGGATTTGAACCCAAGCTGTCTGACTCAAAGGCCAAGTGCTTAGATATCTGAGCCACCACCACACCCAGCCCAAGATGCCTAGATGTAAATCAAGAAGCTTTTGCCTGTTTTGCTAATTACATAAAGCATATGACAAGGTCAGGCACAAACAACTTGTCGAGGGCAAAGCAATTAGACTCACGGGATATTGGAATAACATTTAATTTTTACTACTATGGCAGAAAGCAGTAGTTCAAGTGTGGAACTACAAAACCGATGAAATCCAAATTAAAAGAGAAGTCAGGCAAGGATGTGTGTTGTCACCATCGTTGAAGAGATTTTTTTTGGTCGTCGAATTCATACAAAACTTCATTTCATACAAGGCTTTTCGTGTGTAAGTTCAGGTAGCAATAAAATGGTCAATATAAATGAATTTAAAACACGTTCACTTTCCATCAACTTCTACTTTTTCTTGTAAGTATAATACATAGTTTTAATTCAAAATGATTTAAGAAAATATTCAATCAATTAAGATTATTTTTATTATTAGCAAAAATGATAAAGTGCGTTATTTATAATCTAATCTAATTTCAGCTTAAGTTTCACCAAAACAGAAAAAGATTGTTAGTAGTTTGTTCTACACCAAATTCCGCATCTTTTTTTGTCTTATATGACAATATCCATGACATGTCAAAATTTGCGAATTCGAAGAAGGCTTTAAAAAAATCACGGTTTTCGACACCTCTCCGATTTTTACATATTTTATATCAAAAGACGCAGAATTTTCCACAGATTTCGCTCATATAAATCATGCAATTTAGTTTAGAATAAGTCAAGAAATCTTAAAAAAAACAAATGAATTGAAGGGTGGTTCGATGGTATTTTTTAATTAAAAGATTCTTAGGAATATGTATACTGAATTAATTTTGGTATACTGAAACGATTGGTAAAAACTAGAAGTCTCTGTGATAAGCCGTTCAAAAATTATGACATCGGAAAATGCGGGAAAATGTACTTCCTTAAAATCATCATTTATCAAGTGAATAGAACATTTCAAAGTTTGTCTGAAAGAGTTTTCCCTGCTGGTTGTAAATATATAAATTATATTTTGCTAGCCGCTTCCATTCGCCAGATATGACTTGATATAATGGGCAAAATCGAGCGAAATTTCGCGAAATTTTGTCGGCCCAGCAGAGAAGGAAATCCAAGTGCATACGTATAATTATTAGTAACCGTTCTCGAGATATACTTATGAAGTCGAAATTCTGTAGCACTAAAATATCAATATAAACAAATTTAAAATCTGCTTTCTATTTAGGAGTCGCGATAAAATTTTACACAAAATGTTGGGTCGCAAATAAAAATAGTTTGCGCACCACTCCGTTAGAAGACCCACAACGCATTCTAAAGAAAGTAGTAACAGCCAGTGAAGAGAAAGGTGTGCTTCTCATTGAATGAAAAGAAAACACAAAAGTCATGATTATTTCAATGACGTTTTTCAACATTGCTGGCTCGTAGGTGATGCACCTGGTTTTAGTACACGTAAAAATATGAAAAATGTCATCTTCAGCTTAGAGGCTCATTAGAGGCAAATCTTCAGCTTAGAGGCACCTTGCTAGGACACAATGGATGGGTAACACATATCGCTACCAATCCCAAGTACTCCGAAAACATTTTATCTGCTTCCCGTGATAAAACTTTGTTTGGAGTTTTGGAACACAATATGGCGTACCCCTTCATGGTCACTCCCATTTTATCTCTGACGTAGTTCTCATCAGTGATGGCAACTATGCCCTTTCTGGATCTTAGGACAAGACCTGCTGGAAAGACCACGTTCTTGGATCCTGTTTGCGTATGGATCCTGTTGAGGTAAGAAGTACGAACGGAAGAATAAAAAGAAACTTAAAAAACACCTTTAAACCCTGTACTTGTACACAAAACCCGAGCTACTCTCATCCAAAACTTTTTCAACCAGCTTTTCGCCACTGACATTTCCTCTTCAGTCCATTCGCATTTCTTACAACTGAACACCCAATGTTCCCACTTCCCCTTCTCCACATGCTCAACAAGTCCTATCTGTTGCGGCCATCCAATATCTTTTACCCCTTTCCTCACTACCGCACCTAAAACGGGCAATCGTAACCTGCGGAGCTTTAGGATTGACTAGATACTCTGGACATCTGCCATCTGCCTTGGATTTTTCTGTAGTCTCTATTATAGGTACCCTCATTTATGTGTCTTTGTCTCTCTTGACGCTCTATCTCCAGTAGTCTACCAGTAGTCTAATCTACCAGAATGCTTTCCACTAACATTCCTTCAATAATCATTCTCTCGATCTCTTCTTGGTTCCATCCCCCTCTTTCATACATTCGTTTGCGCAGGCATCCCCATTTTGTTTCCTTATTACTCCCTTTACCTTCGTTTCCCTTCCTTCCTTTTTTTACTTCCCTTCCTTTTTTACCTTCTTGCCACTTTTAGCACTTTCACTATTCTTTCATTTCCCGCACTATTCACTTTCCTTTCAAATTTAGCCACTCTCATAGCCGCGTTGTTTGCGACCTTGTTAGAATTTGTTTCTTGTTGGACGATATACCAGGGGGTGGACTTTTCTAGCTGCAGGGCCCTCTTTATAACCTGTACCTGCACTCTCTCTATGTCGTTAGTATCGTTAATATCGTTTTCCTCTTTCACACCCCAGATTTCTGCCCCATACATCATAATACTGCGTACTCACGCCTTCCCTTCAATCATTTTCGCTCTAAAATTCTCCCTCGGGTATACTCTCCATGTACTCCAGAACCTGTTAGCAACCACCCACGCTTTCTTTATATATTTGATATGTGATCATGAAATAAAAACATTAAATTATGGCACACTCCTGCTGAATGCAAGTACAGCATTCAAGAAGATGGGCATACTGATTGGGTATCTTTCTGGATCTAGCCACAAAATCCTCCGACTCTGGAATTTGACTGCTGGAAAGACTACCCGCCGTTTCAATTATCACATCAAGGATGTCTTCAGTGTTGCTTCTTCTGTTGACAAACGTCAAATTTTGTCTGGATCAAGTTATAAGACCTTAATGGTCTGGAACACTCTTGCTGAATGCTAGTACGCCATTCAAAAAGATGGGAATGCTGATTGGGTATCTTTCTGGATCTTGGGAGAAAATACTCCGACTCTGGAATTTGGCTGCTGGAAAGACCACCCACCGTTTCAATGCTCAAACCAAGGATGTCCTCAGTGCTGCTTCCTCTGCTGATTAAGGCAAAATTGTGTCTTGATCATGTAATAAGACCATTAAATTGTGAAACACTCTTGCTGAATGCAGTACACCATTCAAGAAGATGGAAACGCTCATTGTATATCTTTCTGGATCTTGGGACAAGACACGTCGACTCTGGGATGTGGCTGCTGGAAAGCCCACCCATCGTTTCAATGCTCACACCAAGGCTGTCTTCAGTGTCGCTTCCTTTGTTGGCAAACATCAAATTGTGTCTGGATCACGTAATAAGACCAGTAAATTATGGAACTCTCTTGCTGAATGCAAGTACACCACTCAAAAAGATGGACATGCGGATTACGTATATTTCTGGATCTTGGGACAAGATCCTCGGACTCTTGGATTTGGCTGCTGGAAAGACTACCCGCCGTCTCCATGATCAAAACAAGGATGCCTTCAATGTTGCTTTCGCTGTTGACAAACGTCAAATTGTCTCTGGACCACGTAATAAGACCATTAAATTGGGGAACACTCTTGTTGAATGCAGTACACCATTCAAGAAGATGAACATTCTAATTGGGGATCTTTCTTGATCTTGGGCGAAGACCCTCCGACTTTGGGATTTGGCTGCAGAAAAGACCACCCGCCATTTCAATGACTACATCAAGGATGTCCTCAGTGTTGCTTTCTCCATTGACAAACGTCAAATTATGTCTAGATCACGTGATAAGACCACTAAATTGTGGATCACTCTTGCTGAATGCAAGTACACTATTGAAGAAGATGGACATGCTAATTGGGTATCTTTCTGGATCTTAGGACAAGACCCTCCGACGCCAGGATTTAGCTGCTGCAAATACCATCCGTCGTTTCAATGATCACATCAAGGATGTTCTCAGTGTTGCCTCTTATAATGACAAACGTCAAATTGGGTCTGGATCACGTAATAAGACCATTAAATTGTGGAACACTCTTGGTGAATGCAAGTACACCATTTAAGAAGATGGACGTGCTGATTGGGTATCTTTCTGGATCTTGAGATTCCGACTCTGGGATCTGGCTGCTGGAAATACCATCCGCATTTTCAATGATTACATCAAACATGTCCACAGTGTTGCTTTCTCTGTTGAAAAACGTCAAATTGTATCTGGATCGCGAGATAAGACTTTTAAATTGTGGAACACTTTTGATGAATGCAAGTAAACCTTTCAAGAAGATGAACATGCTGATTGGGTATCTTTCTGGATATTGGGACAAAGTGCTACGACTCTGGGATTTGGCTGTTGGTAAGACCACCCGTCGTTTCAATGTCACACCAAGCATGTCCTCAGTGTTTCTTTTTCTGTTAACAAACGTCAAATTGTGTCTGGATCACATGATAAGTCCATAAAATTGTGGCACACTCTTGCTGAATGTAAGTACACTATTCAAGAATTTGGACATAATGAGTGGGCATCTTGTGTGCGTTTCTCTCCAAATCACTCCAATCCAAGCATTGTATGGTTGTATGGTTAAGTTTTGGAATATGACTAACTGCCGCCCAAAGATCAGTCACATTAGATACATGAACAAAGTTACTGTTTTTCCAGATGGTTCTTGGTGTGCCAGCGGTGGAAAGAACTGTCACGGTAAGCTTTGGGATTTTAATGATGGCAAGCATCCAACGGTGGAAAGAACTGTCACGCTAAGTTTTGGGATTTTAATGGTGGCAAACATTTGCATACTTTGGATCATAATGATATCATCACCGCTCTTTGCTTCTCGCCAAACAGGTATTGGTTGTGCGCTGCATTTGCATCTTCTTCTTCTTCATAGAGTGCCCAATCCGTTGCGGATTTTTGCTATTAGCATGGCAATTTTGGCTTTATCAACTGCTTGACGAAATAGTTGAATTGAAGTAAAGCCAAACCCCTGGCGTAAGTTCTTAAGCCAGGAGTTACGTCATCTGCCTGGTCCTCTTCTCCCATCTACTCTTCCTTACACGATTAATCGTAATATGCGATATTTGTCATTTCGCATTATAAGTATTGCAACTTTCTTTCTTTGACGCTGTTGAGCAGCTCTTTATTTTTACCCATTTTTTTAAGTACTTTTTCATTTGTGATATGATGGATCCATGATATGCGCAAGATGCGTCTTTATATCCAAAACTCGAAAGCCTCATGTCTATATTGCGTCGCCTCTATCAATGTCCAGGCTTCCACGCCATATAGGATAACAGGCATGATATAGCACCTGACCCTTCGGATTTTAAGGGGAAGTAACAAGTCGCTGGAGAATAACATTTTCTTTAGTTTGTAGAAAGAAGATCTGGGCTGTTTTGTTCTTGCACGAATTTCTTTGGAGTAATCCCAGTCGTTATTTATGAGGGTACCCAGATAGACATATTTCTCTACTCTCTCAACGTGTTCATTGACAAGTATTAGTCTATCTTGGCGTGGTTCCTCGTTTTTGGATATCACCATGTAGTTTGTCCTTGAGGTGTTTAATCTGAGTCCATACCGTTCGCTTGTAGTTTCGACCTTCATTAAACTCTGTAGGCTCTCCAAGGTGTTTGCTATTATGAAGGTATCATCAGCGTATCGTATGTTATTGATGTTTTCGCCATTCATCTTAATACCGTAGTTTGCGTTTAATGATTTTTGGAAAATTTTCTCGAAGTAAGTGTTGAACAAGATTGGAGATAGTACACAACCTTGCCTCACGCCTCTATGGGTGTATATTTCTTGCGAGATGATGTTGTCTACATTTATGGTAGCTGTCTGGTGCCAATACACGTTTGCGATAATTCTTAAGTCTTTCTTATCTATGCCGGTTTCCTGTAACACCTGGATCAATGTATTATGTTGTACGGTGTCAAACGCTATCAAACGCTTTGGCGAAGTCAATGAAACAAACGTGTACATCTCGTCCCATGTCTATACACCTCTGTATCATAGCATTTGGATCATCCATAAAAATATGCGATTTGGAGAGCAAGGAAATGGTTGAAGAACTTAGGCTAGGAGTTGTTTCTAAAGCAAGGCTGAACCACCACAATGCTTATCTTTGGCCTGATCCACTGATGGGCAAACGTTGTTTGCTGGTTTCTCTGATAACATTATCAGGTTATGGCAACCAGTGTTGCTTCAGCTCGTTACGACTATTGACTTGTATGTAAGTTTGCTTTAATTAAACCAAATTGGTAAATTTGATTATTTCAAAGACACATACGGTTTATGGGAATGTCTACATGCATGGTCGTCCTATTGATTATGTACACAAATATCTAGGAACTACCAAGGAATGCAACTACCAAGGAACTAATTCAAACAACAGCAACGATTTAAGTCAACAAATAAGAATAAAGACCCTAAAAGCCCCCGCTGGGCGCTGGAAACGCGTTTTATGTACTCATGACAACAATCTAAACCTTAAAATGCGATTAGTTCGATGCTATCTTTTCTTACTGCTCTATGGTATTGAGCTATGGACATTAAATGAAATTGAAAGACACCAATAGACTAGAAGCCTTCGAGTTTTGAGTTTATCGGAGGCTACTTGGGGTGTCATGGGTCGACAATATTACTAATTTTGAGATCCTCAGAAGAATGGATAAACAACGACAAATCCTAATCAGCATCAGAAGACGAAAGTACTTGGGCCAGGTAATGAGAGGACAGAAATAACAACTACTGCAGCTGATCAAGCAGGGAAAGATTCAAGAAAGGAGAAGTATTGGACGCCGACGTAGATCTTGGCTACAAAATTTGAAAGAATGGTTCCAGTACGCATCTACCGAATTATTCAGAAAAGCTGTTTCAAAAATAAAAATGTATGATTAGCAAACTTCGCAACGGAGAAGGCACTTAAAGAAGAAGAATTACCATAAGTTTATAAACTGTAGCCTTCTTAACTTGTAGCTGGCCCGTTGTAAAAAAATGTTGCTCACCCCTGATTTTAATAAACAGTAACTTGGGCCTATACAAGGATTCTAGCATGGATATTTTCCCTTCACACGGTTACACAAACGTATATTGATATCACAAACAAACACAAATAAAGCAACGGGATATGATATCATGCATATACCCATTTTTTACGATCCGTGTGTTTTGTAATATTAGTTTTTTGTTATTCTGTGAGGCTTTATCCGTGTGCAGTACCCGATGGTAAACAATGCGCATGAAATAATCCACGTTTTTATTTTTCGGGGGTGAACCGTTTCCGGCCGGCCGAATCGATAGAATTCAATAATAATAACCGAATTAACAAAATAAATAAAAAAAAACGCGCGATTTCAAAAATAAAATTTATTTTATTTGAGGCAGCGAGCTCGCATACAAATTCATTTAATTCAATAAATAAAATAATACTACATTTATAGGTATGGTGGATTATTTCAGGATAAATAAAAATATTCAAATAATTCATTGCAACTATTAAATCGATGCGGATTAAAAACTTTAGCCGATTGAGCGTGATTTAAGCAGGGAACAACGTCGAGAAGTGTCTTCAGAGAATTTTTATGGTCAATATTTTTATGGTCAATTTATATTTTTAATTGAGAATTTTACAAACATTTTAAGTAGTTAACAAACAACTATAATTATTATATAAATATTATAAAAGTTTAGAGACGAGTTTTGGTGTAATTTTATTATTTCTTTAATGCATTCATAGGAAGCATAGTGTGTACCGTAACGTGCAGTTAGAAAGTTTCAAAGGGCCGCAGGATAGCACAAATGAAACTTTGCAGCGCTCGTATCCTCATACAGAGAAAACATATATTTATCATCATAATATAAACATAAGATTTTATGTTTAAGTAAACTATTTACTTGCATGCTGGAGAGCTTTTCAAAGCGGACAAAGAGATATGGAAACCTGCATTATCCTCATACCATTTATCGTTGTTTTGTATTTTCCTTTTCACCCTTTATTGCGATTTCCTAATTCACATTTGTATGGAAAAAGAGTAGAAACTTTGTGTTTCTGTAAGTGTTTTTCCTGCTAGTTACAAATATGTAAATTGCATTTTGCTAGCTGGTCACAATCGCGACATACGATTTTGTAAATTTGAAAAATCGAGCGATATTTGGTGAAATGTTGTGCTTGGAACTAGAAGAAATTTTTTTCGAGGAAGTTATATATGTATCCACAGGGAAATGACCTCCTAACAATGATGCCATAACCCGTTATCAATCATCAATCGTTTGTCAATCATGTGGTTTTTAAATAAGTATAACAATTAATAATTATTAAAATACGATTAGGCAGAGCAAGGAGGTTGAGGTCCAGTAGAACTGCAGTACCACGGGAGGAAGAAGAAGAATTAATAATTATTCACAGTAGAAGCTGAAGATGAAGAGCCAAAAATCAGCTTTTAAAATATTTTCATCAAATATCCAAGTGCATTGACCTTGCGTACTAAAAAGGTTGTCTACGTATGACCTATGAGCTGTCTTGCGAAAAGGACATTGTGAACATGCGTGAAACAGGCACCAATTGTGTACCAAAATGTTTACTTAATAATAGTAAGTAAAAAGGGATTAACACAGAGTAACGGTCCAACCATACTTTTCCTTGCTTAATAATGTTAAAAAAATAAAACTTATTAAAGGCGAAATATAACCTGAATATATAAATAGATTCAACCTTTCCGTAGCTCTATAACATTATTAAGTCTTTGTAAGACTACAAAACAAATCACATGTTGAAACAACTACTTCTTTGAGAATACCACGCAGGCTATCGAATTATACAACAGATATTTGTATGTTATTTACAAGCTCCCTGTCCACTTGCATGGCACTAAACAAGTACTATGATAAAGAACATTGTTTTTAAGATCATATCTTTCTAATTATTTATATTTTGTTGAGTTTTAAGATTTAATAATAGTAAATAGTAACATTTGTATCTTTTCTTCAAAGATTATAATTTTTAGGATTTCCTTGAAACTATAATCTTTGAAGAAAAGATACAAATGTTACTATTTACTATATCTTTCTAGTTAACGTAAGTAAATAGCCATCTGCAGACGCGTTTCGAGATTTATCTTTTATCAGTGCAGCTTTGCTGTTTGAATTATAACTTTAATACACTTACTTGAACGCCTCGTGGATGACGAGGTTAGGTTTTGATTTGTTATTTCGGGAGAGAGGCATGAACTTAGCTTTTGTTGCTTTGAAAATGGCTTTTTTTGGTAGTCTTAAAAAGACTTAATAATTTTATATAGCTACGGAAAGGTTGAATATATTTATATATTCAGGCTATATTTCACCTTTAAAAAGTTTACATAATTCTCTATAATGTAATATGGTTTCACCAATAGTAAATTATCGTTTTAAATTTTTATAAAACCTGTATTTTCGATAATTGAAAAAAAAATTGTGAAAAACAATAATGAACATTAAGTAAAAATTTATCTCATTGCAGACCAATATGAAGACATTAATATAGTAGATTTTGTAACTAGGGCGAAAGGTTGTCAATATTACTCTTAAATGAAAATGTCCACACGAACCAAGCTAATGCGCGCATTAGCTCGAGAGTGAAATTGACAATTTCGCCCGTGTTACAAACAATATTTTTATCACTCATGCGAAGGGATGTATCTTATCAAGTTTGGGATACAGGTGGTATCCAAAAAAATTGAATCAAAACTGAAAAAAAATTCTGACACTTTATGTCACTTTTTTAATACCGAGGCCTTGATTGTATTCATTTTATTTTTATTTGTTTGTTTATTTTAATAAGCGATATTGAATATTTCCGTGCGTTACTCAAGTTACGTGTAATAGACTAATAGTGACATTTTATCGCATTAAAAACGTGCACCAAGATAGTACTTATTGTGCATAAGTGATAAAAAATAAATTATTGTATGTGAAGGAAACACCACTATTATAATCGTGTGTAAAAGTATACAAATCGTGCGTCAAAGTTCAATATAAATCACACGGAGTTTCAATTATAAACGAATTCTGTTTGTGGTTACTATAGCAACAAGTCGCGTCACTAAACAAAAAACAGAATAATAATAAATATAACAATAAATTTTCTGACGTATATTAAAATTGAATTACATTTTCTTATTTTGAATCAAGAAGTCTCGGTCCCTTAGACTGGATTTAGCTGGCTCCAATATAACTTAATGTAACCAAAACCTAATCTAGATTAAATCTAGGTAAACCTAAATTACATCGACAATGACCAAACAGTGTTCTAGTCACTGTGCGTTTTTATTAGTTAGCAACTTTTGCCACGGAGACGCTGAACGTTCTAACCTTATTTATCAGTGATATGACGTATTTTGTCTGTCAAACTTACAATTTTTCAATATCATCGGTAAGAAACAATTATTTTTTGTAGATTCAATAAAATAATGTATAATTGCCTTCGGCTTCGGCTCGTGCTTTAAACTTCGCAACTCATGCTCAAAAGCCCTTTTCCACACACTGGTGTCATAATCTACTAGGAGTATTATGCAAAATATATTAAGTATTGATCAATTTCTACAAAATATAAAATAGTCAAAAACGGAAAACGCAAGCAGTCTATAAACTTACTTTAACGTTATTTCCGTCAGAAAAAAAGGCAGAGTTTTTTACCTCAATTTTTTAATGTTGACAAATGTTGGAACTGTTAAGGAATAACATAATTACATGTTTATCTTTCTATTATGATCTTGATTGTTACTGTATGGTAACTTTTCATAGTCTTATCGAAATGTCTTGGAATTGAATAAACTAGGTTGATCTTCTTTAGTCTTACTTGATCTTGTATAGCACTGTCTTGTCTTCTCTTTTCTGATGTAGAATGGTCTTGTCTCGCCTTACATGACCGTTCGGCACTTTCCAGCCTGTTAAGGCCCCAGGGGTGGACGGACTAGTTCCTGCCATCCTACAAAAGGGAGAGAGAGAAAAACTAATGCCGTATCTTCTAAATATATTTAGAAGTAGTTTAGAGCTCGGATATATACCGGAGCTATGGAGAAGGGCTAAGATGGTATTCATACCGAAGGTGGGGAAGAAAGACACCACTCAACCAAAGTCATTTAGACCCATTAGTCTAACATCTTTTATGTTAAAGACAATAGAGAAGGTGATTGATAATTACCTCAGGACTATAGTGCTGGTAGGTATACCACTACACAGGAGTCAGCATGCTTACAGAGCAGGAAAATCCACAGAAACCGCCCTGTATCAGCTGACAAATGAAATAGAAGCAGCACTAGAGACAAAGGAAGTAGCGATATGTGCCTTCTAGGATATAGAGGGAGCTTTCGACAACACCTCACACGAGGCTGTCAAGGCGGCCCTCGAAAGAAGGAGCATCGACAGCACTATCTCAAGGTGGATGGGAGAAATGCTGAGAACTAGAACAGCGGAGACACAAGTGGGAAGAGACACCATTAAGATCTCCACAACTCGAGGGTGCCCACAGGGAGGTGTATTATCACCGCTAATGTGGAGTCTGGTAGTTGATGAACTACTGGTTAGGCTAAACGACCTAGACATAAAATGTGAAGGTTACGCCGATGACTATGGAAGTTTGAGGGAACGATCTGTGAAATTGTTCAGAGAGGTCTCAAAGTAACTAGTAGATTTTAAACCAGTAGATTAACTAGTAGGTGTCAAACAGTGGGACCGAGACTCAACCCGAGCAAAACCACGGTGATACCATTTGCTAGAAGGAGGAAACTAAACTGCCTAGAGCCCATACTCTTAGATGGGAAGGAAGTGGAATACCAACAGGAGATAAGGTATCTGGGTATCACACTAGATAGCAAACTCCTGTGGAATAGACACCCTGAGGCAGCGGTAGGTGAAGCCAAACGCGCCATAATGGTGTTCAGAAATCTGGCAGGAAAAACGTGAGGTTGTAACCCCACAATCCTGCTATGGATGTACACCATGATAGTGAGACCTGCAATCACTTATGGGGCAGTTTCGTTGAGAAATAGAATCAAGCTGGCCTCTATGGGGAAACAGCTTGAGAAGATTCAAAGACTGGCGTGTGTCTGCATCACGGGGGCGATGGGGTCGAGTCCGACAGCAGCATTGGAGCTGCTGCTGGATCTGACTCAGCTGCACCTTGTGGTGGAAGGGGCCGCCAGATCGGCGATTGTATGGTTCAGCAACGAAGGAATGGGTAGAGGTTAAAATAATCGCGAGTAGAGACCGAAACAACCTCGCTGCCAAGATACCCTGGCTGGAAGTACCAAAAGACGAAATGGTATGCAAATACCACTTCGAGAAAAACTACACAGCAATGTGTAGTAGTAAAGCCGATTGGAGCGACGAATCCTCAGCATACCACATAGAGCAAAATACCATCAAGTGGTATACAGATGGTTCAAAGACAAAGGAAGGTACTGGAGCAGGAGTGTTTGGACCTCGCACCAGGTACTTCGAATCCATGGGAACATCCCCAAGTATCTTCCAAGCAGAGGTACACGCAATCGAAGATGTGCACAGTTTAACCTCGACAGGAATTATCGCAAAAAACGAATTGCTATCCTGTCAGACAGCCAAGCAGCCATTAAGGCCATTAGCTCATACACCATCAGATGCAAACTGGTATGGGACTGTGTGGGGAAACTAAACAAGCTTGGCAAAGATAATAAAGTAACGCTATACCGGGTACCAGGAAACACTGGTATAGACGGAAACGAAGAAGCCGATCACCTAGAAAACAAGAGATCCAGTAGCCTCTTTATAGGATCGGAACCCTTTTGCGGCATGAGTGTGAACACCATCTACAAAAGTTTAGATGAAGAAACAAGAGGAAAATGGATGAAAACCTGGAAAGAACTTCCAGGGCTAAGGCAATCCAAAGTGATGGTGGGATCTTTAAACCAGAAGAAAACAAAAGCTTGCCTGAAACTAAGCAAGAACAAGCTTAGAATTCTGACAGGAGTCCTGACGGGACACTGCAGACTTAGGAAACATCTCAAGGCCCTAGGCCTAGAGGAGGATGACGGATGCAGATTCAGTGGCTCAGCAGAGGAAACCCCTATACATCTGCTCAAAGACTGCGGAGTATTACTCCGCAAGAGACAGATACCTTGGGGTTCACTGCTTGAACACAGAGGAGCTGTGAAAGCTCCTGAAAATCCTAAAGGAATCAGAATTAGAGGAGGCGCTCTAAATGGGTAAGTACACGAACGCTTGGAGGAGGAGGGTGGGGGTACAATAGATCTATAAAGGTCGCAGTACAAGTCGTCACCACCATATCTATAATCTACAATCTACATGACCTTGTGTAACCTTGCTTGTCTTCTCTGTTACAATCTCACCTGTGACAGGTGTGATCTTGTCTGAACTCATCGTAGACTGCCTGCTCTTTTATAGCCTTGTCTAGTCGTGTCTGGTTTTGTGTAGTTTTTTTCTCGTGATGTGAGGAGTCCTTGTCTCATCTTATCTAATACTGTACATTATTATCAGTTATTGTGAGGTCGTGTCAGTCGGTTCGATCAGACTAGCATTTTTGTAGTAACTGTAAGAAAGAAACGGTCGCATTTTTTAAAATTTTATTGGTAACATGTTAATCTACAGTAAGAAGCATTTAAGAAACATTAATCATTTATTAATAGTAGTTCATGATACAAGTGTGTGAAGAAGGGCTTTTGTGTATGAGTTGCGAAATTTCGCAATGAGTGCACAAAAGCCTTTAACACATGTGTGTCATACATTATTTTATCTACTAAGCATGTTTAAATACTGTTGAATCTACAAAAAATAATTGTCTCTTACCGATAATATTAAAAATATTAAAATTTTTACAGACAAAATATTTGATAAATCACTGACACAATAAGGTTAGAACGCTCAGCGCCTCCGTGAAAAAATTGCTAACTAGTAAAAACGCAGAGTAACGGGAACACTATTTGGTAGTTGTCGATGTAATCTGGATTAACCTAGATTTAATTTAGATTAGGTTATGGCTAGGTTAAGTTATATTAAAGCCAGATAAATCCAGACTGCGAGGCCGGGGCTTCTTGATTCAAAATAAGAAAAATTAATTCAACTTTAATATACGTCAGAAAATAAGTTTCACTACGTCTATGTTTTTTTGTTTAGTAACGCGAGTTGTTGCCATAGTAACAACAAACAGAAATCGTTTAATAATGAAACTCCATTTGATTTACATTGGACTTTTATGCACGATTTGGATACTTTTACATACGATTATAATAATGGTATCCTTCACATACAATAATGTATTTATTAATATGTTCATTATGGTATGCGAGTAGATAAAAATAATTAAGGTTTCGTCCATCCCGTTCGATGCATTCTTGCAGGCAATGTCTAAAATTGGTCATTACATCACGGAGCATCTGATGAGGGATTCTTTCGATTTCCTGACGGATTCTCGCCTTCAGTTCTTCAAGAGTACAAGGCCGTTCTTGAAAAACTTTGCTCTTTAGGTAACCCGACAAGAAGAAAATCGCATGTGGCGAGATCGGGAGAATCGGGTGAATCCGGTTTGGTAAAACTTTATTGAGAGATTCATGTTTACACAGATTGTGTGGCTTGTGGCTCCATCTTGTTGAAATAAAATGTTATCATTTAGTCCCTGTTCACGAACGCGAGCAATGAAGAATGTTCGAATGGTTGTATAAGTTTAACACAACTTCCGAAAAGTTTTCCGCAGAGATATAAGATACAAAATACATCACGAAAAATGTATAGTCTTAACCATAACCTAACCTTATTTCCGTCAGTCAACGTAATTTTCGATTGAAAAAAGCTCTGAGTTACTGCCAAATCGCGACTAATGCCTGCCATAAACGCTACGGTATACCGGAGAGGTTACCAATGCAGGTTTGCCTGCGCAGGTCAACCGTACGTCGGTACGGTTGACAAAAACTACACAGGTCTATTCCCACACACGCTCCGGTCTACCTGCGCAGATAAACCTGCACAGGTAACCTCTTCGCTGGACTGTTGTGTGTATGGCGGGCATAAAGAAGTTTTACTTCAAAAACTGTCTGTCAAAAAACAAAAAAAATATTCAAACTTTGTGTGAAATACACAATTTAGTTTTGATTGATAGTTGTTCCGCATTGAAAACTTGCACATGAAATATTCATCGCAATTAGAGTTTGCCCTCTCACAACGAATTAAAGGGCTGCGAGGGGTGCGATTTTTATTCGAGAAATGTTTGTATCGACTGTTGCGTATAAATGCAAATACGGCGCGGCGTTCTCCGCATAGCGGATGCGAACGTTATTCACCTTCCGATAATAACACTAAAAGTTGAGCAGTGACAACAAACATTTGCATATCGAGTGCGCACCGATTCGCGCTTTGCTATGGGGGATGAGAAGCACCCCTCAGAAAAACCCGTGAGGGTGATTGCCGACAATGCTAGTCCTTCACACTAACCCCAAGCCGATTTATAAACAATCTGCTTTTAGATGATGCCTTATATTATTTCCGGCAACGACTCTCGCCGACTTGGCGGATACTTAGGTGACATCTGGCAAATCATCGAGGAAGTTTTGAAATTTAAGTGAGGATAAGAGGTTACAACTTGAAGTTGATTTAATTAAGGGTTTGTTTAAGGACCAAAGTAATTTCTGTGGACTACGATACCGGAATAGATCTTATCACACAACAGCGAGCAGACGTTATGTTAGCTGCCGTCGTTCAGAAGAAGGGACTGCGAAACATTGAATACAGTCAACCATATTTTTATAATTGGTTTGTACTCTGCGATAAAAGAAAAAATATGTTTAAAACAAATTTTATTTAGTTTGGTGCAAAAGTTTTAAACGCATTAGTTAACGCGTTTACTGTGTCATCTTAAGTTGTAATATTTGTTTTCTAGGTATCATCTTTATATAAAGAAACCGAAAGCAACAGCTTCGTCGTCCTCATACCTCCGAACACTAAACAACGAGCTTTGGTGTGCAAGTATTTGTTTGTTCCTCGTTTCAGCGTGTTTGTTATGGTTAACGATGCTAATTATTAATAAATACACGAACATAGATAAACGAATTAGTTTATCCTGCTGTATTTTAACGGTTGTCGGCGGCTTTTTTAACCAAGGTAACACAGGAACACAACGCAACACGCTTAATCTAATTTAAACATGTTTAATAGGATATGATGCCGGGATAACTTCTAGCTCAGGGAGACTTCAAACGCTAATAGCTTTACTCTTCGGCTTACTATTATATTCCTCAATGAATGGGGTATTAGTAGCGCAATTAGCCATATTCCAATTAGAGCTGCCATTTAAAACCCTAGAGGAAGTTTCTTCTAAAAGAACTCACTCCCTCTGTGTACGCACGAACAGCTTCGTATACAACGATTTCTTAGTGAGATCTCGGCTTTACAAAAATATGAAAATATCTGTAATTTGTATTCGTTTCAGGACGGCAATGGTAGTATCCTACCGGAATGGAGAAACGTCTTGAATGGTCCGGGATGTTTGGATATAAACCGGCAAGAGAACGTGGCGAGGGTTATTTGTCGTGAACGCGTTGCGGTCTTGGAGAGTAGAATTGTGATTTCGACTGTGCGCAGGAGGTTCAAGCTCCCCTGCGAGCTGGCGTTCCTCAAAGATAAACTCTTTAGTAGACCCAATTCGTTTATTCTGTCGAAGGAGTTTAGGCATAAGGACCTTATTAAGCGCCAGTAAGTCAGTGAGTTTGTAATTGGCTTTCAGTCGCCGGCCCGCCGCCGCCGATGCTCTTATCAACCCCGCTGACGGTGCTGCTTTCTTTTCGCACAATTTGCTCTCACAGCTTTTATTAGAAATTAATTCTTTATCCACTTACTCAAGCACAAAGCTTTATCTTCATCCGCAACATTTCTGCACGAATACGTGTTAAATCAGATTTACTATTTATAGAATTCATTATAACCTAAATAATTACAGGATTTTAATTCTAAATTTGTATTAACAAAGCTCAAAGTCGTTCTTTCCACAGAAAATTAACTTCGTATTGCAGTGTATCTCCAATCGAAAGGTTGCTACCATCATATTTATTGGTTGCAACTCTGGATAATTGAGTTAGGCCGTATGTGTCTTTCGATGATCCTGTTTCCTGTGAGCTTTCATTGTACTATCAATTATATCAGCGCGTATTTGGGTTCTCCTATTATGTGGTATATGGTGTGAATTATTTCCAATTCTTTTTGCATTTTATTTAAGACTTAAGTGTTTATTACCTTAACTGTCAATGGAATACGCCAACATTATGCAGTAACACAATATTTCGAAAGCATTCAGTTTGTCTAAGTGAGAGTTCACGCGTCAACGTATCATCGTATTTTGTATTCAAGAAAGACATCTATGTAGATGTGATTTAACCTAAACGTATTTCCGTCAGCCAACGTTATTTGCGATTGCAAAAAGATCTGAGTTACTGCCAAGTCGCGGATAGTAGTAGTTTATGATACAAAGGCCCGTTTTTATTTTATCTACTCATACACCAAAATGAACACAATAATAAATTCATTATTGTATGTGCAGGATGCCATTATTATAATCGTATGTAAAAGTATCCAAATCGTGCGTAAAAGTCCAATGAAAATCAAATGGAGTTTAATTATTAAACGATTTATGTTTGTTGTTACTATAGCAAGAGTAAAATAAATACATTATTGTATATGAAAGATGCCATTATTATAATCGTGTGTAAAAGTATACAAATCGTGCGTAAAAGTCCAATGTAAATCAAATGGAGTTTCATTATTTAACGATTTCTGTTTGTTGTTACTATGGCAACAACTATATTAAAATTGAAATAATCTTTCTTATTTTGAATCAAGAAGTCTCGGTCTCTCAGCCTGGATTTATCTGGCTCTTATATAACTTAACATAACCAAAATCTAATCTAGATTAAATCTAGATTTACCTAGATTACATCGACAACGACCAAATAGTGTATCCGTCACTGTGCATTTTTACTAGTTTACAATTTTTTCCACAGAGGCGCTGAACATTCTAACCTTATTGTGTCAGTGATTTGAAGTATGTTGTCTGTCAAAATTACTATTTTTACAATATTTTAGTTAAGAAACTATAATTTTTTTTTAGATTCAATATGTCAGAAAATTTATTTTCACTACGTCTATGTTTTTAATTTAGTGACGCGAGTTCTTGCCATAGTAACAACAAACAGAAATCGTTTAATAATAAAACTCCATTTGATTTATATTGGTCCTTTACGCACGATTTGGATACTTTTGCACACGATTATTATAATGGCATCCTTCACATACAATAATGTATTTATTAATGTGTTCATTTTGGTGTGCTAGTAGATAAAGAAGTTTTACTTCAAAAACATTTGAGTTAAATTAAGATAAACTTGCGAGAAAAGAAAAATAACCTTCTCTTCTTTGATTTGAAGCAAATAAAAAGGATCCCTTACACCGCATTTTCCTTTCCATGTAAAATTCAAACCAGGCATGCATTATAATCCCTCCGCATACATTTCAGGAAAGCGAATTATTTGACACCGAATTGATACACACATTCCATATCGGATTCCTTATTTATTCCGAAAATTGAATCCGATTTTATTACAGAATGAAGCGACTGCTCAGTTACGGCGTACTCACTCGCATCGAGAATCAGTGGGTAACCGAGAAAGTCGACAATAATCAAGACCAGGTCACCATTTCCCAGGTCACAATCAACCACGTGTTCGGAATATTGTTAACACTCATCATTTGTATGCTTCTTAGTCTCCTATTGCTAATTATTGAAATAGCTTATCATAGATATTTAGGAAATGCATAGTGACATGAATAAGTAGGAATAATTTTCGGAACTACTATCAAGTTTAGGATTTGAAATATTGTGGTTAAATAGAAAATTATTTAGCAAATTAAATAGCACAGGAAGTAGTTGTTTTAACATGTAGTCTTAAAAAGACTTAAGAATATTATAGAGCTAGGGAAAAGTTGAATATAATTCAGGCTATATTTCGCCTTCAATAAGTTTATATGATTATCTATAATGTAGTATGGTTTCACCAATAGTAAATTATATCGTGAGTAAAAGTCCAATGTAAATCAAATGGAGTTTCAATATTAAACGATTACTGTTTATATATGTTACTATGGCAACAACTTGCGTCACAAAACAAAGACGTAGTGAAAAAAGGCTACACCGGTAATTTGCTTGCACTCGAAACCATCTTCAGTGTTAAGTTTAGATCTTCGGCGCACCAAGACTACAAATAAAGGTTCCCAGTCTAAACCCTGCTTGCTCTGGTATTATGCTTTCGTCTACTTTACCAGATATGCGATTCAGTATCAACTTTTTGAAGACCATTTAAATCAATAACCTGCTAAGTTCATGTCTCTCTACCAAAATGTCAAATTACCTACCTTTCCAAACCTAACCTTTCCAAGTTATAATTCAAACAGCAAAGCTGCACTGATGATAGATATATCTCGAAACGCGTCTGCATATGGCCATTCATTTAAGTTAAATAGAAAGACATGGTTTAAAAAACAATGTTATTTATCATTTGTTTAGTTATTGGAAAGTTATTTATCTAGGTCTTGTTTAGTATCACGAAAGTATGCAGAACCGAATACATACCAGGTCTTACTCCAGAATCCGCAGACCTATTGAAGAGGTACAGAACCCTATATTAGGCGACCCCTTCTCAGAGGATACCCTAAATACGGGCGCAGATCTGATGCAAGCAATCTCTAGAGCAAACTCTGATAAGTAGCGAACGATGATGGAAGATCTGGATATAAAGCAGAACAGCCTACGTGCCTGGAAACTTATAAAAAATCTTATCAACGACCCCACAAGTGCTAATCCGAACATGACACCGGATGACTCCAGAGCAGATGGCACACCAACTGCTAATGAACGGAAAGACCCAAAGAAAGGCCCCCAAAACTCAAAAACAAAGGACAACAACAAATCCAAACAACGAAACCGTCTGGCTAGCTGAGCCATTCACAAACAGTGAATTAAAAACCGCAATTAACAGCTTAAAAATAACAACTGGAGGACTAGATCAGTGGTCGCGAACCTATGGCACGCGTGTCACAGCTGACACTTAAAAAAATTTAATTGGCACGCGAACTACTTCTCACGCATGCCTCTAAACTTCTTAAACTATCATTTCTAAAATAAATTTTTAAGTTTCTCAATCTACTTTTGTGCAACATCAATTGTGTAAAATATAAGACGTGTTCAAAATCCACCGATTGGTTTGTCCGTAATTGCAAAAGGCGCACAAAAATTTTCAAATTTAAAAAAATATACAATTTACGTCGTATTTACAAAGCTACAATTTTGAAATGTGGGAATTTGTGAGATCTCTTAAGAATATCAAATCATACCACGTTTTATCAAAATCCGTCGATTGGTTTGCCCGTAATTTGAAAAGGCGCACAAAAATTTACTAATTTTTAAAATTTACGAAAGTCGTATTTACAAAGCTATAATTTTGAAAATTGGGAATTTGTGAGATCTCATATGAATATCATATCATACTACGTTTTATCAAAAACCGTCGATTGGTTTGCCCGTAAATTCAAAAGGCGCACAAAAATTTCCAAAATTCACTAAAGCCGTATTTACATAGCTACAATTTTGAAATTTGGTAATTTGTGAGATCTCGTAAGAATATCAAATCATACTACGTTTTATCAAAATCCGGTGATTGGCTTGCCCTTAATTTCACAAGGCGCACAAAAATTTCCAAAATTCACGAAAGCCGTATTTACAAAGCTACAATTTTCAAATTTGGTAATTTGTGCTATCTTGTAAGAATATCAATTCATACCAAGTTTCATCAAAATCCGTCGATTGCTTTGTCCGTAATTGCAAAAGACGCATAAAAATTTACAAATTTCATAAATGCACGAAAACCGTATTTACAAAGCTACAATTTTGAAATTTGGGAATTTGTGTGAGATTTCGTAAGAATATCAAATCATACAATGTCTTATCAAAATTCGTCGATTGGTTAACCCGTACTTTCAAAAGGCGCACAAAACACGTCAACTATTCACGGTAATACGCTAAAGCTACGGTTTCCTAGGAAAGCAGTGCCGTCAGGTAGCGGCCGTAATGTTACAGTGAATGACATCACAAAAAACGTGTTCATAGAACCTAAGGGATGCTGTTTGCTAGAAAGCGGTGGCCACCTCCGTAACATAAAATAGCGGCACCATCGCATATCTGCCGGAGAACAGTACGGCGACGAACAGTTCTTGCAAAAAAATTGGCACGCGGCCGGAAAAAGGTTTTTTTTTAACAAATAAAACATTTTGGAACTGCAACCATTGCATGGTAGTAGAAGTAAGATGTGCGAGTGTTTTACAGAAAGTTTAGTTGAGATTATAATCGCTGGTAGTTCGCTAGCGTCGAATTTCCAGCGCAGCCTACGACAGAAAGGGCCACGAAAACCGCAAAAAGCCAAGTAATCATACCAGGAGAACAGGAAAGAGAAAAGGGGGCTGAGTGTAAGGAATCATAAAGAAGAAAGAAAAAAGCAAAGATAACGGTAGCAAAAAGAAAGAAAAAAAAAAGAAAGGCCAACATGGAGTATAGTGAGAAGGAACGCAGTTCCGATAGTTAACAGGCCAACCCATTCCATTGCATGGATCGCAAACTTAATGAACTGCTGTGCAAGGAAGTCCCAAAAATAGAGGAAGGCTCGAGTAGTCGCGCTGTTAAAACCGGGAAAGTATCATTATTAGTATGAGTATCATTACAATGTCATCTCTACAAGGTCTTTGAAAAATTGATACTGAATCGCATATCAGGTAAAGTAGACGAAACCATAATATCAGAGCTAGCAGGGTTTAGACCGGGAAGGTCTTGCTGCACCCAAGTTCTAAACTTAACACAATACATTGAAGATGGCTTCGAGCGCAAGCAAATTACCGTGTATGTATGTATACCGTGTGTGTAGCCTTTATAGACCTGACAGCGACATATGATACCGTAAATCACCAAAAGGCAGTGGAGAAATTGTACAATCTTAAGAAGAATTATTGCCTAGCTGGACTGGTGAAAACTCTGTTGCAGAAAAGGCGCTTCTATGTTACTCTGCAGGGAAAAAGGAGTCGATGGAGAGACCAGAGGAACGGGCTACCACAAGGAAGTGTACTGGCTCCTATGCTTTTCAACATATACACAAATGATCAACCAACAGACACGTCGCTTCATCTATGCGGATGACACAACCATCCCCGCACAGGGGAAAATCTTCGAAGAAGTCGAGAATAAACTACTATAGCCTTGGAAAACATGGCACAGTACTACGACATAAACCAGCTGAAGCCGAACTCCAGCAAAACCCAGGAATGTGCATTTCACCTGAGAAATAAGGATGCACGCAAGAAACTGCAAATCACATGGAGAGAACAAGAACTCGAAACATGCGACACTCCAAAGTACCTGGGCGTAAAACTGGACCGCAACACTATCTTTCCAAAAACACTGCCAGGATACAAAGGCCAAATGTAGTGGGGAACGTACTTCGGCCCTTGCTCTCTGTTTCTTCGCTGCCGAGTACGCGGCACCAGTGTGCTATAACTTGGTTCACGCAAGACATCGACGTGGCTTTAAACGGGACGTGCAGGATTATAACAGGCTGCCTGAGACCGACACCTGTGGAGAAGCTATACTATCTATCTGGAATTGCCCCAGCACACGTCAGACGCAAAGTAGCATCCGAAACGGAGCGGCAGAAGCAGATTGGAGATAGGCGATACCCTCTACACGACCAACAACCAGAAAGGCGACGACTTAAATAAAGGAAGAGCTTTCTCCAACATATGCAACAACTGCAGACATGCCCAAAACAACGCCGCATAGAACTATGGAACCCAGAGAGGAGTTGCCACCGGGAAAACTTTTACCATACGCGACATGGAAATCACTGAACAGACAAAGGACAGGAGTGACGCGCTGCAAATCAGGATGAGATGGGCAATGCCTGTGTGAATGCGGGGGCTTCAGAGCGACAGCCACCTTCTCAGATGTCCCAACATGGGAGAGGCATGCACGATGGAAGACCTAATTGTGGCAAATGACAGTTCGATAGATGCTACCAACTTTTGGAATGGAGGGGCCTGAATGTAAACACTGGTGTGTCGGACTCGGAAATGAATTAATGACCACGAAACTGGACTGGGGGCTAGCAAATAACATACAAATATCTATTGTATAATTCAATATCCTGTGTGGTATTAGCAAAGGAAGTGGTTGTTTCGACATGAGATTTGTATTGTAGTTTTAAAATGACAATAATATCATAGAGCTAAGGAAAAGTTGAATATATTTATATATTTAGGCTATATTTCGCCTTTAATTAGTTTAGAAAATTATTTATTCGATAATCTAGATGTTTTCTTTGCAGTGAATCAATCTTGGTAGTGTTTAACTTTAAACGTCTTGTATCTTCTAAACTACTAAAACCAATTGTTTGAAATCTTCATTAAATAAAAGAGGAAAAAATACAAAATGAATGATCTGTAATTATTGTTGGTCCTTACTTTACTAGTACCTACTTTGTGAGATTAAGTATTAATATTTTGTAAGTCTTTGTCAAGACAAGATTGTACGCTTTTGCAGGTTTTGTTACGCGATATTTAGTCCTATTTAACACATACAAACTTTAATTTACTTAATGTTGTTTTCCTTTCAAAAATTTTAATTTGATTTATGCATACTATCAGCCCTTTCAAACGGAACTTATTTTACGACTGCTCTTTTTATTCCATTCATGTCTGTAGATCGTTACTCCAAGATTGATGGATATCTAGCGAAAATTCGATTGAAAGTGCACGCCTTGAATCTATTTCTGTTTTGGGTGAACAGTTTCTGTGTATGAGTCGGCGTGTGTATGCAGAGACGAAATTTAAAATAATCTAAATGATGTATTAGCCTTTGGGAGTTTGTCCCCTCTCCAAGCGATGTTTACGCGTGATTAATGGAGGCCAACAAAAAGTATTATAATCTGCAGGAATGGATGAAAATCGGCGAAATATTAATTTGCAAAAACCGTAAAGCAAAGCTGAATATACAGTGTGGAAACTTTAACTGGAATAAAATTTATTATTTCGATATAGGCGATTTTTGCAAAAAATCCCAAAACATGTTACATATTGTTTTTTCTTGTCCTCATTTTATATGTTGTTTGTTTATCTATTTTCGGAAGGGCCCAACCACCTCCGAGAGGTATATAGGTGCCCTAAGAGGCATATCAAGTGACACCTCGTTTGAAAAATCTCTTTGCAAGGAATGCAACAAACTATTTAATTCTTCAATATTTTCAAAGCCCAAGTGATAAAAAAAGGAAACCAATTTTATAACTTGAATACTATTTAATGCAACAATTGTTCAAAATGGGCACCGTTTCTTTCATGGCAAAATGCAAATGGAAGATAACGTGCATCTCTAATGTTTTGTAACATTCCTGGTGTGACTTAATATGTTGCTTATGGTCCTCAATGTCGACTTACTCTTACTCTTAAGAGTATGACTGACTTACTGACTTACTCTTGAGATATCCTCACAAAAAAGTCAGTGGGACTAAGATTCGGAGATCTCACCGGCCATTCAATGCGACTCTTCTTCGAATTCATCTATTGGGAAAAACGTCAAAAGTTATGAATTTTATTCCAGTTAAAGTTTCCACACTGTTTATAGATTTTTGAAGGAATTTTGAGAAAAACTGTGTTGGATTAACATAACTTTAATATAAACTTCTCTACGTGATAATAAAACAAACAGCAAATAACGAAATGTTTCGCCGGCGGAAATTATTGCCGAGAAACTTTTAACTGGAAGCTTTGGATTATTGCTAGTCCCGTCAGTTAGACACGCAATTACAATTTAATTCGTGAAATTAATCCGACTGATACATATTTTTTATTCCCCGGCGAAATTTAATAAAATCGTCCCCGCTAATTACGTAATTAAATATCCTCCGGTTTGTACGACACAGAAATATTAATTTCGGTTCCATTTAACAGTCTTTAGTGAATTAATTGAATCGTTCGCGCAACGCTAAAATCCTTTGAATGCAATTTATGTATTTACATGGGTTTATTAAATTTAATTTAAACGAAATATTAATTTATAAGTAAGAGGATTACATATGTATCACATTATTGTATCTAATGAATACATTAAAACAGACGCACTAGACAGCCAAGACTAGACAGACAAGACCTTTTTTGTCTTCTTTGTATTTAGAGGAGAAGAAAATACATTACGTACAAACCGCGTTTTTTCTTCTTTTGTTAAATACCCTTCCTCTGGGAACTACCTTATCGGTTTTACTTCAGAAGGTGGTTCTTTTAGCCGTGTTTTCTTATTCATGTATTTTCTTAGCGGCTGCCTCTTCTCGATCTTTCTCACGTAATATATCTGTGGTAGAATCACTTATAGCCTTCCGCTTTTTTAGATTTCTTAGCATCTCTCCGAGCACGTTTTTCGGGGCAAATTTATAGTTTACTGTTGCTTCCGCATTTTGTCGTTACCCATTCCAAACACACAAAAAGGTGTTGTATGCGTATCTAACGGCCGGTCCAGGCGCTCCGTATTGCACAACCTTTTGTCTGCGCAGTCTTAAGACAGAATGAACGTTGCAATTTGTAGAGCATCTACACGCTGCAGATATATCTGTATATTTCGCACAGTTTTAGTGAAATCCTCATGGAGGGGGAACTATTCTGGTCATTTTTGAACAAAATGAATCGGAAAACAGAGCTATCGTCTATATGAGCCGACTTGTCTGCACAGTTCATGGATATCTATGCTCTTTATCTCAGTTATCGCTGCAACTGTACCGTCTCCGATCAGTTTTCAAAACTGCGTAGTTTTTCTATCTACACGCAACGTTTTATCTGCAACGTGTTGAACTGCGCAGACAAAAGGTTGTGCAAAACGCAGCGTCTGGACCGGCCTTAGGACACACAAAAAAGGTGTGGTATGCGTCGTCTTTAACTTTGTTGCTTGTAAACGCATTGTACTTTCTCTCAACTTGAACCTATGTAAACATGATCTGAAGCATCCATGACCAGACATTTGAATGTAACAACATTTTGATTTTATCATCAGTTATCTTCTTCTTTCTCTCATTATAAGCAGGCCTGCCTGTTGATCCATCAATATGGTCGGTCAAGGTTGCGCCTATTGTCGCTCCACCGCTTTCTGGGTCTCCCTGAGCTTCTTTTCCCTCTTGGTGAATTATTCCGTGCTACTTCGGACAAGCCTGGTGTTGTCCATCCGGTCCACGTGGCTGTGCCACAACTCTTTTCGTTCTTCTACCTAATCGTTTATGGGTTGTACGTCGGATATTTGCCTTAGCTCCGTGTTCTTCATCCTGTCCATTAAGGTTTTATTGTTGATCTTTCGTATCACCGACATTTCCACGCTCTCCAGTATGCTTTGTGTTGTTGTAACAATGCGAGTTTCTGCTGTGTATGTGGCTATTGATCTGATTACAGTCTTGTAGATGCGTGATTTCGTGTGTGTGTGGTTTCGTGAGTGTTTAGGTATTTGTTTTAAAAAATGACCCCGTTCAGGCATCCAGCAATTCTTGATGCTTTCATGACTTGCAGCCTGACGCCTGCTTCTAAATCCCCAAAAGCCGATATCTCGACCCCCAGGTAATTTAATCAATTGTTGAATGATTTGGCCATATACCTCTAATTTACATCGTATTACATCGGGACCTTTGTTGTTGTCAAGCATTTCGTTTTATGTGTTGATAAGGCCATGTTTAATTGCTTGTCTGTCTGATTAAATGTGTGTAGCAGTTTTTGGAGGTTGTCCCCACTGTCGGCGATGATCGCTGCATCGTCTGCGCAGTAGATAGTTGAAATTTCTTTAGTGCCCATTGGGTAACCCTTACCTTGGCTGGTTTTTAACCCATCATCAGGTATGAGTCTATATATCCATCTGCCCTTCCCGATTTTTTCCCAAGCAGCTTGCTATCTCTATAAAGTGTCTTGTTTAAAACTATCTCGCTTCCTATATAGGTCTATACATTTCCCTTCTCTACACCATGTGAAGTTGCATGGGAATGACTGAGTCTATCACCATTAGAGCATCCGTGGAAGTTGTTCAGTAACATGAACTTAAACGTAACGCCATCGTTCTCTACACCCCATTTATATTGTGTCTCCAGATCTGTTCATATTGGTGCCCCGTAGAGCATCGCTGACTTCACAACAGAAGGAAGAAGTCTTTGGTTCATCAGTTTGGAGATTGCCGCGGTAGGTTTAGCAGCTTTCACCGGGACAGCTTCTGTGTGTTTTGTGAAAGTCATTCGCTTGTCTATCGCAACTCCTAGATATATGACCTGGTTTCTTGGTTCTATAATTGTTCCGCTGATATCGAATTCAACTTTTTTGACTTTCTTAAACCCTGTTAGCAATACTGCCTCTGTATTTCAGATCCAGATCAGAATATTAGTATTTCAGACCAGAAGCAGTAGTGCCTACAGAACTGTCTCCAGAGAAGCGGTTCTAGTGATAGCAGGAATAGCGCCAATAGAACTATTAGTTCAGAACAGATCTAAGATCTACGCAGCCAGACATGGAACTACTACGATCAGCAAGAAAGAAATAAAGAAAATAGGAAGGGCGGAATTACTCCGGGCGGGGCAAAATGACTGGAAAGCCAGCGAAAAGGGTCAATGGACAAGGTTGCTGACAAGGGATGTGGCAAAATGGGTAGAGAGGAAGCATGGAGAGCTGAATTATCATCGAAACCAAGTCCTCAGCGGACATGGATGTTTTAGGGATTATCTCCACAAGATCGGGAGAGCTCCCGGCAGCTACTGTAAATAGAAGGGAAAATGACAGCGTGACGCACACCATCTACAACTGCGACAGGTGGGACACAGAAAGAAACAAGTTGCCATACGATATAGAACCTCGGAACACTATAGAGTTCATGCTGGAATCTGAAAACAACTGGAACAGCATCCAGAAAGTCATATATGACATAATGAGCTCCAAAGAGAAGAACGAGAGAAGCAGACAGAAGGCAAAAAAAACAACGCGTAAACTCGAACCAAAACCAGCAGCTGGACGCCGAAAGTAAGGCAAGGAAGAAGACGATGAAGGTGCAAGTTCTATTGTATAAATGTATGTATGTATAAATCTGTGTTGTTGTACCCATTGTGCGATTTTTTCTAAAGCGCATTCTTATTTTCTAATTATTCGCTCGTGTTTTGCCTTTACTATAAAGGTAAGATCATCCGCATAAACGATCGAATGCAGTCCATCTTCCGGGCATATTCCAAGAACATCGTCATATAGGACGTTCCATAGGGTAGGTCCGAGGACCGATCCTTGTGGAACCCATTTTCGAGGTCAGTTTCCAAAATTATGTCAGGACTTTAGGTAGTTTCTGATTATTTTTTTATTGGCGGGACCGTACCTTCTTCTGGTCTAAAGCGCTCGTTATCATCTGCCACGATGTACTGTTGAACGATTTTTTATGTCTTGCTCTATTAAAGCGCGTAATTTCCTGGTGTGTCTTGTGATATCATTCCTTGCCTCTGTTGCAATGTCCATCCCATTCTGTATTGCATCGATGGTACAGCAATCATCTCCAAAGTCATAATGTCGGTTCGATAACTTTTCCAGATCAGTCTGTAATCTTTCCTAGAGAAAGCTTATGATCGGGTGCCCCGTCGGGAGGTAAGGAGATGCATGAGATGCAAGGTAGTACCGGAGAAGTATATGCGCATCGTTCAGGATATATACCGTAGAGCAAGTACACAAATTAGAAGCAGTGTAGGATTGTCAGATGCTATAGCGGTTCAAGTAGATCATCACCAAGGAACTGCACTAAGCCCCTATATTTTTGATCTTATAATGGATGTCTTCTCTAAAAGATTAAGAGAACAAATAGCATACACCAAAGAGCTGTCCTTGGTGTATGCTATTTGCAGATGCTATTATGCAGCACACACAGGGAAGAGCTTGAATATAAACTGGAATGCTGGAGAAGAGCCATAGAGGACAGAGGCCTTAAAATCAGTAGGAATAAGACCGAATACCTGTGCCTTGGAGGAATTAGAAATGAAACTATTCAGATGGATGGTAGCCAGCTACAGACAAGGCACAGTTTCAAGTATTTGGGATCCAATATATCTGACGATGGCAATCTAGATCTGGAAACTACCCACCGAATTCAGGCTGCTTGGTTAAACTGGAAAAGGTTATCTGGTATTCTCTGTGACAGGAGACTGAATATCCAAGTAAAGGATAAAGCCTATAAATGTGCAGTAACACCTGCAAAGCTACATGGAGCAGAAACTTGGCCAACAGTGCAGTCACAGTGCAAGCAAGACTAGACAGACAAGACTAGACAGACAAGACTAGACAAACAAGACTAGACAGACAAGACTAGACAGACAAGACTAGACAGACAAGACTAGACAGACAAGACTAGACAGACAAGACTAGACAGACAAGACTAGACAGACAAGACTAGACAGACAAGACTAGACAGACAAGACTAGACAGACAAGACCAGACAGACAAGACCAGACAGACAAGACTAGACAGACAAGACTAGACAGACAAGACTAGACAGACAAGACTAGACAGACAAGACTAGACAGACAAGACTAGACAGACAAGACTAGACAGACAAGACTAGACAGACAAGACTAGACAGACAAGACTACACAGACAAGACTAGACAGACAAGACTAGACAGACAAGACTAGACAGACAAGACTAGACAGACAAGACTAGACAGACAAGACTAGACAGACAAGACTAGACAGACAAGACTAGACAGACAAGACTAGACAGACAAGACTAGACAGACAAGACTAGACAGACAAGACTAGACAGACAAGACTAGACAGACAAGACTAGACAGACAAGACTAGACAGACAAGACTAGACAGACAAGACTAGACAGACAAGACTAGACAGACAAGACTAGACAGACAAGACTAGACAGACAAGACTAGACAGACAAGACTAGACAGACAAGACTAGACAGACAAGACTAGACAGACAAGACTAGACAGACAAGACTAGACAGACAAGACTAGACAGACAAGACTAGACAGACAAGACTAGACAGACAAGACTAGACAGACAAGACTAGACAGACAAGACTAGACAGACAAGACTAGACAGACAAGACTAGACAGACAAGACTAGACAGACAAGACTAGACAGACAAGACTAGACAGACAAGACTAGACAGACAAGACTAGACAGACAAGACTAGACAGACAAGACTAGACAGACAAGACTAGACAGACAAGACTAGACAGACAAGACTAGACAGACAAGACTAGACAGACAAGACTAGACAGACAAGACTAGACAGACAAGACTAGACAGACAAGACTAGACAGACAAGACTAGACAGACAAGACTAGACAGACAAGACTAGACAGACAAGACTAGACAGACAAGACTAGACAGACAAGACTAGACAGACAAGACTAGACAGACAAGACTAGACAGACAAGACTAGACAGACAAGACTAGACAGACAAGACTAGACAGACAAGACTAGACAGACAAGACTAGACAGACAAGACTAGACAGACAAGACTAGACAGACAAGACTAGACAGACAAGACTAGACAGACAAGACTAGACAGACAAGACTAGACAGACAAGACTAGACAGACAAGACTAGACAGACAAGACTAGACAGACAAGACTAGACAGACAAGACTAGACAGACAAGACTAGACAGACAAGACTAGACAGACAAGACTAGACAGACAAGACTAGACAGACAAGACTAGACAGACAAGACTAGACAGACAAGACTAGACAGACAAGACTAGACAGACAAGACTAGACAGACAAGACTAGACAGACAAGACTAGACAGACAAGACTAGACAGACAAGACTAGACAGACAAGACTAGACAGACAAGACTAGACAGACAAGACTAGACAGACAAGACTAGACAGACAAGACTAGACAGACAAGACTAGACAGACAAGACTAGACAGACAAGACTAGACAGACAAGACTAGACAGACAAGACTAGACAGACAAGACTAGACAGACAAGACTAGACAGACAAGACTAGACAGACAAGACTAGACAGACAAGACTAGACAGACAAGACTAGACAGACAAGACTAGACAGACAAGACTAGACAGACAAGACTAGACAGACAAGACTAGACAGACAAGACTAGACAGACAAGACTAGACAGACAAGACTAGACAGACAAGACTAGACAGACAAGACTAGACAGACAAGACTAGACAGACAAGACTAGACAGACAAGACTAGACAGACAAGACTAGACAGACAAGACTAGACAGACAAGACTAGACAGACAAGACTAGACAGACAAGACTAGACAGACAAGACTAGACAGACAAGACTAGACAGACTAGACAGACAAGACTAGACAGACAAGACTAGACAGACAAGACTAGACAGACAAGACTAGACAGACAAGACTAGACAGACAAGACTAGACAGACAAGACTAGACAGACAAGACTAGACAGACAAGACTAGACAGACAAGACTAGACAGACAAGACTAGACAGACAAGACTAGACAGACAAGACTAGACAGACAAGACTAGACAGACAAGACTAGACAGACAAGACTAGACAGACAAGACTAGACAGACAAGACTAGACAGACAAGACTAGACAGACAAGACTAGACAGACAAGACTAGACAGACAAGACTAGACAGACAAGACTAGACAGACAAGACTAGACAGACAAGACTAGACAGACAAGACTAGACAGACAAGACTAGACAGACAAGACTAGACAGACAAGACTAGACAGACAAGACTAGACAGACAAGACTAGACAGACAAGACTAGACAGACAAGACTAGACAGACAAGACTAGACAGACAAGACTAGACAGACTAGACAGACAAGACTAGACAGACAAGACTAGATAGACAAGACTAGACAAACAAGACTAGACAGACAAGACTAGACAGACAAGACTAGACAGACAAGACTAGACAGACAAGACTAGACAGCCAATACTAGACAGACAATACTAGACAGACAAGACTAGACAGACAAGATAGACAGACAAGACTAGACAGACAAGACTAGACAGACAAGCCTAGACAGACAAGCCTAGACAGACAAGACTAGACAGACAAGACTAGACAGACAAGACTAGACAGACAAGACTAGACAGACAAGACTAGACAGACAAGACTAGACAGACATGACTAGACAGACAGGACTAGACAGACAAGACTAGACAGACAAGACTAGACAGACAAGACTAGACAGACAAGACTAGGCAGACAAGACTAGACAGACAAGACTAGACAGACAAGACTAGACAGACAAGACTAGACAGACAAGACTAGACAGACAAGACTAGACAGGCAAGACTAGACAGACAAGACTAGACAGACAAGACTAGACAGACAAGACTAGACAGACAAGACTAGACAGACAAGACCAGACAGACAAGACTAGACAGACAAGACCTATATTTAAGAAGGGAGATAAAAATGACATGGCGAACTATAGACCTATCAGTATATTATCCTCTTTTGCAAAGGTTGTAGAGAAGATCTTTCAAGTAAGAATAGTATCCTTTCTACAGAAATATAATACCATTAGCGTCTGCCAGCATGGTTTTATCAAAGGAAAAAGTGTAGAAACAGCTTGTTTCCAATATATTGATAATGTCTACAAGCAACTTGATAACCAAGACATCCCTTCCGGTATTCTCGTCGATTTATCGAAGGCTTATGATACTGTTGACCACAATATTCTTCTAAATAAAATGGAAAAGTATGGAATCAGAGGGACAGCGCTAGAATGGGTGAAGTCTTACTTATCCAACCGTAAGCAGATCGCGAAAATTGAAACACCTTACGGCTTTGTAACATCTACAACGAGAACAGTCAGGACGGGGATACCTCAAGGGAGTATCTTGGGCCCTATCCTATTTACTATTTATGTCAACGATCTGCCTACAGCAATAGACAATACATCAGCCCTAATGGTTAACTACGCGGACGACACTAGTCTCCTTCTCAAAAACCGTAGCGTGGAAGAAGTTCATACTAATTCAACATTGGTAATGAACCGGTTGATAAACTGGTTCAATTCAAACCGTTTAGTAATTAACAAGGACAAAACCAACATCATTATATTTAAAACAAAAAGAAGTTTGAAACTTTATCCTGAAAATATTGCCATAGGGAACGATCTGTTTGCTGCAAAACAATCTGTAAGACTTCTAGGAGTGATAGTTGATAACACCTTAGACTGGGGAAACCATATTTTAGCATTAATGTGCAAATTGAATAAAGCCGCTTATGCACTAAGAATCCTCCAACCCGCCGTGGGCTTAGAAGTCTTACGTATTGTATATTTTGCCAATTTCCATTCCCATCTCCGCTATGGCATTATTTTTTGGGGCACCGGTAAGGATATTAAATGTCTATTTAGAATTCAAAAGCAAGCTATCAGAATATTATATAATCTAGAATACAGGACATCTTGTCGTGGGAAATTTAAAATCGCGAAAATCCTGACAGTTGTTGGAACCTACATCTATGAACTACTGGTTTTCATATATAAACACCGAAAGTATTTTGAGAATTATTTAGTCTCACACAGTCAAAACACCAGACAAGTTCATCAAGCCTACAACATACCCCATCATAAGTTGACGTTGACTGAGAAAAATCCTACATATACCGGTATAAAGCTCTTCAATGCATTGCCTAGAGAGATCAGATTCGTAATGGGGTTAAGAAATTATAAACATAAGGTATTTGAATATATCAACAACATGGAACCTTACACAATGGAGGAGTTTTTTATGTTTCAATCCGGCCAAAAATCTTATACCTTTTAAAAAAAGTGTCTTTTACCTTTGCATTTAATTTATTTATTTTAATTTATTTATTTATATTTATTAGTGTATTAATGTTTGTACTTATTAGCAGTACTTAATCTGTATTTAATACTATGATATTGGTCTTGTTAGTTGCATTATCATGGTATATGTTTTACTGACACATTTCATTTAGTATTTTTATTCACTTTTGTATAAACTACTTTATTAATGAAATAAATATCTTTTGATTTGATTTGATTTGATTTGACTAGACAGACAAGACTAGACAGACAAGACTAGACAGACAAGACTAGACAGACAAGACTAGACAGACAAGACTAGACAGACAAGACTAGACAGACAAGACTAGACAGACAAGACTAGACAGACAAGACTAGACAGACAAGACTAGACAGACAAGACTAGACAGACAAGACTAGACAGACAAGACTAGACAGACAAGACTACACAGACAAGACTAGACAGACAAGACTAGACAGACAAGACTAGACAGACAAGACTAGACAGACAAGACTAGACAGACAAGACTAGACAGACAAGACTAGACAGACAAGACTAGACAGACAAGACTAGACAGACAAGACTAGACAGACAAGACTAGACAGACAAGACTAGACAGACAAGACTAGACAGACAAGACTAGACAGACAAGACTAGACAGACAAGACTACACAGACAAGACTACACAGACAAGACTACACAGACAAGACTAGACAGACAAGACTAGACAGACAAGACTAGACAGACAAGACTAGACAGACAAGACTAGACAGACAAGACTAGACAGACAAGACTAGACAGACAAGACTAGACAGACAAGACTAGACAGACAAGACTAGACAGACAAGACTAGACAGACAAGACTAGACAGACAAGACTAGACAGACAAGACTAGACAGACAAGACTAGACAGACAAGACTACACAGACAAGACTACACAGACAAGACTACACAGACAAGACTAGACAGACAAGACTAGACAGACAAGACTAGACAGACAAGACTAGGCAGACAAGACTAGACAGACAAGACTAGACAGACAAGACTAGACAGACAAGACTAGACAGACAAGACTAGACAGACAAGACTAGACAGACAAGACTAGACAGACAAGACTAGACAGACAAGACTAGACAGACAAGACTAGACAGACAAGACTAGACAGACAAGACTAGACAGACAAGACTAGACAGACAAGACTAGACAGACAAGACTAGACAGACAAGACTAGACAGACAAGACTAGACAGACAAGACTACACAGACAAGACTACACAGACAAGACTACACAGACAAGACTAGACAGACAAGACTAGACAGACAAGACTAGACAGACAAGACTAGGCAGACATGACTAGACAGACAAGACTAGACAGACAAGACTAGACAGACAAGACTAGACAGACAAGACTAGACAGACAAGACTAGACAGGCAGGACTAGACAGACAAGACTAGACAGACAAGACTAGACAGACAAGACTAGACAGACAAGACTAGACAGACAAGACCAGACAGACAAGACTAGACAGACAAGACTAGACAGACAAGACTAGACAGACAAGACTAGACAGACAAGACTAGACAGACAAGACTAGACAGACAAGACTAGACAGACAAGACTAGACAGACAAGACTAGACAGACAAGACTAGACAGACAAGACTAGACAGACAAGACTAGACAGACAAGACTAGACAGACAAGACTAGACAGACAAGACTAGACAGACAAGACTGGACAGACAAGACTAGACAGACAAGACTAGACAGACAAGACTAGACAGACAAGACTAGACAGACAAGACTAGACAGACAAGACTAGACAGACAAGACTAGACAGACAAGACTAGACAGACAAGACTAGACAGACAAGACTAGACAGACAAGACTAGACAGACAAGACTAGACAGACAAGACTAGACAGACAAGACTAGACAGACAAGACTAGACAGACAAGACTAGACAGACAAGACTAGACAGACAAGACTAGACAGACAAGACTAGACAGACAAGACTAGACAGACAAGACTAGACAGACAAGACTAGACAGACAAGACTAGACAGACAAGACTAGACAGACAAGACTAGACAGACAAGACTAGACAGACAAGACTAGACAGACAAGACTAGACAGACAAGACTAGACAGACAAGACTAGACAGACAAGACTAGACAGACAAGACTAGACAGACAAGACTAGACAGACAAGACTAGACAGACAAGACTAGACAGACAAGACTAGACAGACAAGACTAGACCGACAAGACTAGACAGACAATATTGTTTTAATAATGTATTGTATATTGTTGTAGATCCTTTAAACATTATCTTAGTTTAAACATGTTGCAAATCTTACAACAGCGCGATTTCTCTTGTGAAAATAGCACACGCGATTCCCAGAAGATTTAAAATTTTTATTTTAAAATGAATCGATTATGAATCAAGGTGTAGTTTTCACTGCTATAGAAATGAGAAAGTAATAAGATTTCCTATTTGTTTGAATAAAAAATTACAAAATTGATTTTTAGACAAATTGACAAAGTTGACTTTTGAATTATAGTTTCGATCATAATTTGTCAATTTGTAACTAAAGTGTCAAAGAAATTTTAGAAAATTGATAGGAAAATGCTGTTTAGTCCTTTGGAGCCAATCGATATCTTAATCTCGAAAACATACATTTGCGGTGTAATTACCGCTGTTGCGCCCACCGGAGGGTTGGAGAATCATTTCCAGACAATTGGTTAAATTATGATCATTGCAATATTGTTGCAGTATTTGTTAATAGCTTATTTTTAAATAACCAATAGAAAACAAAAATAGTGAAACCACCCCTCCAATTTTTAAAGTTTTTTACGTAAATATTAAAGCAATAGCTCAGAATAGACCTTTTCATAATTGAAATTTGTTTTTGTACATACGTCAATCTCCGCCATGTTTTTCGGGCACTTTGTGACGTATAACCAGTAAAAATAACAAAATGTGCCCGAAACTTTCATATTCCCGCCCTTTAAACATGCAGACGCGCATGTGCTTAACTACGTGAAAAAGATCCAAACGATCCAAAAGATCTAACTGTAAAAAGATCTATTAGAAAAAGATTTTGTTCATAATCAGAAAATTCTCTACGTGCATGTAAAATGATTCGATAATAATGATTTTATTTGAAATGACTAAATGAAATATTAGCAAGCAATAAATAATCCATTGAATTATTAATTTGGGACAAAATACTTGATGGAAAGGGGAACATTAAATTGGAATGACTAAATGAAATATTAGCGAGTTGTAAACTATTCCATTAATAATTTAGTACAAAATCTGATTGGAAATAGGAACACTGTAATAATAATAAAGTAATAATGAAGTTTCAAACGAAACAATACTAATGCATTTTTTGTTCACCGCAATTTAAGAACTAAATTTCCTGAAAAGTTAAAAACATAACTTTCAGTGGCCTTTTTACACTTGTTAAGCACATGCAGTACTCGTAAAAGATTCCCAAGTTATTGATGTTATAGAGTTCACGAGAAGCACTCGCAGACGCCCGAGAAAAAACCCATAAACATTTTTACGACCTCCTCATAAATATTCCACACAATCCCCGATGTGACTCTATTTTAAAATCCATTACATACAGTTAATTTTTTCCCTCCTCCGCTGTTTGTAATTCACGTAATAGGATTGTCGGTTTAATTTATTGTAATCGCATGCAGCTCCGCGCCGGTGCCGACCGCACTGTTGTTGAATTAATATCGGCTCGAGAGAGCCAAAACTTACCGGAGAAGAGTTCCAGGAACTTCTCGACCCCGTAGTTGTTCGGAAATCGGTACAAGGGGTCCCTCAGGGCATCCGTCGTGTGCACCTTGATCCTCTTCACCATAAATGTTATATTATCCGGTTTTCCGTCTTGATTAAAATCTAGAAATTTATTATTTAATAACATTGATTATATTCACATATAACAAATTTAATATAATAGATATACAGGGTTCGCTAAAAGTATTGCACCAAGCGGCGTAGAATTAATATGCGTGCGATTTATGGCATGATATATTAAGGTTGCATACAGTAACCACCTCTGCACATTTTGACGATATTTTTAATTCGTTAGTAACAATCGTTGCCAAGTGGTGGCGCCACATACGTTTTGTCTAATGACATCATTTTTTTATTTGTATCAAAAATGTGGGTTCACATACATAACAAAATTTTCAATAAATAAATAAAATGAATGGAAAAATAAATATTGTTTTCATTATACTGTCTATATTACAACAAATAAAATAAGCAAGATGAATTAGAGAAGATGTTCAAATTTTTCTCCATTGAATTCCTGACAATAGTTAATTCGGATAATAAAACTGTTTAAAGCATTTCGCAACCATACACGAGGAATGCGTGCTGTTTCGTTACGTATTATTGCTTCCAAGTTCTCTAAAGTTACTGGTTTATTTACATACACAACGCCCTTTAATTGTCTTGATCGTATACCAAAATGAAGGCAAAATATCCATATATCCCTTATGGTTCGCTTTACAAATGTTGGTAGTAATAATACAATTCTGTTTTACATTCTTTTCCTCAAGAAGTGCTCACGAACAAACTAGGGGAAATCTTGGAAAAAAGTTCGAATAAAACTTGAAGATAATTCAATTTCCTTTCAGAAACCTTTTATAAATTTATTTAATGAGTTGTTGTCTGTCAAGTTGGCAATATCGATTTTGAAACAAAGTTAAATTTTGTCTCAAATAATCGAGAACAACTCGAAAACTAAACGAAATTTTGAAAAATGTTTCAAAAAAAACTTAAAGAGAATTAAAATTTCTATAAGAAACCTAGGTATTTAAGGGGGTGTCAGCTAACCGACCGCACCAGCGGCCGTTGCTGACGAGACGCTGGAGTGAGTAGATCCTTTAGTGACGTGAGTGCGTATCAGTGACCCCTGTCGAAAAGTCGGAAAGTTGAAAATGCAGCGTCATTACTTTCATAATGGCGCCACGGACCTTGCGCAGTCCTTGGTGTTCAATATACTTCGTCTCCAATCATCGCGGTTTTCCGACCTTTGCCTCCAGTTCGGACTCTTCGTCCAGTTCTCTGCCTCCAGTTCAGTCCTAGCATCTACCGGCAGATGTTTCGGATGTAATCCTCCCACCTGTCCCTCGGCCCCCCCAACTGGTCTTTTGCCTTATCTTTTGTTATTTATCGTTTTCTGTGGGATCTTGCCCTCACACATTCTGCGTCGTCATAGAGTTCGTATACTTCATCATTAGAACGCATTCTCCGGCCTCCTTCGTCCCTTATATGCCCTTAGATCCTTCTCAAGATTTTCCGTTCGAAAATGTTGACCAAACCCTCCGCCTTTTTAGAGAATGTCCAGGTCTCTGCTCCAATTGCTAGTACTACTGTACGCGTAAGTTAGCACCTTTGTGCATCTATGGATGTTTTTATCTCTGAAGAATGTTGAAAGTGAGAAATAGGCTATGTTAGCTTTCCTTATGCGTTCTTTTACTTTGACTGACTTATCTAGAATTTTTGTAAATGTGACACCTAGGTACTTGAATTTCCCCACTGATTCGATGATGTGGTCTCCTATCGAGACGTTCTGGCTGAGTCTTCGTTTGCTGTGGGATTGTACAATTATTCTCGTTTTGTCTTCATTTATGACTAGTCCAAATTCTTTAGCTGCATCTTCAATGCATATGTACATTTCTTTGGCCGCCCGGAGGTCTCTGGCCATTATGTTTATGTCGCAGAGTCATTTGGAATAGTGTTCTTCTACAAAGTGCTGTGCGAAACTGAACAAAACCTCTGCAATGACTTTTGGTATAAATTAAGAGGCCTATAAAGAAGAGCCGTGTCACGTTCAATGATTTTTTTGTGGCACAAGAAGTTCAAAGAAGGCCGCGAGGACGTTAAAGACGCTGCCCGTGCTGGGAAACTTTCAACAAACCGAAAAATTAACTCAAACAAAATTTGGCGAAAGTGCGTGAACTGTTAAACCCAGGCTGTTTGCGAATAAATTCTGGAACGTTTGAAAGTCGATACAATTTTTTTAGATAAAGTGGTTACTGATGATAAGACCTGCGTCTACGAATTCGATCCTGAAATAAAAGGAGAAAGTAGTGGCGTAGTGCCACTTAGCGCCATATCTAAAGCCCAAGAAAGGTCGCTAGAGCAATCATGTGTGAAAAGAATGCTCATTGTTTTCTTTATTACCAAAGGAGTGATGAAGGAGCCTGAAAGAGAGATTGGTCGGTTTTACCCTGACGTGCTTCAACGTTTAAAGGATCGAGTACGCTGCGACCGCTCGGAGATCAAAGACGATTGGGTTCTCCACCACGACTATGCACGCCCTCGAAGTTGCTTGTCGCCGGCGAAGTTTTCAGCGACTTCTTTTGTTCGCCCGAATCAAAAGAGATCTGAAAGGGATGCGATTATATACGACTTCAACGGTGGAGGTTCCTGGACCGGCAGGTTCAAGGTCCCGAGTTCAATCCGAGCGATGTCCGACCGCATTTGTTCGAATAAAACAAATGTGATTACTACCGTACAAACTTTGTAGAGAGACAAACTTAGACAGACGACACGAACATTTCAAACCTAATTATGATAGGGGATTATCTAATCTTTGGGACCATTTCAAAGACAATAAAAAGGGTGGAAGTAAGTCTCAACAACCTAACACAAGAAATGATAAGATGCAGTACATTACTTGTACTGGTACCATATCAATGATAATGGAAGCGTACTGGAATCATATCGCAGCCGAACTGAAAGAAGCAGCGTCGAGGCACGAGTAGCGGACGTTGTACCAGAAAATCCGACGGCTAGGCGGCAAAACAACATCAACGAACGACTGCATAAAAAAATCGGACGGAACCTTCGTGACCTCTCACCACGAACGCCTGCTACGGTGGAGAAAATTATTCCATCAATTGTACAACCACGATCCGCTATAAGGTCCAGCTCCCGAACCTCCGAATATCGAGCAGTTCCACGACACTGAACCAACAATTACCGAGGTGAAGACAGCAATAAAATCGCTGTAAAACGGTAAATCGCCAGGAGGAGATCAAGTAACGGCCGCGATGATGAAGCGGAAGAAGACGTCTTATTGCAACAGCTTCACGTTCCCAGAACGAATATATGGCATTAATTCGATTCGAACTGGAGTACGACAAGGAGACGTCACCCCGCCACTACTTTTTAACGTTGTGATTGACGCGAATATGCGGAAAGTATTCGTTGAACGACGCGGAGTCCGTTACGGCGACGGTGACGACAACTTCATAACCGATCTGGTGTTCGCCGACGACAGCGCCGTATACGCCGACATGGATGCCGAATCAACAAAGATTTTGAAGACATTTCCCGCATCGCCCAGTCATGCGGATTAAAGATCAATGCGGATAAAACCAAAGTGGTCACAACGGACGGATCGGAATTGAGGGTTTACCGCGATGAAACTCAAATCGAACAGGTACCAAGTATTTGGGATCGATTGTGACAGGGAAGGAACTGGCGTCGACGGCCGATGTTCATAGCCGGATTGGTAAAGCAACAGCAACATTCGCCTCCCTCAAGTGATGCATATGGAAGCGGACGAATATCACCATCAAAACCAAAATGCGTATATACTGAACGTTAAAGCTTCCTATTCTTCTTCATGGATCGCAAAACGTGGACACTGCTCAAAACGGATCTAAACAAGCTCGAGGTCTTTCACTCTTCCACTCGAGTCTTCCACTCAGAGTCGACCGACTCCGAAACGAGACGATTAGAGAAAGCTGCGATCAACAGACACCGATCTAAGAAGAAATACAAAAACGAAGACTACGTCTGCCGGATGAATAACACCCGCCTTACACGCAAACTCCTTGGGCGGGAGAGACCGCCAGACTAAAGAAACAAGCCAAAGAAGACATGGTTAAAACAAGTGGAAGAAGATTTGAGAAACCAAGGATACCCATCAAGCCAAGGACGTCGCAATCGATCGGAAAGGGTGGTAACGTATCGTGAATGGAGCAAGAAATCCTGCGGCACCGACAGCGGCGTATTGGTCTTGAGGGCGACCCCCTCCTCAATCGCCGGCTACGGATTAAAAAAAAGGTACCATATCAAAAAGATGAGAGGCAGTACAATCCTTGTAGGGGTACCGTATCCTACCGCGGTGGCTAGGTCGGAAAGTAATCTTCTAAAAACCTATCATTAGAAATGATAAATGGAGGCAAGATACTTTCAACCATCACTACAAAGGGAGAAAGCAACTGTCTACTAACTGTACTTCTAATACACTCTCTCTGTATAAGAATTAAATGGATGAATTATCGAAAATGTTTGGCCACATGGCCGCAGCGTCTATAGAGCTGAAAAATTGCCCCGATATCCACATTGGGGAAAAAAGGTGCAGGTAGCTTCGATAAGGTCCCTTGATAACCTTCCTCGCGAAGAGTTCCAGGGAGCCTACGAATAAAGAAAAAAAAAACGCTGGTGTGTTGATACCTTTTTTTCACAGAAGAGAGGAAATGCTTTTGCGCACTCCCATTTATGGTATCAATTTGGGGAGTGTGGGGTTCACCAGCCCTCTAAGGCAGTCACTAAAACCATCTCCTCTTTATTTCTCTCCTGTAGTGTTCCCGCCTTTCAGCCTTACGTTCTACAGGTTTGGTCTTAATATCATTTTCTCAGGTGTGGCCTCTTTCTCGGCTCTGTTCTTCTAGTTCATCTTTTGTCTTTTTCCGCATCTCTTCTTCTACAAAATTCTTCACCGTTCCCAATCTGTCCTTGTGCGTGATCATTTCCTCTATTATGCTTTCCCGGGACATGGCTGCTTCCATGGTAGGTTTCTTTTTATATTGTCCCTTTCGTTACCCCAATTCCAAAAATGGAATATTGTGTGATCTGGAGTATCATCTACTTGTTCTGTACATTCCTGGTGCACTCCTCCACTTTCTTCTCCTCCACTCCTCCTCTTACTTTTCTGTAAGGTCCACTGTGTAATGTAGAAATTTACCGAGCCATGCTTCCTCTCTATCCATTTCTTGATGTCCTGTATCATCCTGTGGGTCCACCTTCCGGCTTTAGCGAGGTCTCATTCTGTCTGCCACTTCTGGAAAGTCATTTCCCTCTGTTCCTTGCGGTCTGTTATTGTTATTATCCTGTGTAGGTCATATAGTCGCTTTCTCTCTTCGGCAAGGAGGTGTAACGGTACGAGGCCTGGCAATACGAGCGCGGCATCTGCAAGGCCATTAATCTTTGTGTGGCGTGATTTTCTTCCTATAGATTTGAAATCTTGCTGCCACGACCAGCGGAGTCCCGTACATCACTATCGACTCCATTCATTTAAAAAGTATTCCGTGTTACTGCCTATAAAACCTTTACTGCTTCAGGCGGTATTCCATCCGGACCGGGAGATTAAATACTTGCCCAACTTTATTTTTTGCTATGCCCGTATCACCTCGTCTTCATTGAGATTGTTGACGTTTGAGGAAGTAGTGAGAGGTCTATCCCATCGATGGTAATCTTCTCCGCTAGTGATGAAAAGTTGGTCGAAACATTTTTCAAGTTCCTGCAGCGGTAGTGCGATCTGCGGATTTGGTGCATTTAATTGGGCTCTGACGATTTTATATCCTTCTCCGAAGATGTTAGTTTCTAGACTGTCACATAATTTGGACCAGGCTTTTTTCTTTGCCTGATATTAACCTTTTGAGCGTTCGCTTTGCTTGTTCGCTTTGGTGTGTTGATACCTACGGGTCATATTTCGAAGAACTTTAGTTTGCCGTACAAAAATGTTTACTAAATTTTCTGTTCCGAGATTAATCTTCAAATTTCTTGAACGCACCCTGTATACATTAATGTCGAAAATGTAGCAGATTTGTTTAGTCAAGGATATTCAAAAATATTCGAGAAAATTATTTTTACAATAACCAATGTTAACAAAAAATGATGAAACTACCCCGACAAATCTCAAAATTTCGTTTAGTTCGACGTCAATATTGAAGCAGTAGCTCAGAATTAGGGTAAGTTTTCTATTCATATTACATCAGAAAATTCTCTCCATGCATGTAAAAATGATTCGATAAGCCACTTAAGTTGATGAGAGTTTCCCTTTTTTGTATTATTTGTAGGCTCTCGTCGACGGGATCGATATATTAGAGAGCGCAAAAATACGAGGATGAAAAAGCGTGTTTATGCGCCATCGCGTATTAAAACGACGGCAGACAAAAAAAAAATCCGAACGTTTACGAGATATATGGGTGTTTGCCATATCGTAAATTACACACGCGACGATTTACTAACGAATTTCGATTATAAATCAACAGAAATCATAAGCCAAAGAGAAAAATGGAATCGGATTTTAGACGTGGAACAATCTCTTGCAGACAGGCAATCGTAGACAGACACATTACATATTATCAAAAACGATGCTGAAATAATTGATTGAGAATGGAATCTCGAGAGGAAGTTTTTGTAAATATATTGCGTGATCTATTTAATTATAACGAAGATATTTGTAATGAATTCAATTTGCGTATTTAAGGAAAATGCTAATCTACATTGAGATTATTGCTGTTAATTAATATCTCTTTAGCCCAATTTGAAATTATGTTTCTTGTAATGGATAGAAGCTATTACGTTCGTACATGAATTGCATAATAAAGAAACAATAGACACGCAAATTTAGTAATTATTGTGAAACAAAGCTTGATATTATTATTTGTTTTTAACTCGACATAAAGAAAGGCGCTTATTAAAAGATATGCAAGAGTAGGTAAATTTATCCAATATATTCATAAATTCAGCATAAATAGAGCAATATTCTTCCACCGGGAAAAGCAACATAGAATTAAAACTATTTATATCCGTTACACCGATCATTTATTACGGGATTTTTTAACGTTTGCTTATAAAACTTTGCAAACAATTTGAATATTAAATTTCGCAATTCAAGCACAAACCCATAAAACGAGCATTATTTATTTTCCCCGAGCACGAAACGTGCAATCGGCGCGGAGCCACGTGTTAAGGCAGCACAGCACCAACTGATTGATTTACCTCCGAAAATGTCTTTGCTCTAACCCTCCACCCGCCGTTTCATCAATGGCAAACACGATTCCGCCTACCCAAACACAAACAGATTTATTTCCCTACTTTCCAAGTATAATTTCCAACCTCAACAACCCACTATTCTAGAATGAAAAATACTATTCAAGAATGTTTCAAGACAATACTAGAAATATAAAGCTAAGAGATTTAAACTTACCGGTATTTTTATAGATTGAATTAACTCTTTGCACATGCCTTGTCATAACTTCAATACAAGCTTCTTCGGTTCCATATTTTTGAAAGAACTGATGATCGGCTTGCAGATACAACATACAAGTTGTTTTCTTAGGATCGATGGCAGCTCGTTTGTTAACATTTCTAAATATAAGCCCAGAAACGTCGGTGTACGTCCGATTGGGAACGACATCGAGCTCTTCGTCAATGGGCTGATTGTAAGGATTGTTGAGATCAAAGGCGGGTTGTCGGGATCTCGGGTTCGGATGCCAAGAATCGCTGGGCCGCTTGGCTTCGGCTTCGAGCAGCCAGCGCTTCTTGCGGGCGGACTGGTGAAGATCGTGAGAAGCGCATCGGCCGGAAGGTCTTTGTACATCCGTTGCCTTGTACAGGATTGAATGGAAAGTGGTGTTGTCCGAGACGTAACGAGATAAGGGCTCCACGTAGAATTCTTCGGTTTGGGTGAGGATTGTTCCGTCGAAAAGGCCAGACTTTGTGAGGACTCCGTGCACAATAGCATTCTCATCATCTAAAATTTGAAGAAAAAACAAATTGTTTATAAAAGTATTATATATTTAAAAAATAAATAAACTAAAATATATTATCGATAGCCTTTTGTAAAGTTGTATAATAACTCTCTTCACTCTGTATTCTATTACTAGACTTTATCTTATTTATACAAATTTACTTGTAACTGACAATGCGATCGATGCGAAGTTGTTAGAACTTAGTAGACACACTATAATAGCTAACATTATTACGTATAATGTATGCATGAAATATGAGTCTACATTTGGAGTCTGCACAAGTTTGGAGTTCTAATGTACTACATTGTGCATTGCAATTTAATTCACTTGTCATATACCATATTGTTTTAAAATTAAGAATCTAAGCATAATATACAAATCATTAGTGTGATATCGCCAATATTCAATTATCATTTAAATCAATAATCGTAACTTGTCTTTCTACATGTCAATCAAAAAATGTTAAATCAAAACCTAACTCCGCCAGTCATGCACGAGGTGTTGTTGTAATGTAAATGTATTCCAATTTATAATTCAAAAAAGCAAAGCTGCACTGATGAGAGATAGATGTCGAAACGCGTCTGCAGATGGCTATTAAGTTAATTTAAATAGAAAGAAATGATCTTGTAAACAACGTTATTTATTTATTGCCGTCAGTGACATGAAAATGTACTGGGACTAGTAATAACATGCAAATGTCTGTTGTATAATTCAATATCCTGTGTGATAATACCCAGGAAGTGGTTGTTTCAACATGAAATTTGTTCATAGTTTAAAACTATGAACAAATTTCATGTTGAAGACTTAATATTATAGAGCTACGAACAGGTTGAATGTATTTATATATTCAAGCTATATTTCTTTTTTAATAAGTTTGCATGATTGTGCCTATAGTTAGTATGGTTTCGCCAATATTCAATAATATACAAGTCAATGATTAACTAAGTTTAATTAAATATCTAGTTCCTTTATGGGAAGTTAATTTATAACTGAGTTAGCTTGAGTTAACATTTCTGCTAGAATTTACATTAAAAAATTGTCTGCTGCATTTTACCATTATGTAACCATTATGTCGGTTCAGTCAGACTCAATTTTTTAAAATAATTAACCGGCAAACCAATTAATCGATAAGCCAATATTTCGATCGGTCTGTCTTCTTGTTCATGCTTGTCTTTATTTCTTTGTCTCGATTTAACTTGAATAGTTTGCCTTTTGATAAGTTTTGCCATTTCATAAGAAATGAATAGAAACTTTCAAATTAATCGATAAGACGATCTTTCGGTCTTCGTCAGGCTTGTATTTATTTCTTGATTAAGCTTGTGTAATCAAACTTAGACAGCAAAGGAGTTCACAGGCCGGCGCGGAGCGTTTGCGTCGCGAAATTTCCGCAACGAAAAATTCGCTAGCGGAGCGGCAGCGAAATGGCTGTGCCACATCAAAACGCGATTTTTACGTATATAGATATTCGTGATTTCCTTAGAGGAAGAAGCTCAGCTATTATTAGCATTGGCAACAGAAGAAGAAAATCGGTAATTTAAAGAAAAAGAAAGTACGAAAGAAAAAGAAGAAGAAAAGTACATGGATACATAAAATCAACATTCATAAAACAATTTTCAACATTTTCTTCCAATTCTTATACTATTACAAATTTTGTCCATTTATCCTTATGTTGTTATAGTTTTCATCATCCAGGTTATAGAATATAGGATTTTTCTTTTAATTCTCAATCAACTTCTCTGTAATCGCCATTTCAAAACACAGCGACAGCAAAACTAACTGCGCATGCAGCGTTATGGTAGTGCAAAGCTGCACAATCGCGGCTTTGCCCGAAAACGCCCCAGTTGATCTGAACATGTACATAAGCCGTCACGTCAATTAGTCCGCCGCAATAACGTACCGGTCGCGCCAGCGAAACTTCCGCGCCGGTCTGTGAGCTCCTTAAGAGATGTTACGGAATTTGCACTAATTGCACTATTTCAAACTAATCGCTAAGACGATACTTCGTTCTTCTTCAGGCTTGTATTAATTTCGTTGTCTTGTCTTAACTTGTTAAACCCAAGCTCACTAAACATATTTTCAAGCTACACAGTCACTAAACAGTAGTCATTTTGACTTCTTGCTCAATTCACGATACGTTCCCACTCTTTCTGATCGATTGCGATTTCCTTGGCTTGATGGGTATCCAGTCTTTGGTTTCTCAGATCTTCTTACGCTTGTTTCAACCATGTCTTCTTTGGCGCGTTTCTTTGTATTCTCCAGTTTGGCGGTCTCTCCCGCTAAAGTAGTTTGCGTGGAAGACGGGTGTTATTCATCCATCAGACGTGGCCAAACCAACGTAGTCTTCGTTTTTATATTTTTTCTTCGATCGGTGTCTGTTGATCGCAGCTTCCTCTCGTTTCGGAGTTAGTCGAGGGGCATTTGTCTCAAGCATCGCATTTGGAAGACATCGAGCTTATCTAGATCCAGTTTGAGCAGTGTCCACGAGCAGTGTTCCCAAGAATGGGAAGGATTAACGTTCGATATAGGCGTTGACCTCGGTTCGGTAATGTTGCTTGACCAATCCGGCTATGAACATCGGCCGTCGACGTCAATTTCTTCTTTGTCACATGCGATCTCAAATGCTTGAACTGTGGTACCTGTTCGATTAGGATTTCATCAAGGTAAACCCTCGCTTCCGATCCGTCCGTTGTGAGCACTTTCGTTTAATCCGCATTGATCTTTAATCCGCATGACTGGGCGATGCGGGGAATGTCGTACAAAATCTCTGTTGCTTCGGCATCCGTGTCGGCGCAGACAGCGCTGACGTCGACGAATGATTTGATGCTCGCCGACGACAGCGCCGTCTTATGAAGTGGTCGTCGCCGTCGCCGTATCAGATTCCGCGTCGTTCATGGAATGTTTTCCGAATAATCGCGTCCACCACAACGTTGTTGGTGAGGCGACGTCTCCTTGTCGTACTCCAGTTCGAATCCCTAACTCCTAGGATAAGTCATTTCGGATACGAACAGTGCTGGTTGAGCCGTCGTACGATGCTTGAAGAAGTTGAATGATTTTCAGCGGCACGTGTGCGGTCTCCAGGACTCTCCACAAACTGGCCCAGTCGATGCAATCAAAGGCGGATTTGAAGTCGATGAAGAAGACGGTTCGTTTGCCGCATCGAAGCTTTTTTCCGTTCGCTGACGAAGAGCGAATATCTGATCGATGCATCCTAGATATGGTCTAAATCCAGCTTGTTCTTTCCGGCTCGTTTGCTCGAGATGTTTCTTTAGCCTTGATTATATCTTCTTCTTCTTCTTCCTAGCGTTTGTCCCGTCTGGTGGCATGGACTGCTGTGAGCATTCGTTGTCTCCATTTCTTTCGGTCTTGCGCTATATATGGGTGTAGATGTGTAGTTTTTAGGTCATTATGGATTGTATCAACCCACCTCTGCCTTGGTCGTCCCTTGGGCCTCTTTCCCGTCACACCCAGGGCATATGGTCCAGCCGTCGCCGCTCATGCGACAGCAACCTTTGCACACTTTTCATGTTGACTGGGCCCCACCAAGACGCGTCGCTTTCAGGGGACGCCCCAACCTTAGTTCCGAATCCATGATACAACATTTTTATTATATTTATTATATTTTTAAGGACGTGACATTGAGTTTTCGTCACCAAGCATTTTAGAGCTAATGCCAGAACATAATCCGGCCTCCCCTTATATGGAGTACAGACGCCGTTCGTAGCCGTCCGTTCCGGGTCAGACGCTACAACTGATACCTCGATTGCATGATTTTCATAAATACTTTACCTACGGTCGAGAAGAGGCTAATACCACGGTAGTTTTTGGTATTTCATGTATCATTATTTCATATATTTCACATATTCATGGTATTCCACGGTAGTTCTTGGTACATTCTCTGCTGTTTCATTTCTTCAGGATAGGCACAAGTATTGTTTTCTTCCACGCCGACGGGAAGAGAAGTACCAGCCACGACATCTTCAAATTGCAGCATGTCTACGATATTGGCCTTGATATTCATTCTCAAAGTTACAATGTTGCAGCGTTTCCGCAACCATGGCTCAATGAGATCGTCGGCCAATTTTTGCACGAATACTCTGCGGTATTTGTCGTTGCGGTACCATGTCAGATACATAAATGACATACGCATTGATCATGCATAAGTTCAGCATATTATAAAAGATCGCACCTCCAGCAGAAAAGCGACACAAGTGCGAAAACGCCATTTTCCAACTTGAAATTTTCAAACTGAAAATTGGGGATCTAGGATGTTGTTTTTAGTATTATTAAATCGATTTTGGTTTAATTCAAATATTGTCCGCCAGAAAGAGGAAGGGTCTTAACAGAAATATGGCAGATAAACAGTTGTTCTCAGAAATCAGTGATTCGCACTAATGTCACATTTCTGTTGGATGTGCGATATGCTTTGAGGTCACCTATTCGTTTTGCGATTGCAACTCATACTAGAACAAATCTGGTCGACCGTATCAACGGCTCCTTTGGTACTGTTGTGAAAAATGTTTTATTTCAAGCTTCCTCGTCCTTCAGCCTTCATGTGCTTCATGCCTTTAACACGATACAATGGTGGATCGTCCTGAAGGCCTTAGCAGGGTGGGAAGTACCGGAGACATTGCTGATGCTTACTGATAATTATATGCCCGACAGAACCATTAGATACCGCGAGGGGGAGCACTGGCGAGAGCAGGGGATGTCTGCCGGGGTTCCGCAGCGATCGGTTTAAGGACCATTCTTGTAGCATGTCGCCTATGACGGTCTTCTGCGGACACTGAGGCGATTACAGCCCACATGGGTTGTTATTGTGGCGTATGCGGACGACGGAGTATGTTTAGCGGACGACGGAGTATGCGGACGGAGAATGTTTAGAAGAGCGAATATCTGATCGATGCATCCTAGATATGGTCTAAATCCAGCTTGTTCTTTCCGGCTCGTTTGCTCGAGATGTTTCTTTAGCCTTGATTATATCTTCTTCTTCTTCTTCCTAGCGTTTGTCCCGTCTGGTGGCATGGAGTGCTGTGAGCATTCGTTGTCTCCATTTCTTTCGGTCTTGCGCTATATATGGGTGTAGAGTAGTTTTCAGGTTATTATGGATTGTCCAGAATATCCTGGAAAGATAAAGTCACCAACAAACAGGTACTTGAAAAGCTAAAAAGGGAATGCGAAGTCGTGCTGACCATTAAGTAAAGGAAACTGAAGTATCTAGGCCATGTCATGAGAGGCCCCAAATATAGTCTTCTAAGACTTATTATGCAGGGAAAAATTAAAGGAACCAGGAGTATTGGTAGGCGTAGAGTATCCTGGCTGAAGAACCTGCGCGAGTGGTTCAGCTGTAGCAGCACGGAACTGTTCAGAGCAGCGGTGAACAGGATAAGAATAGTCATGATGGTGTCCAACCTCCGGTAGGAGAAGGACTGCAAGAAGATGCGGACGACCTAGCACTTGTCTTCACCGACAGGTGCTAGGATATGCTGCGTCACAGGGTCACGCGCGAGGGGAAACTCGTTTGGGAGTAGATGGAGACAGCGAGCCTCCTGCGTGCCGCCACTAAAACACAGGTGGCCTTGCTCTTCACCAGGCCAGGGAGAGGCAATCTGGCAGTTGAAATTTTGGGAGAGAGGATACCGGTCGAACGGTCGATCCGGTATCTCGGTGTAATCTTCAAAGCGGGTCAGTGGGGATTACACGTGTGCCAAGCCGTCGGCAAGGCGGCACGCGCGTCACAAAAGGTGGCGCGTCTCATACCGAGGGCCACTGGGCCTGGAGAGGGTAGAAGGAGACTAATGACCATTGTGGCCACTAGCAGACTCCTATACGGCACCGGTGTGGGCAGCGGCGGTGAGGGGTAACGACCGTAACAGGGAGCGATTGCGATGGGCACTGCGCCCGGTCGCCCGGGCTTATCGTACAGTCGGCAGTGACGCCATGTAGGTTATATCGCGGATTCCTCCCGCGGACCCCCTTGTTATGATGTACGCGTCGGTGAGGGACGCGAGAACACATGATGGGAACCGCGGTGAGACAAGGAGAGCTGCTCTGGAACAACTCCTTGCCTGCTGGCTGGAAAGGTGGTCTCGCGGCGTAAACGGCGCATCGACTCTTCGCCTCATCCCAAATTTAATTCGGTGGATGGGGCTGGATGAGGTGGGTTCATACTTCCTCACCCAGCTTCTTAGCGGACACGGGTCCTTCGGAGTTTATCTTTACAAGATTGGGAAAGGCCCGAAGACAGGTGCACATCCTGTGGATAGGGCGTGCGCGACAACGCAGAGCACACTCTCGTAGCGTGTCCGCGTTGGGAGAGGAAGCGACAAGCCTTGACGTTGGCCCTGGAAGGGGAAGTAACAGTCGAAGCCGTGGCGGGAAGCCTAGCTGGCGAGGTGGGCCGGAGGTCGTGGATTCGCGAATATTGTCGTGCGGGCTAAGGAATTGCCTAGGTGGGAACAAGGTCGGTAGGTTTTTGTTTTGTTATTGTTCTCTTAAATGCTATTGCATAGCAACCTCTACTCTTGTGTAATTCCTGTGGTGCCCGTCACGGGAAGACTCGAAGGGTGGATAGAGGCAGAAATGCCATCGTTGGCGGTGCCTCTGTCCATCCGTATCAGTTAAGGCACTTGAGCCAGCCTAGGCTGGGCAACTCTCCCTAAAAAGGCTTCTTCGAGCTGGAGTTGATGTTCGGCAGATCATTACTGCCTCTGTCGATATAAGGCAAAAAACATTTTTTTGGACTTCGGTTTATAGGACACCAAGGTGTTCTCAGCATCGAAACCAAGCATTGAAGCTCCGATATTCCTTGCTTTTGTGTTTTTCATATCCTGTGGTATCCCTCGTTTATTGCTGCGAAATGTGCCAACAATTGTTTTATGTTGTTCGGAATTTCTTCTTAGTTTGGTGTAGCTGACTCTGGGTGACTGAAACTGGGGGCTGTTTCAGGAAATCTTTCAGCAGATTCTAAAGAAGATCTGACAAGTATCGTGCTAGTTCTTTGCAAATTTGTTAATTAGTAAGGGCCAATTTTCCATCTTTTTTCTGAAGCATAGGTGCTGCGGGATGTATCTTTGAAATTTTCTCTGAACGCTCTGTATAAATCTCTAGTTCTGTAGTTTCTAAAGTTTTCCTCGATTGAGTCCAGTTGTTCTTTTAAGTGTTTTCTTTTTTCTGGTCTGATTGCTTTAGATACTTGTTTTTGGATCTCATAAAAATTTTGTTGAGTTTCCTGGGATATTTTACTGTTGTATTTCTCAAATGCACATTTTCTTATCTCTAGAGCTTGGTCACAGGTAGAGTTCTACCAGGGGTGTTTTGTGTTTTTTTGTAGGAGTATAATTTCTCTAGCCTTCTGTGTGATTTTGGTACAATTTTTTTCCCATATTTTCGCTGGTTGATTTTCCCAAGCTTCTTTTAGATTGGTAAGGGGAAAAATTTTGGTATCAAATTTCTGTTGTTGCGAGTTTCTTGGGGCAGTATTTTCTTGAAGTAACTTTTACTTTAATTCTAGTTAGATAGTGATCAGAGTCGATGTTTGCTCCTGTTCTCACATGTACATCATGTACCTCTTTCTGGAGGGGATATGAAACAGCTATATGGTAAATCTGAAATCACCAATGGATTCAATTGGGAATCTCCTGTTTTTCTTTTTTTATTTTCGCTTCCTAGGGGATGTGGACATGATTTTAAGGTTGCACTATTGACATAGTTTAATGAGTCTTGTGCCATTTTTGTTGGTAAATTTGTTTGCTGGGTAGAATCCAACGGTTTTTCTATGTTCCTTCTCTCTGCCACTTTGTGCATTGAAGTCGCCTAACAGAATTTTGATGACATCCTTTGTAACTTTTGACATTACCCTTTCAAGCTTGTCCCAAAAATTTTCTACGTTTTCGGGATACTTCTTCTTGTCTATTTTATTTTCTATGTTGTCTATTTGTGGGGGCATGTGCGTTTATCAAGGTATATTTTTTGTTGGCGCACTGATTTCTCATGGTCATTACACGATTGTTGATACAGTTGACTTCTTTGATCGAGTTCAGTTTATACTTTTTTTTAATACGAAGCTTATACCAAATATGGGGGTTCCGTTTAGAATTTGCATGTCTGTTTTACTCTTGAATATCCGATAGTTTCCATAGTCCAAAGTGGATTAATCAGTAAATCGAGTTTCTAGCAAAACAAGGATAAGACTTTTTTTGCAGATCAAGTTCTGTGTCTAAATATAGTAATTTTACTAGTTGAATCAAAGTGTTGATATTGTATGTACTAATGTATGAGGGGATTTTATGGGGCAGAGCTCCGATTCTCTCCCATACTTTCGTGATTGTCCAGGCTCCCCAGAATCCGAAAGCCTGAATGCCATCTCAGTGAAACGGGTGGATTGGTTACCACCTGGGGTATTGTTGTTATTACGTTCACAAATCACGAATCTTTCATCCTTGTTTTATTTTATATTATCTTACAAAAGCAACAAAATTCTCTGAAAACAATCAAAAATTAATTTATTTATACAAAAAATTAATAAAAAATGAAAATTGTTCAAAGCTTAACTTGACTTACTTTACACGCTTAATCACTAAACATTAGTCCGTGGGGCTAACAATGCGCCAAAACTCGCAAAACTCGGAAGAAAAATACGAGCGGAGGCAATGCATGCGCACGGGGCACTAAAACACTGAATTAGGAGAGTACTGATCGCGGTGGGGCAGGGGAGCGTCGGGAATATACCTAAACAGCAAATGCGTGGGGGCCGTGTCGCCTGTGAGACTAATGTTTAGTGATCTAAGGCTGATCTCGTCTAAACAAACTGTTGGGCTTTGACCTTTGCCCAGTATTGTCAAATCTTCTGCCGGTGTAACTCCTTTCTCTCTTCTGTACAGGGGGTACCTTCCCTTCGAGGTTTTTCCTGAAATCCACGGACTTCCTTCAGGGTGCGTCTCACAGACTGTCTGATTTTGAGATCTGTTATTCCCAGTTCTTTAATATCCTTCTCGGTCTCTGTCAACCAAGTGGTACGAAGCTTCTTGTTTTGCCAGAAGGTGAACAGACGGTTGGTTAGTCGGTTTGGAGGCAATCTTGCAACGTGGCCATAGAAAGCTACCCTTCTTTTCCTTGCACAGTCAGAGAGCATCTCAATATGTTCGTAGAGCTCAGAGTTATGCCGTCTTCGGAAATCCCCATTTTCCGTTACCGGGCCTAGGATCTTCCTGAGGATTCTCCTTTCTCAGATTTCCAATTTCTCTATTAGACCCCTTCGGTTCAAGGAAAGACTTCATTTACAAATTACTTTATTTATACAACAAATTAATAAAAAAATCAAAATTGTTCACAGCTTAACTTGACTTACTTTACACGCGTAATCACTAAACATTAGTCCGTGAGATTAACAATGCGACAAAACTCGCAAAACTCGGAAGTAAAATACGTGCAGACGCAATGCATTCGCAAGGGACACTAAAACACTGAATTAGGAGAGTACTGATCGCGGTGGGGCAGGAGAGCAAATGCGTGGGGGCCGTGTCGCCTGTGAGACTAATGTCTAGTGATCTAGGGTTGATCTCGTCTAAACAAACTTCAAGGGTGAGAAAGACTCAAACTTCAAGATTACAGAGTTTGCATAGAAATAAAAGCTTGTCTATTGATTAGTTGGAAATGCATAGAAACTTGTAAAAACTAGATCTTCCTTTGTCCCAAAACTGTCACTCATAAAACGTAAACATTATTATTTGTCTCGTTAAAGTATTCTATAGAAAACATTCAACGGACGTGACGTGTTTGCTGCAGTGAAACTGAAATGAAAGAATAAATAAATAAACGCGAGAAAACGAAATGTGTGAACGAAGCTTTAACACAACATCTTCGCGCCTCACAAAATAAAATATTTTGTTGATGTCGTCTATAATTATTTTTGAAATGTAATCCTGTTGCTCGGTGAATAAGCCATTTGGCGTAGCCGAAGTCCATTAGATGTTGTTTATGGAACGTGCGGAGTGAATGGGTCGATTTGTTATTCAATCGAAGCTAGCCCAGTGATATATCCTACCTAGTCGATAATAAAAGCAAATGCGGTGCAGTGGATAATACCATTTTATGGACACATTTTATGAGTCTGTCTGCTCTAAAACTCGTCCACGTTTCGCGTGTATCTGCCCGCATGGCATGTTAAGAACGAAAATAAAATTGAACACAATTACCATTTCGAAAGTTTATGACGGATCTACTTCATTTCCTTGATTAAATTTAATATTTTATATTTTCGTCTAAATACTTTACCCAGTTTGGTTCTATATAGGATATATAGAGTTTAAACCCGACCAACGACATGCTTATTTTTTATTTGAGAACAAACCAATTTCTGTATTAAATGTTTAAACGGTCGTTACATAAAAATGCTGGCGCGCTCTATAAAACGATATTAACGCTTCCAGAGTTTTTATTTATCAACATAATAATAAAAAATAATAAGAAACCCATTTTAAGTTAAACATATTATTATCAATTTAGAGCGTTTGCCTCTAAAAATAAAAACAACATTTGCTTTCAAGATTCTTGTTGGCTTTGGCTGGGTAACATTATATTTAGGGAGTAAAAATTTTAAACAGTGTCGTAAATAAGTAAAAAGAGTCTTGTCTATCCAGTCTCCTCTATCCGATCTTGTTTGTCTAACCTTCAGTCTAGCAATGTCTGTTATGTCTTGTCTATACTTATTATCTATACTATGATATATTTTATGGTTAAAAGGCAAATCGTGCATGTATTAAAGTCGTCGCTTATCGTGTTATAGCGAAACCGTGTTATGGAGTGCCCTGTTATATAAAGCTTCCCAAAACCTATGTAAACGTGCTATAGTGAAACCGTGTACCGTTTGTATAATTCCGGTTCAAATAACAATAAATAATCTTGTCTATCCTTGTTATATAACAATGAATAATGATATAATATATTTTATGGTTAAAAGCCTAATTAAACATGAAGTAAGGTTGTCTTTGATCGCATTAGGGCTAAACCGTGTTGTGGAGTGTCATGTTATATGAAGCTTTCTACAATTTATGTAATCGTGTTATAGTGATACCGTGTATTGTTAAACAAAAAAATAATCATGATCAAGATTTCATTAAAAGAAACACAAACACGAATTTTGCGAATAAATTTATTCCCAATTACAACTGTGTTGCAATCTACGTAGTAATCCTTTCGTATAATAATTAAGATGCGAAAGATAAAAGTAGTGTAGCGTCTAATAATATTAAGCAATTTCTATTAAGTGGTTAACTTTAATTGGTAAGATTTGGGTGCCTCATCGTATCGAGCCGGTTTCATTAAATTTTAATTAAAACTAAACCGTTCTTTATTTATTTGCTAATTCAAGCTGGAAACAAACAATTAAATAACCGTTGAATTAAATAACATTTTTGTTGCGAATGTATTGTTTTTAATAAAACTGAAAATTTGTTAGGTTTGTGATGGGGTGGGTTGAAAGGGTCGCAGCTTTCGGAAGAAGACGAAGAAACAAGTAGGAAGTAATTTTAGATCTGCATGTATATGGTGATATGAATTTATTCTGTGTACGTGGGTCGTGCAGTGGCGCGTCAAAAATCAAATTTCCGCGTCCTCGCGACCTCCCCAGGCTTGCAAAATATTCACGGAGGATTTTATGCACAGAAAGCAGAATGAGACAAGGGTGTGGAATTGAATTCCGTTGCTGATATTAAATGAAACTGTCGTTGACATATCATTGCCTATTTGTACGCGTTGCTGGTTAAACGTTACCCTCAACATTTTCAAATTGGAAATTATATTAATCATTTTGTTTTAAAAATTGTGATAATTGTTTTGTTTTCATGATTAATTAATTTATTTCTTCAATTCACAATTCCTATAGTAGTATTCGAACGAACTTCTAAAGTATTATGAACGCAAGAGCAAACTGGTGTCATTAGCAAAATTAATCATTTTATATGCCTTTTGTAAAAGAAAAATTCAAGGAGAAGGAACAAGATTACCTCACATACCGAATATTAGGAACAACAAAATCATACAACGAGTATCGACGGATCAGGCTCAAAACTCAGTACTGGGAAATTTTTTCAAAATGCATTGAAAACGACTTCTATGAACTTCAAAAACAAATATGGCGATTAATCAGATCACAGAGAAGAGAGGTCAATGAGTTGGTTGAAACGACTCACATAAACAAAGAGGACTGGGTCAACTACTTAACTGACCTATATAGAGCAGAAAACATAGAAGAGGAACACATCTTCTTCTTCATGTGTCATGCCCTCCAAGGGCGTTGACGACCAATTTCATTATTTGAATTTTATCTGCAGCTTTTCGAAATAGGGATCTTGTACTTTGTCCAAACCATTGGCGAAGGTTCTTGAGCCATGATGTTCTGCGGTGGCCTGGACTGCGCGTACCTTGTATTTTACATTGTATTATTGTCTGTTGTAACCTGTACTTATCATTTCGGATAACATGACCAAGGTATTCCAGTTTTCTTCTCTTTATTGTGTTGAGAACTTCTGTTTGCTTATTGACTCTTTGCAAGACCTCGACGTTAGTAATTCGATCAACCCAAGAAATTCTCAGCACTCTACGGTAAGTCCACATCTCAAAAGCCTCCACCTTCTTACACATAGCCTCCGTAAGTGTCCAAGCCTCGACGCCGTAGTACAGGATACTAAACACATAGCACCTTAACAATCTGATTCTGAGGGGGATTTCCAAGTGCCTGTTGTTCAGCACTTTCTTCATTTTGGTGAAAGCTCCTCTTGCCTGTTCGATGCGGCGTCTAATTTCCGATGTCATATCCCATATGTCGTTTACGTTATAGCCAAGGTACTTCTAGGAATTGACGCGTTCCACCACCTCATTTCCAACTCTTAGATTCAGCTGGTTATTTACGCTGGTTTTATTTACGACGAGCCATTTTGTCTTATTAACGTTGAGTTTAAGACCCATGGACAAGCTGTGCTCTGTAACGGTTGTCATTAGTTCTTGTAGGTCTTCTATGTTCCTAGCCAATAGAACGGTGTCGTCGGCATACCTCAGGTTATTGATCACTATGCCTCCTACGATTACTCCTATGTTTTTGCCATCCAATGCTTCTCGAAATATTTTTTCTGCATAAAGGTTAAACGGAACACATCAGAAACAGTTATCAATGAAAATTCCCAAATTGATACATACGATGTGCAACTGGCACTGCAAAAGCTAAAAAACTGAAAAAGCGCTGGACAAGACGGAATAACGAATGAACTGCTCAAATACGGCGGACAGAAACTCACACAAGAATTGACAACCATAATCAGAAAGATTCTCTATCACCACAAAATCCCAGATGAATGGCAGATCAGCACCACTATCCTCTTGTTCAAAAAGGGGGATAAGAAAATACCTTCTACACTACAAACTACAGAGGAATAAACCTCTTGAGCACCACATTGAAATTGACAACAAAAGTAATAACGAACAAAATTAACAGCCTTGTTATTAGTCTAGTCATGTCTCTCAAGTCTTGTCCATACTTGTTATATAACAATTAATAATTACATTACATATTTTATGAATAACAAGGAAATCGTACATGTACCGAAGTGGTCGTTTGTCGTGTTAGAGCAAACCCGTGTAGCAGATTGCCCTGTTATATGCAGCTATCCACAATTTTTGTAATCGTGTTATAGTCAAACCGTGTAGTTGATGTAATTCATGTTCAAATTACATCAATACTGTTAACTATAGTTTCTTCGACAAAATAAATTTAATAAGCATACAACGACTGATTTTATATCAACACCAAAAAACTTGTTTAATAATTTTATGTTTAATCGGATTAAATTATTCAACTTTAATACGTTTTATGGATCGGCTATTGGAGAAACGAATAGATAGTCTAGTTTATATTAAAAGCCGCTAGAAGCTCCTGATGACAAACACAAACGTGTGGCATTTTGTAACGAGATTCATGATGCTATTGATAATGATAACAATTTCGCAAAATGCATAGTGTTCAGCGATGAAGCTACTTTCCATGTTTGTGATCAGGAAAACAAACACAATGTTCGAATTTGGGGTCTACAGAACCCACATGCAGTAATTGAACATGCACGAGATTCGCTAAAGTCAATGTGTTTTGTGCGATATCCCGATCATCTGAATACGGCCCATTCTTCTTTGATGAAAACACGGTTAACGGTCAGCAGTATCTCGCTATGTTACAAAACTTCATATTTCAACAAGACGGGGCACCACCTCACTGAAGTCGCCAAGTGCGTGAATATCTGAATGAAACTCTACCGAACCGTTAAATTGGTCGCCAAGGAGCTGATGACTTAGCATGTCTCAGCTAGGCTGCACGGTCACCAGATTTGACACCCTGCTACTTCTTCCTGTGGGGTTTCGTTAAAGACAACGTTTATGTATCACCACTCCCACAGAACCTGGAAGTACTGCCATAACATCAGGAACGAAGGACATGCTTGCCCGAGTATGGAAGGAATCTGAGTATCGGTGTTTGAACCGTATCTCACGAAAATCAAATTTTGCTAATTTTAAACGGGCTGATCACTTGCCTTTTATTTGCTCGCATCTCCACCCCGTGTGGATCGTCCTTACGGCGCCTATATCAAGGGAGGTGTCGATTGCCTTGCGTTCGCGCTTCAACCCGTGTCTTTTCGCTTCTAACACTCGAAGCATACTACCGGAAATATATAAATTCGCGGCGTAAATAATAAAATCGCGAGATTTCGGCCCAGGTCGATACACCCCCTTCTTTTAAAAAAATCGATTTAAATTTTGAATTAAAATATAGATTTATTAAAATTGGCGCGAACAATCGGGGTAATATTGTTCGTGTCGCTGATGGAGGACACATTGAACATCTGTAATCTAAACTTGAGAGGTTCGTAAATATGTGTGTAAAGTTTCATATTCGTATGTCTTAAAGTTTAATAAATATATGCATGCGAAATACGTATATTCCTTTTGAAACACCCTGTAGTATTATCTAATTTCCAAATTTTTTTCCAAAATTTTTATAAAAATTTCCAAAATTCATATAAAAAAAACTTTAAATTCTTGTATGTTTAGTTTTATGTAACATAATGCTTTAAGTATATGAATTGGAGGCGGTATGATGATGCTATTACCCCAAAAGCATCATTTACAACGTGTCCTGGTTTTTAGTTTGAAAATAAGTCCTAAATCCTATTTTTGCACGGTGAAGCATCTAATACATCAGGAGTCCGACCCTTTCTGTTCTGCACCAGGCCTTGATCTCATCAACAACAATTCCAATCTGACCTGCCAATTCATCTAAATTGGTTCCAGATATAGCCATATCCATGTCATCTCGAAATAAATTAGCTTCCGAACTTACATGAAGTGGAAGCTTGTTTACAAACAAACAACAAAAATAGAAGCGGACCCAACACAGAACCTTAAGGCACATCGATGGATTCGTCCTTTGACTGAGTGTTATCAGCACTCACAATTAGCATCCTTCGTGTATAAAATGTTCGAATTAACTTTAAGAAAATTCTCCGAAAACCATAGCATTCCAATTTTGAGAAAAGGTAACAGAAATTCAACAATGGCCATGTCAAAGCACATGGATAAATCAAGACCTGTAACTTGTCTTCCATTATTTAACTCGTTTATTATAAATTTTAATCATGTTACACGTGGCTGTTTCCCCTGATTGCATAGCCCTAAACTAAACCCATGTTGGCAATTACTCAATTGAAATTTTCCTGTGATTGCCTATATCACAGGCACATATACTATCTTATACCGGTAAATACTAGCACTAGTTTAAATCAACAGAAAATTATTTGTTAAATAATTTTATGTTTAATCGGATTGCATTATTCAGCTTTAATCTGTTTTATATTAAAGAGAGCTATAATATAAACTATTTCTGCGGACCCAACACAGAATCTTGAGGCACATCGATGGATTCGACCTTCGACTGAGTGTTATCTGGCGTATACGAAATTCATTGTTCCGAATGCGTGTACATAGGGCAGACAGGACGAAGTTTTTCAACACGGTTTTCAGAACATTCTCGCGCTTTTCGTCTGAAAAAAGACACTAGTTCTTTTTCAAACCATTGTCTCGAATGCAATCATAAATTCTCAGAAATAATCTAAAAATCTTGCATAATTGCAACAAAGGCCCGAAACTAAAGCTCCTAGAGTCTTTAGAAATTTTCAAAAAAGCCCGTAATCCCTCAGTTAATCTCCTAAACGAGCAACCCGACCTAATCTTTTCCCAACTTTTTAATCTCACCCAATCTCAAACAGACAAGTCCTCATCTACGAATAGACACTGCCCCCCTACCCACCAAAACTATAAGGGTGTATAACCTCAACCTCATCAATTTGTTAAGTCACTTGAAAATGTCACTTCACACTTCGATATTCGAGTCGTGATATGTGTAGAAATTTATATAACTGTGAATAATAAGTTATATAAAATTTTTACATAATATAACGGTGGTAAATAACAAAGCGAATTTTTCAATACAATGTAAGGATGGATTACTACGTAGTAACTGTCGCAACCATCCTATTCATAAACTATTTCTGGTTTTTGTTGAGTAGCACGAAGGTGGACTGAAAACTAGTAAACAGCTGGCAAATTTCACATGAGATTTGTTTTGGTAGTCCTATAAAGACTAAATAATATAATAGAGCTCCGGAAAGGTTGAATATATTTATATATTTAGACTGTGTTCCTACTTTATTAAGTTTATATGATCTATAACAGGCGTCGGCAACCTATGGCACGCGTGTCAGGCTTGGCACGCGACGAGTTTCTAAATGGCACTCTACAAAGTAAATAGCAGAGTTCGGAATAAATACGGTGAAAAATACGGTATTTTAAAATAATATTATATAATTTAATTATAATATATATTTAGGGGGTAAAATACGGTATTCCTAGCGAATGTTCACTTTGTTGTCTTTGCTATAACTGAATAAAAACGGTTTTTTGTGGGGGGGTGGGGGGTGTCTGAATTTGCTATAAATTTCCTAGTAAACAAGCTAATAAATAACATTTAAATAAATAATTTAAAATAATAAACATTTAAATAAAATCAAAAAACTATTTTTTAACAACTATTTTTTATGAATATAAATGCCCTTATCAAAGATTTCAAAGCAAAATTTCACCTTTTATAAATCCTGTTAACGCCGAATATTTGTTTAAATTTTTCATGAGGGCCGTTTTGTTAATATTTATATAAAATATTTAATTTAGCTTATTACAACAACATCAAAAATACGGGTTTTCGAAAAAAAAATACGGCACCGTATTTTTTTCTGACCTCTAGTAATCAGGGAAATCGTGAAAATATCGAGATGAAGTGATTTTTAAATAAGAGAAAATGTTTAATTATATAATTTATCTAAGGAGGCTTGCCAATGTCACGAAAATCTGCGCGATGCTTTTGTGGAAACGCATTCGGAGCAAAATGAATGAAACATGCGCAGCACCGACTAGTTATCGAAGCGGACTTATACGAATATTCAAGCCGGAATACATTCGCCCCTCTCTTTCTCGTTTTGTGCTGCGCATATTTGCCTGCAATCCAGTAAAACTTGCATTTCGTTTAATACTGGTCGTTACTTTCCGTTCTAACTTTTTTTGTAAGACTTGTATCTTATTGGTTTAATATTTGTTATTTTTAATCCATATTTAATCATATGGAGGCAAAGAAACAAAAACTAAATATTCGCGGGTTTCAAGACTATTGGACGAATGAATATGGATTTATACAACAAAAGGATCGTGCTGTATGTGTGATATGTCACGAAAGTGTCGTATGCCGCACGTCAAGCGTACAAAGACATTTCCAAACCAAACATCAGTCCACATTTAATAGCAACGATGAGAAATGTGAAACTATAAAGAGAGCTGTTTCTGGTTATAAGAAACAATTAGCTTTTTTTGTGGAATAACTGGAACGAAGCCTAAGGCGACAGAATGCAGCTTCGCAATTGCTCATTGCATAGCTGCCAAAGGCAAACCCTTTACAGATGGGGAATATATAAAGGAAATCTTTATAAAAAGTGCAGAAAAGTTGTTTAGCGATTTACCTAACCAACAAACCATACTATCCCGAATTCGAGAAATACCGGCTTCTGCGCGAACGATTGAAAGAAGAATAACTGAAATAGCAGACAATGTGACAACAAAAATTAATATCAAAAAAATATTTTGTGTAACTACTGACGGCGCACCTGCAATGGTTGGCAAGGATAAAGGATTTGTCAAACTTCTTGAAAATCATATTGGACATAAAATATTGAACTTTCATTGTATAATACACCAGGAAAGTTTAGTTGCCAAAATTTCGTCACAGCGCTTAATTTCTGTAATGGACACTGTTGTTAAAATAGTTAATTTCATAGTGTCTCGCTCTTCATTGACACACAGGCAATTTAAATCTCTTTTAGAAGAAATGGAAAGTGAATATGTCGACCTCCCCTTATACAGCCATGTTCGTTGGCTTAGTCGAGGCAATGTCTTGAATAAGTTTGTGTCATGTTTGGAACACATTAAAGTTTTTCTTAATGAAAAGGAACAACATTTCCCCGAATTGAACGATAAAGAATGATCATGCAAATTGATGTTTCTGACTGATATAACTAAACATCTCAAGAAACTAAACTTAAGATTGCAAGGAAAGCGCTAAACTGTGCTCGAACTTTTTGAATATTGGACAGGATTTGCTACAAAATTAAATATATTTTTATGTGATATTAATACTAGTACCTACAAATACTTCCCAAATGTTAAGCGCTTGCAAATAAATCGACCATAGACAAAGATGAACTTAAAACCTACGTTGAAGCACTCAAAGATGAATTTTCCAGAAGATGCAAAGACTTTGAAGCTCATTTGCCTATATTTTCCTTCCTGATAAAACCAGATTTAATAGATCCATTAATAATACCGTTTGATTTTTCAATTTTTGAGTGGATGAATGTTGATAATTTTGAAATGGAACTTATCGAACTAATATCTTCAGAATTATGGAAAACAAAATTTAAGGAATTACGAAAAAATCTGGAAGATGACTCTATGGAAAAATCGACTGCTATATTAAATTGTTGGATGTCATTGCCGGAAAGATTTTATTGTTTAAAAAAAATTGCATGTGCTCTCCTTTCCGCTTTTGGTTCCACATATCTCTGTGAACAATTTTTTTCTCATATGAAACATATTTTGAGTCCACAAAGAAGTCGTTTAACAAATGAACATTCAGAATCTTGTGTGAAATTAAAAGTCACAAATTATACCCCTGATATTGAAATATTAAGCAAAAATGTGCAGGGACAAGGTTCGCATTAAAAATTTTGTAAAAATGTTATTTTTTTAATAAATATGTTTAAAAGATAAATTAGGTATAAATTTTTTCTCCTCTAAAACCCCATTATATAAGCTAAAATTCTGGCATCACCCTTTATCATATTGGTAGAATGGCTTGGCACACCACGGGTAAAAGGTTGCCGACCCCTGATCTATAATGTAGTATGGTGTTGCCAATAGTAAATTATGATGTAGTGCTATAACAATTTTGCATATAAAGAAAACTACTAAATAATGTAATTTTAATAATCAACAATAACTCGTGAGATTAAAATACAATTTGTAGAACCAGAGCTATATTATACAAATAGAAAATAGTTGATGAATGAATGAATGTTTTAATGCAGGTATTCACTAGACAATCTACCGGCTTAACGACCGCTAGGACTTAAGACCAGCTCTCCAGTAAAATTTTCTGTAGTTGTCTATAAGTGTGTATAATATTGGATGTCGACTATAACAAACAGTATTTTGAGGTGAAGATCATAAGTGACTACGAGAATAGTACAAAAAATTAAAGCGATAGCGTGCGACTTGGAGGTCAAGCATTCGATCATTTCGAGGACCTTGAAGGATAAAATTCGAATGACAGGGGCGATCAAAGCATCTAAAAGATAATTTTGCCGATTCTATATTTATATTCTGCAATTAATTTGTATATACAGGTTTTTTTTCAAAATACGTAAAAACAAAAACTGGTTAGTGGTCTAATAGAGTGTTACGGGCAGAACACTCTATTAGACCACTTACTATTATGCAAATCAAAAGTTGCCTGGATTTGGGATACAAGGCATTGTTCATGAACGAAATTGAGCATTTGAAACATTAAATATCCATTTTATTTGATACATATTTAGCCTAATTGTTTGTGCCTAACTTAAGCAACGCAAATTTGAAGAAAATTTTGATGACATGTACTGTAAATCTAGCAACTTCAAAGCAGAATCCATGATATCTACATTGCAATATCTTTTCTTGAAAGCCCTTCGCTAACAAACGTGATGAACTCTTCTACATGAGTTACAAGGGAAGTAAGAATATCTAGCAGTAAGCTGAAAGATATGTTCGGGCTTCAAAAGGAATTTCCAGCGCTAATATTCGTATACTCACACGAAAAAATAAAACATAAGAGACTAATAAAAAATACTAAACAGCTCTATAGATTTGTTAAAACCATACTGCATTATAGATAATCATATAAACTTAATAAAGTCGAAACACAGCCTGAATATATAAATATTTTCAACCTTTTCGGAGCACTATAACATTTTTAAGACTGCCAAAACAAATCTCATGTGAAATTTGCCAGTTATTTAATAGCTTTCAGTCCACCTTCGTGGCACTCAACAAAAACCAAAAAAAGAACATACGACGTAGAACATACAACGTTTTTTAAGATCATGTCTGAAAAAATGCCTGAGACATTTAAAAGATCAATAATAATTCCATTTCACAAAAAATGAGATATTATGAAAAGAGGAAATTTCAGACCTGTTGCTAATTTCGGCAACGACTGAAATTCTAGAATATTCTATGCTAAACAGTCCTTCTCAAAGAAGCAGCACCTAATTCCGGAAGAGCAGCATGGGTTCTGTAGGCCAAATCGACTACAACTTCTAATCAAAAATTATATCAACAGATCCTACTCGACACCGATAAGCAGAAGTTCTCAGTTGGAGTATTCTGTGAACTTACCAAAGCTTTCGTCTGTGTATCACACACAAATCTGCTCGATAAACTAGAAAGTTACGAAATTAGAGGCAAATGTGAAAGATGGCTTGAATCATACTTGCTAAATAGAAGGCAGTATCTAGGAATAGAGGAGAACATATCTCCAACTATTGACATTGAAATGGGTATCCTACAAAGAAGTGTTCTTGCGCCTCTTATATTTTCTTTATATATTGCAGATCTTCCAAGGTATTTAGGTGCAAAATGTGTATTTTATGCCGATGATGCAAGTTTTCTAGTTTCAGAAGAGTCGACACAAACCACGCAAATAGACTATCATCTCAATGATTTCGACAAGTGGTTCGCTGCAAAAAACTTACAACTAAATATAGAGAAGACCTATTATACAATATTTCAAACCAGGCGCAGAGTCAAAGCTAACGACTAGGCACTAAAAATATAAAAATGTAGAGATAAAAATATAGAGATAGATACTCAGAGCGAAGAAATACTTTGTAATTTCTAGCAATATTTCTGGAAGATAAATTACACTGGAATACCCATATACGGCATATTATCGTTAAAGTCAATCAGAAAGCCTTCGTGCTAAGAAGACTCCGTAATAACATCGACCTACTGCTCCTACTACGAATATGCCACGCAGAGGTTCAATCAATTATTGCGTATGCGATCATAATATGAGGAGCATATCCGCACTTAGACGTCTTATTTAAGGTACAAAAGAGGGTAGTGCGAGTCATCAAGGGCGTATTCAGATCAACGTCTTGTCCGCAACACTTCAAAGAACTACACCATCCTGTTCATCTGCGTATGGGTACTAGATTGTTTTATTTTTAAAAATAAGGCAAATTTTCTAAAAAATAGTGATCGACACTCATATATCACTAGAAACAAGAATATGTTACAAACACCATTTGCTAATGTAACACTTATTATGTAATGTAACACTTAATGTAACACTTAAATTATTCCGTAATAATCTTAAAGATTACTTAATCAATAAATGTTTGTACAATGTCGATGATCTTTATCGTTGCTTATATGTATTAATGTGCATCTCAAACGCCAATAAATTGATTTGAATTTGCTAAGATTTTTACATCCTGTTTTTTATATCTCTCGCTTTGTCGACTCTGCTCATACATTTATAGCATTTGTTCTACATTAGTTTCATCCTGACACGTTTATTTACTATTTGAACAAATGTAATAATGCACTACTTCAGCCGCGTCGCGAAGCGGGGGGCAAACCGGATTAATAGCTGCATGCGTCCCGGCGCATTCGCCATAATTAATGTGCACAGCGAACGACTACGAAATGAAATACGATCCTCCGGGCGGAAGTAAAATACATTTTAATACAAATTGTTATTGTGTCGAGGAGAGAAAACTAGTTTATGTGGCTAGAAACTGTGACGGCTAATAATAATTATTTTTTAGTTCTGAAATTAGATTATATATACGAGTGGTCAAGCAAATAAAGTTCTCATAAATTAATAACTTTATTTGAATTTTTATAAGTGATATGTTAATTAATAAGGAAAAATCAATAATAGGTTACTTTCTAACTCAGAAAGCACAAGTATTAAAAGTCCGAGTGAAAAGGGGAAGCGAAATAGGAAACGATCCTGGTAATCGCGGAACTAAAAGTAAAAGAATATAGCAATAGAAAGAAATAAGCAATAACGGAAGAGGAATAGTAAATATTACGATAGAAAAATGGCTAAGTTATCAAAATCAGATTAACAAGTTGACTACCACTGCACTTTCACTGCTACCTCAAACTAGGAGTTATCTCGTTTTTGGCAGTCAACTTGATAAAGAGCTAATGAAACAAACGCCCAAACCGAAAAAAACAGTTTTCTGCTAGAATATTATTTTTAAACGATTATAGAAGATTCCTGATATACTGTTTAATATAGTATATTATTTTTATACGATTATAAAAGTTTCTGCCGGAAAAGAAATGATGTCGGAGAAGAGAAGTGAAAAATTCTACGCGAGACATTTTTACATCGTCGGAATAATCTCGTTTCCATCGTTAATCTCGGGACGGGGAGGCGGGCGCCCCCTCCGCTCGCAGTCTGTTTTAAGTAATTAACATCAAAAAGTTGTGAATTATTCCGACTCTCACGGTTACTTTCCGCCCCCTGTCCCACACTAATGTAAAATACGTGCCACCCAAACTCACCTCCATTCATATTTTTTAACAATAATTAATTGCTTCCTACCAGTTTGAAAGGTAAACAGATTAAGATTATTTCATCAGTTTATTTTTGTTTGAAATATAAACAAAACAATGCTTTGATGTTTGTTCGAGAATACAGGGTTTATTTTTAATGAAATGTTTTGTGTCGAAAGAATTTCAAGGGAGTTGAATAGAACTGTTTTGGTTTGTACCGGGCCGATCTATCGCAATTCGTGTTGCATTTGCACATGCATTCAAATACCGACCTCGATCACAATCAGCTGCAAACGGGAATGTTACACAACCAGAATTGCGTTACGCAATTAGACGAATTAACGATGTTAATCTTCTTTAATCATCAGCAACAATATATCTACGTTATTTCTGTGTTGATTTTTTCAGATGCATCAGATTTTGGAGAATCAACGTATTTATAATGACGCCATGAAACGGGGAAGAATAAATACGATATTGATTATATGTATTGTAATAACTGCAGCATTCGTTTAATATTAATTAAAACATTTTATACTAATTAAAACAACATTCGAATTGTTTTTTTTTTAATTTGGTTAATGGACTTCGAAAACGAATTCGATATTAAATGTAAATAACCATTGGCATTCATCGCATTTTATTTTATATCGTTTTGACAATGACGTTTCACTTTATAATTCCAAAATTTAGACAATAATTTAAACAATAGATTTTTACAATTTATTAAAGGAAAAAAATACATAAACATGGAAATATTAATAGTAATCAACAATCCTGTCTGTTTAATCTTGTCTGTCTATGCTTGTCTGTCGAGTATAGCTTTCTCTAGTCTTGTCTGTATACTTGATAACTCTCATTGTAGTTTTTATAATTTCAAATTCGTAAGGCCTCTGCTAATATTTTAAACTGTAATTTTTAAATTGTACTTTTTCTCGTGTACTCCCAGCATCGGTAGCATTTAAGTTCTTTTTCTCTCTCTACGATTTTGCAGTTTGTCCATCCAATTTTTATTTTTTCGAGACGAATGAACTTTACGGCGTCAGTTTCAGACATTATAACCGTGACATTCTGTTTGTTTCCATAGGCAGGTCGTAGGGCCCTTACCTCGAATTTTTTCTGGTATAATACAGGGGCATTTTGTAATAGCCTCTTTGATTTCCTCCTCTGTTACAACCTCATCCATTCCTTTTACATGGATTATTTTTTTGTTTACTCGAAGACATGTGGTCGCCCCCGGTATTTTCCCATGAATTGCTTTTTTCAGAATTTCGGTTTTATCAGCTCCGTCTTTCAATGTTAGCAAAAGTACTCCATTTTTTGTTTTAATTATATCTTCAATTTCTACACCGATTTCGCTTGGGTTTACTGTTCGTCTGACTGTTTTCAGAAGATCAGCCTATGACTTGCCATTCATTTTAACGAGAAGAGCTTCTTGCGTTCCAGCTTTGAAGTTTGTCCCCTCATCTTACCACCGCGAGCGCTACTTGGGAAAATATTGTCAATAGACCCCTCTTACGGAAAATAAATATGCATCAACACAAATAGCTAGCTTCCATTGAATTGAAAAATTCACTTTGTTTTTTACCACACTTATATTATGTAAAAATGTTATATAACTTATTATTCACAGTTATACAAATTTCTACACATATCACGACTCGAGTTTCGACGTTTGACGGTTATTTTCAAGTGACTTGAAAATGACCGTCAAACGTCGAAACTCGAGTCGTGATATGTGTAGAAATTTGTATAACTGTGAATAATAAGTTATATAACATTTTTACATAATATAAGTGTGGTAAAAAACAAAGTGAATTTTTCAATTCAATGTAAGTATGGATTACCACGTAGTAACTGTCGAAACCATCCTATTCACAAATAGCTTCAATAACAATAATAATAAATAAATAATTTTATACACTTAGCCACATTAAATATAGATACCACCTTGTCGATGTGACAGTTGATTAAATAAATGATTAAAAAGTGTTTGCCAAGGGGTGATTATTACTAATTTTGCTGAATATTGATGTATTTTCTAATCACATTTTGTCTCCTGTTGTTCTAAAAATTAAAATTTCTAAATTAGAGTGTACAAATGGATATTCTATTTGCTTCGTGAATATAATCTCGCTTATACCGTCTAACTCAGGTACCTACGGCTATTCGGCCATACGTCTTGATTTTTTTGCATATAGCTCTTTATTCATTTGAGCGATTTGAAAAAGTTTTCATCATCGATTTCCAAAATGTCATCGTCTAATGCCAAGCGAGTATGTCATCATGGCAACTTCTCCTTTAACTTTCCCCTTTCTCCTTTTGTTTTCTCGTTTAAGTCCGTTTATACCTCCAAATTTATTAATAGCTGCTACGACTGATTTGTTTTGGGTGCCGAAATTAGTGCTGCAGGGAAGTATATTTTCCTAATCTATTGGAGCCTCTCATATGTTTCCTCTTTCAACATTTATTCTTGGAAATACTACATTTATCCAGATTTCTCTTGGAATTTGTTGAAAATTTTCGAATGTTGCTGGTTCTATCAATGCCTGTCTTCTTTTTGTCCTAATTTCTGCCTTTTGTCATTCTTCACACATACTTTTTTGGTGAGTTTGATTATTTTATGCTCATGGTGTAGTTCCATGGATTTCCCTTGTTTCGGTAACTTTAAAATTTTCGTCGTGCAGTTTCGACAAACTTCTTTCTTTTCCAGTTTCATTTGCTGCCTCTGTAAACCCATCTTTCAGTCTTTTACATTGAATTGAAAAATTCACTATGTTTTTACCACACTTATCAGTCATGGTGTTCAGTCCTTTGCTCTGCAGTTGTTCGGCGTGGAGTGATATTTTGCCCGCTAATTCTTTTAAGCCCTTTTTTGGATTAAACATGTCTTTGACTGTGTTGCCCATCAGCCTTATCTGTGCAAAGAGCCTTTCGAGTATAGATTGAAACACAATTCCTTCCCTCTTCATGTCCTTTGGATTCACTTCTGAATTCTGGGACCCCAAAACTGGTTCACTGGTTAATTTGATCCTTGCTTAGGATGTACAAATACTCCATTTGGAGTAACAGGGATATTTAACTATGCTTATACTTTGTATAAAGCGTTTGAATGTGTCGATAAAATTTAAATGAAACTCTATTGATAGCCGTCAAATTATCATGGGTTTAAAACTTAAAAACACGGGATAAATACCACAAAATGTATGTAGAGGTATGCACACTGGTCCTTTTAGAAGAGAATATCAATTTTCATCGCCTCATTCTTGTCATGTCTGTCTTCTTGTCTGTCTGGTCTTGTCTATCTAGTCGTCTCTTTAGTCTTGTCTGTATAGTCCTGTCTGTCTAGTCTTGTCTATATAGTCTTGTCTGTTTAATCTTGTCTGTCTAGTCCTATCTGTCTGGACATGTCTATCTGAAAGTCTTATCTTGTCTTGCAGAAGAAGCTAGAAGTAGCTCCAAAAGGACAAGGAAGATATGTGCTCTAATTACGTTTGACGTTAGAAACGCTTTTAACAGTGCTAGTTGGAAAATAATAATGAAGGAACTAACGGCAAGAGGAATAGCGCCTTACCTCCTGCGTATGGTAAGAAGCTACTTCGATAATAGAACACTGCTTCGTGGCAGGAACATGGAGTTTCGGTAGAGAGAGAACAGAGTAGCGGGGTCCCACAACGTTCAGTCTTAGCCCCTACTTTGTGGAACATCTTGTATGATGGTGTCATAAGATTGAAACTTCCTGAGGGTGCCACACTCATTGGCTTCGCGGACGACCTGGCGCTCGTGGTCTCCGCAAAAACGGAATCGATGCTAATGGAAACGGCAAACCGCACAATTCGCCAAGTAACTGATTGGATGAAATCAAACAACCTGAGCCTTGCTCCCGAAAAGTCTGAAGCAGTGTTACTAACCGGCCTAAGGAGATTCAACGCAATACAGTTTAAAGTGCAACAAACATATATAAGACCAAAGAACGAAATCATATACCTCGGGGTTGTCATAGAGCCTGTCGTTCCGTACACACCTCACGAAGGCAGCAGCTAAAGGCATGAAGGTAATGGCGGCATTGGACAGAATTATGCCCAATGAAGGTGGGCCTAAAAGCTCCAAACGAAAACTCCTTGGTACAATAGTACAATACACCATGCTATATACTGCCCCAATATGGGCTCAAAGTATGGCTGTATAAAGAAATATCTACAAACTAGCGGAAAATTCAAAGAAAAACTGAAATCACGATCTGTGGCGCATATAAGACTGTATTGGGGGAAGCAGTTATATATATTTTTGATAATAGCTGGTATAGCCCCCATAGAGCTCCTAGTAAAAGGGAGAACCGAACTGCACGAGGCCGGATGTGATAGGCAATCTAGAATTGCCGCTAGTAAAAATCTCCTAGAAGCATGGCAACAAAAATGGTGGGCGTCCGAAAAAGGCCAATGGACGAAATTGATCATACCAGATATCACCACATAGGTCAACAGGAAGCAGGGCGAGACTAACTTTTACATGACTCAGTTCATCACAGGGCATGGGTGCTTCCGCGACTACTTGAAACAAATACGCGCCGCCGCAGATGACTTGTGTGAATACTGTGGTGATGTGGACTCGGTAACACACACAATATTTGACTGCTGAAGATGAGAAGCAGAAAGGGACGAACTAACAGCAACCATGAAGATAGCGTTTAACGCAAGAACGGTAGGTAATGAGTTACATGCTACAAGATAAAGAAAACTGGGATAAAATGTCCAAATTCGTTAAATTTGTTATTTCCTCTAAGAAAAAAGACGAAAAACTGAGACGCAATAGAATGATCCACCAGTAGTCCCAAATAAGATGAATCAACAACTATCCTAACCACAAGATCAAAATAAAAGGAAAAATAGAAAACTAAGGCGGTGAAGAAAAAACCACCAATACATTCTATCACATCGGCTGTATAAAGAGAAAATAGCACAGCTGCTAAAATACTCCCTTGAGGGGCAACGTTAACGACGCTAACTTTTTAATGACTTTTCAATCTTCGCAGTTGAATTAATTTTGACGTATTATTTCCTGTTGGGCAAATACCATTTGAACCAGTTACCAGTTACCTTATAGAGGTTGCAGAAAACACTCACCGGTGATTTACCTTTATCCAGTTAGTTCGTTTATTGCCGTAGTGGTAGATTTGTTTTGCAAAAGCGATTTTGTTCATTTGGAATAAGGTTGTGCTTTGTTATAAAAGAGATTATAATCTATATTCCATTGAGTATTCTAGTATTTTTAGTGTTGTCTATCTGTCCTTCTCATAGAGAAAAATGCTATCAAGTGGTATACAGATGGTTCGAAGACAAAGCAAGGTACTGGTGCAGGAGTGTTTGGACCTCGTACCAAGTACTTCGAATCCATGGGAACATCCCCAAGTATCTTCCAAGCAGAGGTACACGCAAGATGTGCACAGTTTAACCTCGACAAGAATTATCGCAAAAAACGAATTGCTATCCTGTCACACAGCCAAGCAGCCATTAAGGCCATTAGCTCAAACACCATCAGATCCAAACTGGTATTGGACTGTGTGGGGAAGCTAAATAAGCTTGGCAAAGATAACAAAGTAACGCTATACTGGGTACCAGGACACACTGGTATAGACGGAAACGAAGAAGCCGCAAAACAAGGGATCCACTAGCCCCTTTATAGGTCCGGAACCCTTTTGCGGCATGAGTGTGAACACCATCCACAAAAGTTCAGATGAAGAAACAAGAGAAAAATGGATGAAAACCTGGAAAGTACTTCCAGGGCTAAGGCAGTCCAAAGTGATGCTGGGATCTTTTAACCAGAAGAGCAAAAGCTTGCCTGAAATTAAGCAGGAACAAGCTTAGAATTCTGACAGGAGTCCTGACGGGATACTGCAGACTTAGGAAACAGCTCAAGGCCCTAGCCCTAGAGGAGGATTACGGTTGCAGATTCTGTGGCTCAGCAGAAGAAACCCCCATACATCTGCTCAAAGACTGAGAAGCATTACTCCGCAAGAGACAGATGTACCTTGGGACTCACTGCTTGAACACAGAGGAGCTGCAGGCCTTGAATCCCACCCAGATCCTGAAATTCCTAAAGGAATCAGGATTAGAGGAGGCGCTCTAAATGGGTAAGTACACCAACGCTTGGAGGAGGAGGGTGAATCTGTCTTTCTCGGTAAGAGATCCATACACTGTATGGACCTCCTATTTGGCACCGGTCTTGCGGTGTTGAAGGAAATCTTAAGCTATTGGGAGTACAGCGCCTCACTAGTATCCGTTCAGCCAAGACACATCGCACAGTCTCTAATGAGGCGGCTTGTGTGATTTCCTGTATTCTTCCGGTCGACATCCGAATAAAACAGTTGGCTCTTTAAAGCACGCATTCCAGTACAGATGATTTATTAAGAAGAGACGTCTTGGGCTTAGGCCTAAACTCAGCTGGTTTCGAACCCATCATCAACACTCAGGCATTCCTCCACCCTTCGATGCTGTCATTGGTCAATTAACATTTAACACTTACGAATATACGCCAACCTCGGGTGTATACAGACGGTTAAAAAGCCAATAGTAGTACAGGGGCTGCCTTTGTAGCTTACTTTGGCGGAGAGGAGGTACACTATAGGCAGATTAGAGTAGAGTATTACTGTTCTATCTTCCAGGCAGAGCTTATAGCCATACAACACATCTTGCGTTATGTGGAAGAGCAATCCAACTGCTCTTGCTCTAGTTTATGTGAAAGCCGCTCCGCTTCGTTCTTGACGCAATGAAGCACATGAACTCACCCACCGAATTATTAATGGAAACCTGGAAAATATCTTCTAGTGTATCGAAGAGGATCATGCTCCGATGGCACTGGGTTAAAGCTCAGAGGAATTGAGGGTAATGAGCGAGGGTAATGAAATAGGCAAGCACTTAAATTGAATTCCAGGGAACACGTTGAGAATCTCTGGCAGGATAGATGGTGGACTCATTCTCTCTCTCTAAGTTCCTGTTTCCCCCAGTGGAGCATAGGGCTTCTACCAATTGTCACCATGTGACTCTATTTCGAGCCACGACCTTCAACTCATTCCACAATTTGCCGGTGGAGGTGATTTCGGCTCCAATTGTGCGTCGCCATGTTGTTTTTGGCCTTCCTCTCTTTCGCTTACTGCCTTGGGGATGTCAGTCCAATGCTTATTTTGCAATGTTTTGTGGATTGCGCCGTAAGGTGTGTCCAATCCAGTTCCACTTTCTTCTCTTTATTTCAACGTCTACTGGAAGTTGGTTTGTAGAACGAAGCAGATAGTGGTTCGATATCACTTCAGGTCAGCGGATTCTAAGGATCCGTCTCAAACACTAGTTTGAGAAAACTTGCAGTTTGTTTGTGCTGCTTTTAGTTTCTTTCCACGTCTCACTGCCGTAGGACAGGATGGATTTGACGTTACCATTATATAGTTTGAGTTTCGTTTTACGGGAAAGTATTGAAGAGCTCCAAACGTTATTCAGTTGGGCGAACGCTCCCTTCGCTTTGTTGATTCTTCTGGCGATGTCTAGGTCGGCCCCTCCATCCACTGCTATGATGCTGACCAAGTAGCAGAACTTTTTCAATCTTGTTACTGTTACGCCGTTTACTTGTCCCTGCTAGTGGTAGCGCCAATCCGCATATCCTCTGTTTTTTTGGTGTTTATGTGCAGGCCTATCTCTTCAGTTTCTTGTTGTAGCTTAGCTGTTTTGTCAATCATGTCGGTGAGTGTATGGGACATGAGGCAGATATCATCGGCGTAGTCGATATCTTCTAGCCTGCTTGATAGTCCCCAGCGTATTCCTCGAGGCTGTAACGTAACGCTCGTCATAACCTCGTCTAGTACTGTTGGGAATAAAAGCGGGGACAACAAGCAACCCTGTCGGACAAGATGGTGGACTGCTAAATCAGAATTGTGGGCCAAGATGTTTATACACAGCCATCACAGCCTGGAAAATCTTTAAAGTTAGTTTGTCCCAACACTCGGTTCAACTAATAACTGGCCATGGTAACTTCGGGTCGTATCTTAACAGATTTGGGAGGAGGGAATCTCCGTTATGAAAGTGTGGTGGAAATGATACTTCGGAATACGTTATCTTTTCGTGCTCAGATACCGCATAGTGGAGACAAACTCTGCAGCTAGACTACAAACAAAATAGCCTTACCTGGCCTAATAACCAAGAGCAGCTTAAGTCAAATGAAAATGAGTGGTGGCGTACCTTCGACAATAACGTGAAAACACTAACCAGACTAAACCACGACAGTCAGTTTAGTTAAGTTTAGTTAAGATCAATCTGATATAAACTGATAATACCGAGCAGCCACCATAGTGTCGAGCTCGACGGAATGCTGACTTTCATATGCACACATATGAAAAATCAAAGAAATAGGCTGTCCATCTCGGTAGTGTAGTTACAACAAATCCGCTCGGCAAGCGCGAGACCCGGGTTCGATTCCCGGTCGGGGAGGCAACCACTAGGACGATTTCCACAACCCCCCCCCCCCACCGCTTCTCACCCTGAATGAAGGTGAAATATGCGATACCGGCCTGGTGCATTCTAAAAGCGAAAGTGTAATAGGTGTTTTGTGCGAGGTTCTCCCAAAAACCACTTAACAAAAAGGCTTCTCTGTCTAGTTTTGTCTGTTTAGTATTGTCTGTCTAGTCTTGTCTGTCTAGCCTTGTCTATCTAATCTTGTCTGTCTAGACTTGTTTGTCTAGTCTTCTCTGTCTAATCTTGTCTGTATAGTCTTGCCTGCCTAGTCTTGCCTATCTAGTTTTGTCTGTCTAGTCTTGTCTGTCTAGTCTTGTCTGTCTAGTCTTGTCTTATATAAGCTTGTCTGTCTAGACTTATCTGTCTAGTCTTCTCTGTCTAATCTTGTCTGTCTAGTCTTGCCTGTCTAGTCTTGCCTAACTAGTTTTGTCTGTTTAGTATTGTCTGTCTGGTCTTGTCTGTCTAGTCTAGTCTGTCTAGTCTTGCTTGTCTAGTTTTGTTTGTCTAGTCTTAACTGTCTGTCATGATATGTCTGTCTAGTATTGTCGACCAAGTCTAGTCTAATCTTTCTAGAACTAATAACAAATGAAGTATTTGTTAAATGCACATTTCCATTTGAACTAATTAAATAATTAACAAGGTAATTAGGTCACTTAGACCCAACTCTTCAGGTGGAAGTTTAATAATTGGCCACAGAATCGAGACTTGCGCTTCTTTATTCAGTTACTTTCTTGGAGAAAACGTATTTATCTCAAAGTTTTCTTTAAAATCGTTCGACAAGCTTGTAACAATTACTCGGAAATATTTTGTTTCCAAGTAAAACTTTCCCTATGAATGCAAATCCGTCTGCACTACAGCGAAACTTTGACGTCCGATTTTTAGATAGTTCGGAAACAAGTGTATGCATCATCAGAAAGTTTTAATAGACTCGGGAACAGCTAATGCAACGAGAGACGATGTGCAACAAATCCAATTACCAATAAAATATTGCTGGATAATATGAATTTAAATTAGAATCTACAAGAAGCATATAATAAGTATTACAAGATATGCGTGCAGCAAATGCCATGAAAAAAGCAATTACCAATTAAATAATGTTGGATAATATGAGCTTACCAATTGAAAATGAAAAGTGGGACCACACAATTGAAATCAAATGTCGTATAGCAAAAGCGAGATCCGCATTCCTGAAAATGGCAAAGGTATTCAAAGCACCTGAATATATAGACGAAGGTCAGTCTACTCACATGCTACATCTTTACAGTACTTCTATATAGAGTCCTAGACTCTGATAGAGGCTACCGAACGGAGACTCGAGGCATTTGAGATTTGTTTATACCGTCGCATACTATAAAATTTTCTGGACGGCTCACGTCACCAACCAGCAGGTCCTAGAGAGAATAAGAAAAGAACGAAAGGTCTTGCTAACAATAAATATAAGGAAGCTGTTGCAACTTATGCTACAAGGAAGAGTAGATGGAAGAAGAGAGCCAGGAAGAAGGAGAATATCGTGGCTAAAAAACCTGTGAACCTGTTTCAACAAAACAAGAAATCTCTTCGAAATACTCCGAATTTCCATGATGATCGCCAACATCCGAAGCGGATAGGCACCAGAAGAAGAAGAATATGAACTTAAATTAGCATCTACAAGAAGCATAAACCTAGTAATTTCCCATAAGTCGGAAGGAGCTGAACTGGTCACGTCACGTCCATGAACCTGTTTATTTGCTGATTAAACCTGAATACATCCTGGTCAAACCTGTCTACAACCTGGTTAAACTTGATTACTGCCTGATTAAACCTGATTACAACGTAATCAAACCTGATTACTACCTGATTACTACTTGATTAAACCTGATTGCGACTTGACAAACGTGCATTTGACCGGATTAAACAGGTACCTGAGTAGATCAGCCAATAAACAGGTTTAATCAGGAAGTTTTCAGATTTAATCACCTAATAAACAGGTTTATGGGCGTCGCCAGATTTGCTCTTGTCGGCTTATGGGAAATTACATAGCAGGAGCAGGTGGTCTAGAACATAGAATCTTTCCCTACTCCTATTATTACAAGATTCGCGTGCATCAAACGCAATGAGAGAAAATGTACAAATCCAATTACCAATGAAATATTGTTGGATAATATAAACTTCAATTAGCATATATAAGAAGCATAAACCAAGTATTGTAAGATTTGTTGATATCCTGTTATTTCTTCCTGATATTTAAACTATTAGAACGAAAGACGTGTACTTTTCACTTTCTATATACTTACTTTACACTTACTTATAACACGGTAGAGAGATTACAAAATGCCATGTTGTTTGAAACCGTGTTATCAAGTCAGTGGACAAAAAACAAATATATTTTTTTAAATCCATATAAACAACAATTTTTACGCATTTGGAATAACATCCTCTACTTATTCTTCTGCTGCCTACCGTATTCCGGGAAGTTTTATGATAATATAAATTTAAATCCACTATGTTTCTTAAATATTTATTTAATTTCCATTAGATGGTCTAAAGTTCTTTTGGAATTAGTTTGAATTGAACCCTTTATTTTTCTCGCAGCAATTGGAGCGTTTCAAACGGCTCCCCAACTCCTACTTTTTTTTCATCGTTAACTTCTTCTTCCAGTTCGATTTCCATTCTCGGCTAATTTTATAGGCGTTCGTTCCCGAGGGGGATTTTGCGGCAACAATTAGATGTATTGTGAGAGGATCCCGCATATGCAGCAAACGTTGTTTTTACGCCGGCGTTGGAGTTTATAAAGGGGAGACCGAGGTGGAAGAGGAAAAAGTGGGACACGACAGAGAGAAAAAATGCGGACGACATTTTATGCTCCAGTTGCCATACATTTAGTTTTACAGTAAATAAAATGTATATAGCGAAGAGGGTGGAAATGGAATGTAGTGAAAATTGAAGGGAGAATCGCCGAGCGCAGAGCCCTGCAATTTATTTTAATTAGATTCAATTTGCTTTTATGAAATGCGTTTATGTAGTTGACACAATTTTTTCCCTCCGCGCTAAGGAATTCTTTAACGGACGTAAGTATTTCCTCCATTAGTTACATCCAGTTTTATTACACGCCCGATGCAGCACTGGCTCGAGCCGAAGCGCTAATTAAAATTAAAATTAATAGCCGAAACACTCTTTCAAACCGTTTACTATAATGACTCAATCTTTATTGCACCATCTGCCGGAGCCCATTTATTCTCGATCCTCAAATCCTCTTTAGAACTAACGGCTGTGTATCCCTGCGACTAGAAAAATGTTTCAAAGCGATTTAAAAGGCTTCTTGTTCTTGCAGAGGACATAAATTCAAAACCTCGGTAGAGGTAACAGAATGCACTTTTGAAGAATAATATCGGATGCCTGGCCATCAGCCAAAATCAATAAGTGAACGCCAATACTTCCAACGAATTGTTTCATTTTTTTTGTTGATATGACAAGAATGAGGCGATGAAAATTGATTTTCACTTATAAAAGGATCAAAGTTCATACCTCTACATACATTTTGTGGTATTTATCACGTGTTTTTAAGTTTAATATAATAAAAGTCGTTCTAGCTTAAAATGCATTATAAATATGACAGAACGAATATAGTTCATACAAATTTTATAATTACTAAATTAAACAAAAACTATTTTCTTAGTAAACATGCAAAATTTAATAACTTATTAAAGCGGTACATAGCTTGAATATATAAATATATTCAACCCTACCGCAGCTCTACAATATTATTTAAGACTACAAAACAAATCCCATGTTGAAACACAACAGATATTTGTCTTTTATTTACTAGCAATCGGTATTCCATTTTATAATTCAAAAGAGCAAAGCTGCACTAATGAGAGATAGATCTCGAAACGCGTCTGAAGATGGCTATTCACTTGGGTTAAATAGAAAGATCTGATCTTAAAAACAATGTTATTTATCTAATTATTGTCTAGTGTCACAAAAGTGAACTGAGTCCTAGTAAATGTTTCAACATGAGACTTGTTTTGTAGTCTTAAAAACACTTAATAATATTATAGAGCTACGGAAACTTTTGAAGTTATATTTATAAATTCAAGCTATGTTCCGCTTTAATAAGTTGGTATGATTGTATCTATAATTAGTTTAGTTTCACACCTATATACAATTATCATGCAAAATTTAGGAAATTTAATGTCTCGTCTAATAACTTAATATCAATCTAATAGTCGATATGTTAATTCGAGCACAACTTTATTTTATAATTTCAATCTAATTTTTTAGTTCATTTAATCTACTGTAAGCATATTATTAACTACTTGATATATTGTTACGAAATTTGTAACTTGGACGCATTAATCATCATTTTAAAGTTAATTTAATTTAGTTTATGTATTCTGTTAATTTACTCCAGAATTTACTGTTCTTATTTTCAATAATATTTCCATTTTCCTATGACATTATTATAACTAGTTTTGTTTAGCTTGTGTCTCAGTTAATCCCAAATCAATGCTAACGTGGAATATCTCATTTTGTAGATAATTTATTCTAGTTTTAGGAAAAATAATAAAAACATTGAACAATTGTTGCAAATTTACGAACCATTTACGATGAAAAAACTCGAAGCTCTATCAGTTCAATGAGAGCCAATATTGTCAAAAATATTGCCATTTCTGTGAGACTTTACCGGTTTAAAAAAAAATGTCAGTTAATTGCCTTTTTTATTTCTTCTGGACTATTTACGATCTCAAACTCAAATTATTTAAACTTAATAAAGTCGGAAAACAGCCTGAATATATTTAACCTTTCCGGAGCTCTATAATATTACTGAGTCTTTTTTAGGACTACCATAACAAATCTCATGTGAAATTTACCAGTTATTTACTAGTTTTCAGTCCACTCTCGTCGCACTCAATAAAAACCAGAAAGAAAACATTGTTTTTCAAGATCATGTCTTTCTATTAACTTAAATGAAATGCAGACGCGTTTTTAGATTTATCCCTCATTAGTGCAGCTTTGCCTTTATGAATAATAATTTCTTAATATTTGTCAAATTATTTATTTTACCAAATGAAATATCTATAGGTTATGTCCAAAAAGTAATTAATATATTGTAAGTAAAAGTTTTAAGTTAATTAAAGTTAAAATACATAAAATCACTAATATAATACATCGGGTTCATTAATAGAACTTTTCTCAAGATATTTCTAAATTGTTTTAAGTCAGTTTTCGCTTTTAATTGCATTTGGTATTTTATTGTAAATTTTATTTCCTTGATTCTCAAGTCCTTCTGAACACAAGGTTAAATTTGTTAAGGGTATAGTTTGTTATGTCCTGGTATAAAGGTGGCTTTTTCCACCAAGACTTAATTTTTTCCGCCTCGGATGTGCGTATCGGCAACACAGCCTACGCGTCTCGCTAAAAGGGATGATGCGCGGATTATGCTAAGAGAGTCTAATTAGAACCGTCGTAGACAGCGGTTGGTTTCACGCCATATTGGTGTGCTTTGTCACATGTTTTGTGCCGGTTGGTTTTCGAGTGCGACGGCGGTGTCCCTCGCGTTGTAATTGTTTAAATTCCTATATAGTGCGGTTATTGTTTTTCCTATATATGTAATTCTTTTCCTTAATGAACTTTAAGTGCGGTGGACTGTTGAATCCACTTATTTCGCCATTTTGTTGGTGCCACGTGTTTTGTTTAAGAATATTACTTGTTTTGGTTATAATCTTAAGAATTGTTTAATTATTTGTTTAGCTTATTTGTTAAGAATCTTTCTTTTGTTGGTTTATTTCTTTAAATATACTCTTGTTGCGTTATTTGGCTTAATAGTCACATGATTTATAAATATTGCTTCACCTAAATTATAATTAAATGTCAGGGGGAAGATTATTTCCGTCATTAGGAACCACACCCTACAGCATATATTAATATGAATTGCACCTCGGCAAAATGGTAGGTTTTCCTTGTTCACCAGATTGCGCTGATGTTTAATTTGGAATGTTTTTTGATGTAATAGTCGACTGATTTTTTGTATGGTGGTTGTCCAGAGGAGATGCTCTTACAAGCACATTCGTAGAAACTTTGCTTCTTTAGCACTTTTTAAACAATGGTTTTATATTTTCAAATTAATGTTCTTTCTCGGCATAGGTGCTGTCTTCTCGCTGTCTTCAAAAATTACATACTCTGTCTTATCTTAATTAGAGTAAAGAATGTTTGCTGAGAACCAAATGTTGATTGAACCTAGTAATAAATTTGCTTTGTCTGCATTTTCTTTAATATTTTTTCCAGTTATAATAAAGGTAATATCATCTGCATACAATTTACAACGCTGTTCGTTTATATAACTTAAAGTCGGCGGTGTACAATAAGAAAAGTGTTGGTGCAAGAACGCTCCCTTGAGCAACTTCAATATTGGTACAAATAAAGTGGGACTTTCCTGTTTCTCACTGTACTCCCAATTCTTACTGTAACATACTGCTAACGGTTTTCTAAGTAGGATTGTAACCATCTCATGGTTATGCCTCATATTCCATATTTAATAAAAAAAATATCCCTCATAATTCCTATCTCTCATATTCCATATCTTTGGGTTGTAAAGCTAGTTCGCCTCCTAGTGGCATACCCTGGGCAGCGCTAAATGGACTCGCACATATTGACAGTCAGATAACCTAAGAATCTAATGACAATACGATACACTAAATCAACAGCTCTCTAAATCGATCAATCAATAATCATGATTCAAAACAAAGCAAATGGAAGGACAATTTTCTTTGTTTTGAATCATGATTATTGATTGATCGATTTAGAGAGCTGTTGGTTTAGTGTATCGTATTGTCAGGACTCTTTTACCAGAAAGATTGGACCCTTAGTCCTACTTTGCCAGATCAATATAGAAGGCATAAGCTACGCTAAAAGCCAGTACCTATAAAAACTGCTACATAGTGACTATATCGACATGCTTGCAAACCAGGAAAAATACCAGGCTACGAATTGCTGGGCGCAACATAGCACCGAGCACACGGCACAGCTACCTATGTTAAAAGCAACATATAAAATGCATGTAAGAGAATGCATGTAAGAAAGTGCACCGTAACTACAAAAATTGGAAACATTACTATCACCAACGTTTATAAACCTCTCACTAGGACTTGGCCACCCTATGTTCTTAAAACATACCTTCGCCCCGCTGTATGCCTAGGCGACTTTAACAGCAACCACGAACAGTGGAAATATAGAGAAAACGAAGTTAATGGGGATGCGCTGGGCCGAAGACGAACACTTACACTTAATTTTTGATGCTAAAGACAAAAGCACATTTAACGATGATGAGGACACAACATTAGCAAAAGGCGTCTCAAATACTCTCACCAAACTCTGCGATAAAACAATGCCAAAGAGAAGAGCATCTACTAGTCGTTAGCCAGCATACTGGTGCACGGAGCAAATATCGAAGCTTCGAAAGGAATGCTTAAGAGAAAGAAGAATTTATACCAGAACTGTAAAAGAAAACTTACCACAAGCAACCCTGCACAATGTGAATGAAAATACAAAGAGAGTAAGAAAGCACTGAGAGACAGCATAAAAATATTTAAAAAAAAAATGCTAGAAAATCCTTTGTAACAACTTAGATAGCGATATCTGTGATGGTTATACGATAGTCAACCAATTTTCAAATGACAATTGTTTCCTAAGTATTAATACCACTTAGACGTATTAATCATCATTTTAAAGCTCATTTAATTTAGTTAAAAATGAAACACTTGGGTCTTTTCTTCAAAAAATATATTTATAATATAAATGCATACATATCGCTAACAAAGTTAACATCATCAGTATAACTAATTTTCAAAATGCAAACAAAGCATATTTATATTGTTTGCATTTATGTTTGCTTGCATTATATATACATTGTTTGCATTTTGAAAATTAGTTATACTGATGATGTTAACTTTGTTAACGAAATGTACACATTTATATTATACATATAATTTTTGAAGAAAGGACCCAAGTATTTCATTTTTAATATATAAATCTTCAAACTCAACAATCCCAAAAACATATACTCTAATTATTTTTATTTTCAACAATATTGCCATTTTCCAGGGACACTACTTTAATTAGTTTTATTTAGCTTGTATCTAACCTACCACTGCAACATTCTCACTTAGCTTACTAATCACGCATTTGGGAACTAACAAGGAAATAGCATGAACATTGCCAAAATAATTAAGATAGAACATATGAAAATGATAATTATTTATGTTATAAGATATAACCCATTTCTGGTACCTCCTTAAGGTCTATTTGAAATCTTTATATCTTCGCTGTCGGTCGAAAGGTTCGAAAATCGAAAATTGAAAACATTTTATTTTTCCATTTGGTAGTCAATTCTTGAAAGGATTAAGATGTCGGGTTTTGGTATATGGAGATGTGTTTTTTTATTCATTACCTTTAAAATAAAGTGAAACTCGTCAGGCGTTGCTACTTAAAAATATTAGGGTGGTCATCCTCTAATTTAAACTCAACGTTCCATGGAAGTTCTAAGAACTAATAACTATCTGAGAATGTAGTTTTAAGATTCTTTATGATCTGGTCAGACTTGAAATTTGAATTTTTTATTCACATATAAATGTTTTATTATAAACAGTTAATACAAATAAATAAATTATATTTTTTGAATTTGAATTGAATTAAGCACCTGACAGCAACCCAGGCAAGCTTAAACCAACATAGTGCCTCCTAAACAAATTGGCTATAAACTATGAGAAAAGTAAAGCAATGGGTTTTAGAAAAGGCGGTCGGATCAGAAAGTTCGACAAAGTTAATATAGGAGAGCCCCAGCTGGAATTCGTCAATATTTATGAGTACCTAGGAATAACCCTCGAGGTGAAGCTAACCTTCTCCAAACACATTAAAGACAAAAGTAAAAAAGCAGCTGAAACTATTGGATCCCTTAGGAATGTACTTAGGAGCCCTAAGTCTAGCTACAACAGCAAAATTATTTAACATGAAACTCTGGGCGGCGATAACCCATTGCTTCAAAACTATAAGCCCATTTTTAACATCCAACCACCTGCCAGAGCTAGATAAAATTAAAAGCAAGATATCTTAAATATGCAATGGGCCTTCCTAAAAACACATCAAATACCTTCACATTCCAACTGGAATTGGACATTCTAACTGGAATCAACCTTTTGAAGGTGTACCATTCTCAACTAAGGACGCATACGGGAAGAATAGAAGAGAAAAATATGGTGTTCACGATTGAAAGATATACCGAGCGTTCCAAACACACGGATGGAAGGGTGCAAATCAAAGGCACCGACACGGCTTTCACCACCTCCTATGCGTCGACCGACAATATCATCAAGCAGAGGAAGTCTGCAACTTACCCGCTGAAAAATATCAATTCTCTCCTGCAGAGGAAGAAGGAGCCGGACATTGTGTCAATTCGTAACGGACATTTCCTATTGACGCTCCAACATCCCCAATTCGCAAAAATGATATATCGAATTGCATTGCCATTATAAATCTGGACAATGTATGGTAATATGTCTGTTATCCTAGCTGCATTATCTGTTTTTGTAAAAACGAATAAAGATCTAATAATATAATTCTTTAGTGATTCACAAATTTTCAAATACTTTTCTCCACTCGTTCAAAACTTATACTTTATACAGCTTCCTTTTACATAGTTTTGAACGAGTGAAGAAAAATAATTGAAAATTTATGAAATAATGTGTAGATTAAAATTTTCAGATATGAATTATGAAGGTAAATTTTTGCTGTTATTTGTGTAATCTCTTGACAACCGATCACGAAAATATGTATATAGCCGCTGGTTTATTTCTGTCATATATTTGCGTGGGAAGTTTGTCGCGAAAACTTTGTAATTTCCCCCCGGGCTTCCTTCATGAACTGTTAATTGCGTTACAACTTTGTCGGTTGTTGCAGCGCCCCTCGCATCGACAGTTGCGCCGATTCAATTTGCCACGGAGCCGAATACAAAATACTCTAGACCGAGAGTTTTTTATTTCTTGAAGTCAAACTCCTTTAGGCCCGACTTGAGAGTAACCTTAAAGTAAAGTAACCCCTAAGTAAATTCTATATTCTGCTTAAGGCTTAGACCGCACTACGGCTGTTCCGTCGCGGTTTTTAATCGTGTTATTTTGTGAATCAAGTAAGCTAAGGCCGAGGCCGCACTACGATTTTTTGCTGCAAGCGGTAACCGCTATAACCGCAAACCCAATCAATAGCGTGAAAAAACCGCAAGCGAAATCGCTTGTATTAGCTTACATGAGTCACAAAATAACAGGAATAATAACCGCCTCACTTGCCGTTTTTTCACGCGACTGATTTTAATAGTGTCGTGTGCGCTTCTCGAGCGGTTTCGCGATTATAGCAGCTAACCGCTCGCTGAAAAAACCGTAGTCCGGACTCGGCCTATGTTCGAATATTTACTATCTAATCTACAATGATATTAAAATAACTAATTGTAACTAAAAGTTGCAAATAATTTTGTTTCCTCCAATTTGGCTGCAAAACTTCATCAAACTCTTCGAAATATTGAGTCTTTTGTATTAAAAAATAATAGCAAAACTCTTTTCTCAATCCTGGAGACGGCGATACAACCATGAGCCCATATGAAAACCCGGATGTACTTCGTACTATAATGGCAAGATTAAAATGGATAGGACATATAAAGCGAATGAAGGTCTCAGTGCCAGCAGAAATTATTGCGCGACCGATAAATATCAGCAGGGAAAAGTACTCTAGCCAGGCCAAAAACAAGATATTTGGACCAAGTGGAGGAGAATCTAAGAGCAATGACGACGGGATAGAAAGTCAAAGCCCCGAATAGATTGGAATGGAGAAAAATCCAACAGGAGGCCGAGACTCCTCAGGGAGGAGTTTTGACTCGGGAGGTCAAAATGGGTTAGGAAGCTAAAGCTTATAATGATTATTATAAATTATGTACAGGGTCCGGCAGGGTCCGCAGATGTTTGGAAAGGAGGGGAAGGAAAGTCAAAGCCCCGAATAGATTGGAATGGAGAAAAATCCTACAGGAGGTCAAGACTCCTCAGGAGGTCAAAAAGGGTTAAGGAGCCAAATCTTATAATGATTATTATAAATGATGTACAGGGTCTGACAGAGAGACATGATTTTTTTTTAAATGACTTACGCGCGCTAGGGTGGTCACACATTTTTTTCGGAATGGTTGATATCCACTCGTCAACAGATGCCATTTCAGTAACAATGAAGCCTTGGTCTGCAGCAGATCGTTTGTTTATTTACAATACCTTCATTGAAAATGGTCGTTCTGTGGTGCTCACATAGCGATGATTTCGAAACCATTTTAATGTTGGTCGTCATGGTCGTATTTCAAAACGGAATACCATTATGAAGGGAAGAAAAAATCGACGAGTTCCAGAGGAAAATATTAAGAGAGAGGAATATAGGAGGCGAAATAGTGTCGATATACGTGAAACACCGCCAGGGGCAGGCCACATTATAAGAATGCCAGATGGTAGAATGCCCAAAAGAATCCTGAACGGCCGAATGGAGGGGAAGAGGCAGAAAATATATATATATATATATATATATATATATATATATATATATATATATATATATAAAAATATGGGAGGATGAAGTAGACCAGGACGCCAGACGAATCCTTAAACTAGGAAGATGGAAGGAAGTGACCCGGGAAAGAGAAAAATGGAGGAGGAAGCTAGGGGAGACCAAGGCTCAAATTGGGCTGTAGAGCCAGAAGAAGAAGTTTTCAGAAAACAGGATTTTTGAGACCAGGGACTACACGGAGACGTCATCGAACTGTACGGTCCCCAGAAAACATTGAAAGAGTACGACAAGTGGTGGAAGGCAGCCCTCGTCGTTCGGCGCTACCTCACACACGCGCTCTTCAGATGTCAGACATGTTAGTTGGCAGAATCTTCCACTTGGACCTTCATTTTCTTCCGTATAAGATTATGATTGTGCAAAAACTGCTGCAAAACGTTATTTTGATCACGAGTGATGAGGTGCACTTTCATTTATCGCGGTAAACGAACAAAACTTTCGGTACTAGGCAAATGAAAACTCGCATCAAAATTCTCTGCACATCGAGAAAATAACTGTTTGGTGTGGCATATCTCGTACTTGCTTTATTGGGCCTCATTTTTTCGTGAAAACCGACGAATAGTGACTGTTAACACAAATCACTACGTTTACTATATTGCGTGATTATTTCCTGCCAGAAGTAAAAAGATGACGTATCAACCTCAACGCAGTTTGGTTTCAACAACATGGGATAAGTTGCCATTCATCAAGAGTAACATTCGTATTTTGAAGACATTTCCCATTTCACAATCTTTATCTATATTATTCAACCATCATTACTCAACAGAGGTCCGATGTGCGTTCTGAGAAGTGGAAGCACATTCCACATCCATGGAAAAAAATATTCCGGAGGTCCCGCTGCGGGTGCGAATACGCGAGCTGAAGCAGTGGATTAAGAAGAACTCCAAGCCCAGACCGGTCCCAAAACCCCCTCGAAACTCCCGTCACCGCATCCGAAAGGTTTAGACGACGCCACGTTGGACGCGTTATTTTTCAAGCTTGCTCAACCCAAGTCCATCAGGAAAAAATAAAAAAGTATACCACTGGTAAATCCGAGAGCTTTAACTGCAACACCAAGCGCTAGGGTGATCGAACTGTCTGCACCAACCGCCAAACAATTGGACCAGCGATGGGCAAAAACCATCGGCCATGCAATACGTTGCTTCGACGCGCATCGAAGAACTAAACATACCCAGATTTGTAACTCCCAAGTTCCTGGATGAAATCCTGGATGCCAAACTGACTTGGAATCAACACCTAAAGAAAGCTACCAACAAGTGTAAAATGGCACTGATGATGACCAAAAGAACACTTGGAAAATCATGGGGACTGAAACCAAGCATGGTATACTGGCTATACACTATGGTACTTAGACCCATTCTGACATATGACTCCACAGTATGGTGGACCAAAGTGAAGCAAAAACAGGCCATCAGAGAACTCTCCTTTGTTCAAAGACTGGCCTGTTTAGCAATTACGGGAGCAATGAAAACCGCCCCAACTGCAGCTCTGGAGGTGATCCTAGGCCTTCATGGATATCCCATGGATTCCCCTGGATATCTTTATAATGGGCGAAGCAAGGATGGGAGCTTTCAGATGCATATGCAATGGCACATGAGAATCTCAGGCGAGGTCAGGACACACCATGATAACGAATGTCATATCAGAATCGTACCTCAATATAGAGATTCAATGCCCAAAGAGAGAAATTCAATGCCCAAAAGGCTGTCATTCGATCTACCCTACAAAACACGTCTATGATGGACAGAAGGCAATCAAATAACCACTTGCCAAGGAGGACTGGATTGGTATACAGACGGCTACAAGAAGGACAGTGATACTGGCACAGAAATCTATGGACTGTCCCTGGGGTGCAGCATATCTATACCCCTGGGGACACATGCCACAATATTCCAAGCAGAAATACACGCTATCATGATCTGTGCCCGTGAACATTTGAGAATGGACTACAAAAGTAGAAATATCCGCATTTTCACGGACAGTCAGGCTGAGACAGTCAATGCTCTAGCGTGTCACAAAATCAAATCCAAGACAGTTTGGAACTGTCTTCAGGACCTAAAAGCCCTGGCAAAGCATAACAAGGTCACATTCGCTTGGGTGCCTAGCCACACGGGACTGGTGGGTAACGAAATGGCGGATCAGCCAGCAAAAGATGGAGCCTGCAGGGCAAACATCACTGCTGAAAGCGGACCCTAGATCACCAAGAGCTCGACAAGAAATAAAATCTGTAAATGGGTAGCAACTAAGCACCGTCTACAGTGGGTCAATTTGAATGGTCTGACACACAGCAAACGGATGTTAGTAAACCTATCGGAAACTCTAACTGCTGAAATCCTGCAACTGCCAAGGAAGCAGATCGCAATTGTGGTAGGCCTACTTACAGGATACTGCCCTCTACGAGAACACCTGCATAAAATGAGTATCTGGAAGGATGAACCTTTATGCAGGTTATGCTATGAGGAGGACGAAACCGCCGCCCATATATTCTTCCACTGTGAAGCAATTGCACATAGGAGACACAAGCTTGATATTACAGCTGAGAGAATCCCTGTGAAAAACATGGCACATAGAATCCTGGACCTAATAGAGGGACTGGATCTATTTGCATGAACGAAACAATGTGGGGAAGTACAATAGGCCAATGGGCAGCAGTGTTTTAAGGGCTAAGCCCCCCCTGGACCCACATTGGTTAGAGAAAAAAAATAAACTCCCAAGTTTAAAAAGAGACAAAGGAGGATGAAGCCTAAGAAGAAGGAGAAGCCGTCGAAGAGGATGCAGGAGATAGCCCTGCCGCAAGTACGGCCGTACCTCCACATAAACGAATACGCGTTCACCGCGAACCCAATAACGTTGACTTATCGGCCAACCAAGCGGATCAAGTGGTTGGAACTGCCAAAAGACTACAGCTCGAAACCGAAGCCTAAACCGAAGAAGAAAGCGAAGAGAAAATCGGAAGATAATGAAAGCTTCTAATCAATAATTTTAGATGTTAAATGAGTTATAACAAATAAAATACTGCGTAAGAACGCCTGATTATATTCCGTGGAGATATGCAGTGCCCACCTAGGTTACTGGACCTGTCACCTTGTGAGTACTTTTTATGGGGCTACATTAAATATCAAGTTTACATTAACAAAACACGTACTGTTGAAGAGCTTTCCGAAAACATAACGCTAGAAATTCGAAGGATTCCACGTGTCATGCTCGAAAAGAGTATGGAAAAGACTTCGAAATTAAATGTATGGCAGTCATTTCAAAAACATCCTATCTCTCTGTCGGACCCTGTATAAAGATGAAATTTTTAATTGTACTTATTTTTTCAAATTCTATGTGCAACTACCTAAAGCTAGCTCTATACGATATTGAATTTATTGTATGTTTATATATACACTGTAAAATTGTTAAATATAAACCAACATATAAAATCAAATATAAAGGAAGGTTTTTTTATTACTCACTGAAAATTAAATTATCAATAAATAAAACTAAATTTTAGAATATATTTATTTTAAATTTAATCTATTTAGTAATACTCGCCAAAGAAGTTCCACTTCAAACGCGCGTAAAGGTTTACACACTCATTTTTTTGGCAGACGCTGGCAATGGTAATTTATAGAGCTCCGAAGCGTTCCGTAAAACCGTAGTAAAAGTAAGGCAATATAAAACTCCCACGCGATAAAGTAAAAGCGCAAAATTTACTTACAAAAAATATATCTAAAAGCGAAATTTGAATAATTTTTTTTCGCGTAATATATTTATATTAAAAGAGTTCGCTGCAATGGTGAGCTTTTAATTTATGTGCCAACCATTACGGATCCGTTTCATAATTAATAGCGGGCCCCCGAGTCGTCGCAACCCCTTCTGACCTTCACTACGCTACGTTAGAGAGGGCTGAATTTGTTGCTTTTGAATTATCACGCCCTCGTTCAAACAGACACGACCAAAGCTTCTAGCTTCCAGCTCTCTCTTCATTTTACAACGATTAGGAAAAACACTTGCTACTTTATTTTGTCTAGACACTCGGCTCACGGCTGGATTGTCTAGACTAAAATCCGTCGGGTTTAATACATTAAGGAATGACATGGGATTGCGCTTGAAAAGGCTTGTGTTTATTCTTTATTTCAGATGATATTAAAGGGAATATAAAACGCGCTTAAAAAGTTCTCGCTTTGTGAATATTTGTTGTTTCAACGAACGTTCGAAGGCAGTCTTTTTTAATTATTTTCAAAAGTTTCATAATGTATTTCATTTATTCTCGCAGAGATATTCCGTGTTTCCCTCAAAGAAGATGAATATGCATACAGAAGGGATTATGCTTAGCGTGGTGATGAACAAAACGAACACAAGAATTATGGCCTGCATAATCTCGTTCTAATTATTTATAGGAGAGATTTATCATATGTCATTCAGACAGATCAGACACTAAACAGACAAGACTAGACAGACAAGACTAAACAGATAAGACTGGACAGACAAGACTAAACAGACAAGACTAGACATACAAGACTAGAAGGACAATACTAGAAGGACAATACTAGAAGGACAAGACTAGACAGACAAGACTAGACAAACAAGACTAAACAGACAAGACTAGACTAGACAGACATGACTGGACAGACAAGACTACAAGACAAGACTTACATCATATCAATAAATCATCAAATTCTTCTGGTTGTAAATTTCCTAGAAATTTTAAAGAATGTCTTTTCTGGTTGTTAATTTTTGTGGAATGCTTAAAAACTAATCTAGTTGTGAGTGTGGAAGCCGTGAAGGCTATCTTCCAAAAGGCATGTGCCCAATGTCACACGGTTGAAGCGGGCGGAAAGCACACAGTGAGTCCTAACCTGCACGGATTGATTGGCAGGAAAACCGGAACCATTCGCGGATATTCCTACTCCGAGGGCAACAGGAAGAAAGACATCGTCTGGAGCAAAGACACGTTGGAGGTCTACTTGCAGGATCCGATCATTCCCGGAAGCAAGACAATCGTTGGCGGATTGGAGAAGGGGAATTGACAGGGCAGATATGATCACGTATTTGGAGGAAGCCGCGCGATATCGGAAGGCCTTCTTAGGCCCGAATTGATCTCACTGTCCCTAGTCGGGACAATGTACCTATTCTGAGACCTTATTGCAGAAATTTACCACTCCATCGTCCAACCAGTTTCCTTGTATGGGTGTGAGACATGGAGTCTAACGAAGTTGGACGAAGGTTCTACTGAGGTTTGACAGGAAAATTCTCAGAATTATCTTTTGCTCCACCCAAGACATGGCGACGAAAGAGTACAACATTAGGTCCAACCTGGAACTCCAAGATTTCCAAATATTGTCCAACTCAACAAATGTCGCAGGCTGCGATGGGCCTTGCATGTTAAACAAAGTGAGCACTCTCATCTCAATCATAAAGTCTGTTTGGGAGAAATCACCAGATGGAAAAAGACCTAGAGGAAGACCTCGAATGAGATGGCAAGATAATATCAGAAGAGATCCTCGGAGCCCAAAATTTGGAAACGGCAGCCCAGCATAGGATTGTATGGAGAGGAATCGTTCGTGAGGCCAAGACCCACGAAGGGTTGTAGCCCCCAGAAGTAGGTAAGCATTACAAAAATTTAGTTGACCTCGAGTCTATAGCGCGAATTTTGTTATATAATTCAATCTTGGATCATTCAAATAGGCTTAACATGATTATACAGCCAAAGCTGCATATCGGGATATGATTATAGCAGTGCAAGAATGGACATAAATAAATCACCTTACCCTGATCCACCATGCAAAACAGCATGCATCGTTCAATAGTGGTAGATGGAAACGAGGTAACAACCATGACCTCATTTTCAGCAGTAACAGAATCAGGGAACTATGTGTAAAATCTGTCTGTTCTCCAATACCTAAGATATTGGTCCAATATCTATTGGACCAATAACCAATTTTTGACCGGTGCACAGCACCGGCCAAAAATGTGCCAAATATTTGCTGCCTTTAGACCTCAGAAGGTACCATTCCGCAGGAGGTACAACTTCAAGAAAGCTTAGCTCAGCTTTTGCAGATATTTTGGACATCGAAATGTCGTCAATAGAACCAACACCAGGATCCTATGACATCTTCACCACAACTGTAAAGAAGTGCTCCAGAAGGCCTATACCTCGCGGCTGCCAGACTTCATTTAACCCTGATCCCACATCAGATGAAGCTGCCCTACTCAAATGATACAGGAAGTTATTTGAAGAAACCCCTTTCAGTGAATCAACAGTAGAAGCTGGGAACAGACTCATCTTCGTCATTGGAAAACAAAACGGGATCAATGGGCTAGAACTATAGAAGACCTGGATCTGAGAAGAGACAGCCATAAGGCATGGAGACTTTTAAGACGTTTAAGCAATGATCCGACAGAGACCTCTGTACATTATAACATCGCTGGCAGCCAAATAGCAGAACTTTTGACCAACTGGAAGCCCATCCACAAGCACAAAGTGTCCAGACATCAAAGAGAAATTCAAGACGAAAGTAACTGGCAAATGGCAGAACTGGAGAAGGCTATCAAACATACTAAAAATGGAAAATCAGCCGGCTTGGATAACATTCGTACAAAACAAATTAAGCATTTCGGATTCAAAATAAAGTAATTGATACTCCAACTTTTCAATAACTGCATGAAGAATTATCAAATCCCAAAGATATGGCGGAAGAGCCGTGTGATAGCTCTACTGAAACCTGGCAAAGAAGGGAACAACCCGAAGAACTTCAAACCAGTTACACTCCTGTATCACCTCTACAAACTACTAGAAAGAATGATTTTGCCTTCTACCCAAAATTGATCCTCTGGTCATACCCGAAAAAGCTGTTGTACTAGACAGTTGTTGAACCTTACGCAGTTCATAGAAGATGGTTTCGAAGCAGCTAAGGTAACTGGAGTGGCATTTGTTCATTTATCGGCAGCATACGACACTGGTAACCATCAGCTTCTACTTGCTAAGGTCTACACGTTGATTAAGAACTGGAGCGTAACCAGGTTTATTGCCACTCTCCTGCAGAATCGGAGGAATTTCGTAGATTTCCAAGGGCAACGTAGCCGATGGAGACTACAGAAGAATGTCCTACCCCAAGAAAGTGTTCTCGCTACATTTCTGTTCAATATGTATAGAAATGACCAGCCCATAGCTCCCAACACTAGGAGTTTTTTGTACGCTGACGATCTCGCTCTTGCTGCACAGTGTAAAGATTTTGAATCAGTGGAGAATAATCTCACGAGTGCCCTTAAGGGTCTATCCAAATACTATTTCGCAAACGAACTGAAACCAAATCCCTCCAAGACGCAAGCATGTGCCTTTAACTTGAGAAACAGGGACGCCTTTCGTCAATTGAAGGTAGTATGGTCAGGAGTAGAAGTGGAACACTGTTACACCCAAAATTTCTAGGAGTGACATTGCACAGAGCTCTTATCTACAAGGAACAATGTATGGAACACTGAAGGAACACCAAGTCAAAAGTTTCCACAAGGAATAATCATCTGAGAAAACTGGCTGGTACAAAATGGGGTAGTCAACCTGACACAATTCGAACATCTGCAATGGCATTATGCTATTCCGCTGCAGAGTGCGCCTGTCCGGTATAGTATAACTCAACTCATGCTAAACAGACGTGTAGCACGTCTGCTCTCTGCTCTGGACGTAGCTCTCAATGAAACATGTAGAACTATAACTGGATGCTTAAGATCAACAGCAACTGAGTGCCTTTACCAGCTAGAATAGAACCACCCTCTATTCGACGAGCAATAGCTGCAAACAAGGAACGGAAGAAAGCTGAGCAGGAAGCAACCCATCCTCTACATGGGCATGAACTACATGCTCAGAGTCTGAAGTCTAGGAAGAGTTTCCTAAGAACATCCAAAGAATTGAAGAATACATGCGAAAAAGCCAAGCTAGAATTATGGAAAGCTAAGGAATCTCTTCCCCTGGGCTGGAAAAGGATAGCCGAAACTTTACCTCCTGGTCATGATCAAGGATGGTTAACATGCAAAATCCTTGAATAGATTAAGATCAGAAGTGGGCAGATAAGAACAATCTTGCAAAGTGCGGCTACATTAAAGAAGATAGCATTCAGTGTGACTGTGGAGAAAACCAGACTGTGAAACATATGCATCAGTGTAGACTGTGTCCGATCTCCTGGACAGAAGATGAACTTATGAAGATGAAGATGAAATATTATATAATGTTTGTAGTCATAGCATCTGTATCTGTGATTTACTTGATGTTTTCTGACACGAGAATAAATAAAAACATGGTTTATACAAGAAATGAGATGTTAAATTTATAGCAAAAGCAAAATTAAGAAGCGACAATGTCAACATAATAAGTTAACGATATTAATAAGGCGTGAAAATGTAGTTTCCATCCATTTTGCGACAGTTTTAATATGATTTTTATGATTAAAACAGTGTTAATCCTTAATGTTATTTGGTATAAGACTTGCGGATGGGGATTAGGCAGGATTGGTGTTGCGAATTCGTGTAATAAAAATTATACGTGCAAATTTTTTATGAGAGATGCGATGTAATTATTCTGAGACCTTGTTGCCGAAATTTTGTTCGCGTGTAGTCTATAAATTTTTAATGGCAATTACACAGGGCGCAACATAAATAATTTATCGGTGTTTCGTATAAATAATACGCGGGGCTTGTATAAACATCCGTGTTGGGATTTTTTCCTGGTAAGGCGCGCGTATAAATAAAATTGGGAGTGAGCGGCAATTTTTATAAATCACTTCCCACGGAAACGGCAGCTTCACATAACCCCTACAACCCGAATAAAAAAAAAACCGAAGATAAAAACGCGCTGAATTTTTTAATGTACAAACTCCGGTTTTATATCTACAACGCCCCAGAGTCTACTCAGCTCACGAAATTTCCAGGAACAAAAATAACAAGCCTACTTTTGTTTTTTCGTACGTATAAATAATATTGACGCTATTACACTTTATGCTAGATGATCGCAGAATTTCCGTAAATCTCGGGGGCGTCGCGGCGCAAATTTATCTACGTGAGCCGCCGGAAGGCAAACACTGCACACTGCGGAGAAAAAAGTTAAACAATATTAATGATAATGTCCCCCGCTAATCTGCAGAGAGAGATTTTTTGGAAACGATGATGATGATGGAAATGCTCTCGGTGCGTCACTATTGTCAACGAAAATGAATGTATAGTCTCCTAAAATAAAATTTAGATAAATTGCGTTATACAATGCAATATACTATAAGTCAACCGACTAGACTCAGGTATAAAATAAACGGACCACCAAATAATTATACAACAATAATAAACCTTACTATCTACTCTCACACTAAAATGAACACATTAATAAATACAGAATTGTATGTGAAGGATGCCATTATTACAATCGTATGTAGAAGTATCCAAATCGTGTGTAAAACTCCAATGTAAATCAAATAGAGTTTCATTGTTAAATGTATTCTGTCTGTTCTATACTATGGCAACAATTCGCGTTACTAAACAAACATAGACGTGGTGAAAATAAATTGAATAAATTTTTCTTATTTTAAATCCAGAAGTTTCGGCCTCTCAGTCTCGATTTATCTGTCTCTAATATAACTTAAACTAACCGTAACCTAATCTAGACTAAATCTAGGTTAACCTGCATTACATCGACAACGACCAAAAAGTGTTCCCGTCACTGTGCGTTTTAACTAGTTAGTAATTTTTAGGGGAGGAAATTACCCGATTACCGCCACTGCTGAAGATATAGCTTAAACATAACTTAATAAAATTAGATTTTTCCTTGACAGTTTCAAGCAACTAATTTTGAAACCTTTATCTATCTCTAGTTGCTCTAGATACGAGCTTCTAGTTTTCACTAAATCTATCTAGTTTCACAAACTTGGATCCGCATTAACCCACCTAGTCTTGGTCTCACGATTTAGACAACTAAACAAAGTTAGATTTTTTACTTGACAGTTTCAAGCAACTAATTTTCATCTAAACTAGGACAATGTGGCAAGGACCGTGGTTTACTTCAGGTTAGATTAGCTTGCCCACCGCGAAGCGGGCAGATAAATCAAGACCACATACGCGCGGCAGCGGGAACTCTCGATCCAATATAGGACAATGTGGCAAGGACCGTTGGTTTAAACCCGGTTAGATTAGGTTGCCCATAGCGAAGCGGATTTAAATCAAGTCCAAATACTCGCCATACAGCGTCAACTCTCGATCCAATATAGGACAATGTGGCAAGGACAGTTGGTTTAACCCCGGTTAGATTAGGTTGCCCACCGCGAAACGAGCAGATAAATCAAGGCCACATAGGCGCGGCAGCGCAAACTCTCTATCCAATATAGGACAATGTGGAAAGGACCGTTGGTTTAACCCAGGTTAGATTAGGTTTCCCACCGAGAAGCGGTGGATAAATCATGATCTTGATCATGGTCTTGATTTATCCACTTTATGGTCTTAATTATTTGTATTTTCCAGATGGAGGACGTGACGATTTGGTTTTTTATTTATTTTAAAGAAAATATGAATTTATTGTTATTTTTCCCTGGATAAATTATTATATTTTTATTTTTTCTATTTTGAAACAAATTTAGTTATGATTAGCCCGGAAATTAGATTATAGCTACATATTTACTAGAAAATATCAATATATCCTAAAACAGTATCCATATTTCGATATGCATATGGGGTAATATTTTTTCTTTAAAAAAAAATGGCAACGTCGAGTTAGTTGCGTTCGCGTCTACTATCAGTCACGTTGAAAATGTCAACAATTATTTTCAACAAAAAAACGAATATTTATTGAAATAAGCAATGTAGAAGTTTTATTTTTGATTTACGACCTTAGTTAAACCTTGCCAAAGACGATTAACAACAGTTACACTTGGTAAAAATTTGGGAAACCTAAGTTGCATTGAAGGGGTGTATTCTGCATTTGTTTCTAAAATAATGTATGACACACGTGTGTAAAAGCTTTTGGGCACACTTGTATCATAGACTACTATTTATTAATATTACTCTTATACAAAATATGCTTTTAAGTACAGTATCCGTTTACGGTGGTAATGGGATAAAAGAGTCGGAAGGTATTAAAACGAGTAAAAAACTGTTGTTGCTGGAGCACGGGGGGACATAAAAGCAAAGTTGTCTCTGAGCTGTGTACGTGGCCTTACGTAATAACGCCTTCTGATTTTCTCACTTTATGTTCCCGATATTATTACTAGTTTTATCGGAAGGCGCCTCGTAAAACCGCGCTCTCATTTCGCACAATGAACACCGTGCATCCCCCGCCTTTACAAAATAAAGCGAATTAATAAAGGACGAAAAAGTAAACACGGAATGTACATTGCTGCACGACAATCGGGGTTACAGCCCGAGCTGGTTCAAATTAATTTATATTTCATTTTAGATGCTTACGATGTTCTCGAATAAATTACAGATTTATTTTGCACATTTTATAGAAATACCGGTTTGTTTATTAAATGCTTATAATCTGAGCGATTAATTGCGCGTATTTCTGTCAAACAGTTCAGATTGTGTAGGGTGGAGGGTTAATATAATAAAAAGTTAATAAATTACTTGATTTGAATGGGTTCTTGTGGCGGTTCTAGTTACAGTTGGGACCTTTTCGGACAATCATCATTAAACCGAATAATTGTGATTGCTGATGCAAAGTTGCCGCGCATTTATAAACCGCTACCCAGCTAAATAATGTTAATGTCTGAACTATTTAAAGTCACTTTGAGAATGGAGATTTTGGCGATTCCATGATTCTTTGACTTGATCATCAGAGATTTCACGATTAGTGCACATTTGGGTACTTACGTACTAACGCCAGCGCAGCTACATATTTGAAGAATATGGACGTTTTTGTTTGTGTGCGGATCGTTTGGCTACAAAGCCTTTCTGCACTGCGACCCTCTTGATCTATTGTGCTTGACCCTACTACAATTACTCTCCTAGGAATTAAACTTCGTGAACGAAGTCTAAGATATTCCTGAGAGGCTTGCTACTCAGCTCCAAGGTGGTCATTCTTGCGACCCCGAAGTTCAAGCCTTATGTGTGCTAGCGCTTACATAAGTGTACATTATGTGTTCAGCGGTTTCTTCGTTTGATTCACATAATCTACAGGCAACTTCCTCTGCCTTTCCCATTTTGTGAAGGTGATATTTCACCGGACAATGTCCTTTTAGTGTACCTACCAAAGTTCTGATTTCTCTTCTAGAGAAGCTTAGCATCTGCTGCGTTTTTGCAGCAGAATAGTTTATGAGCATTTTAGCTTGCCTCTGTCCTGGCGTGTTATTCCAGTAGGTTTGCTTTTGCTCTTCTTCACACTTCTTAGCCCCTGCCTTAAGTGGGCCTTTGTAAGCCCACAAGTTGGCTTCGGGTCAAAGGAGGGAGTCTCGGCCCCGCTTTAGGCGAGTACGTAGGCCATTTCATTCCCATATATGCCCTGGTAACCCTGTGACCACATTAGCGTGAGTCTGTTACCTTTCACCAGTTGCTTCATGGTTTGTGTGCAGTTCCAGGTTAACTTGGAATTAAAGTTATGGACTTTTAAATTCCTTAGAGCTACCTGGCTGTCCGCTAGGATGTAGATTTGCACTCCTATATGACGTTTCTCTATGCAGATTTGTGAGCATCTTTCAATGGCTATAATTTCAGCCTATAGTAGCGTGAGAGCATGGCCCAATGCCGTGGACTCCCTGTGACTCCGGCTGTATATGCCAATTCCTGTACCCTTAGAAGTTTTTGATGCGTCGGTGTACCACAAAGCGTCCATTGTCTTTCAGATGATCGATTATTTGAACACTGCTTTGACGGTCGTTAATGACCACTTCAACGGCTGTGTCAAAGTCGTATTCTGTATACATGGTGTCCCAGGGATGCTTCAGAAAATCCTTTCCGATGTGTTCCCTTACTTTCAGGTGTCTCTGACTAGGCGATGTACACCTTAGTCTCAGATCAGTGAGAAGAACTTCTTTTTCTACCTGTTTGTGCAGTGGGAGTAGGTCCAACAAAACTTCCATTGCTGTGGTTGGAGTAGATAACATCGCTCCTGTTATACCCAAGCACGCGAGCCGTTGAAGCTTTTGTAGCATGCTTTGGATCTTTTTTCCTTTGTTTTGTACCACCATACGAGTAGGTGGTAATCGGTCTTACCACTGCTAAGTAAGATCATTTTGGGTTTTAGTTTTATGTTTTCCCAAAAAGCTTACGGCAGATCCAAAAGCCGCTGTGGCTTTTAAGAGCGCTTTGTTCAGATGAGACTTCCAAGTGAGTTTCTTATCCAAGGTTACCCTTAGATATTTCACCTGCTCGGAGAACTCTAACGTCTTACCATCAATGTTCGGAGCTTTCAAGTTCAGCTTCCTCTTTCTGGTAAAGGGGACCTTTACTGTTTTTCTCGGGTTGACTCTAAGGCCCTCCTTTCTTGTTCAAACAGTTGATAATGTTAAGTGAACTCTGTGCAAGGATCATGATTGTACTACCAAACTTATCCCTTATTATGATTGCAACATGGTCTGCATAACCAACCGCCTTATACCCGTTCTTTGTTAACACATCTAGGAGATCATCAGCGACAAGGCACCACAGCAGAGGCGATAACATCCCCCCCCCCTTGTGGGCAGCCTCTCTCTGTGGTTACCGTCCTCGTTGACCCCCCAGTGCGGCGGTAATTTTACAATTGGTCAGCATGTCTTGAATCCACTTAATTATAGGGTCTTCGATCCCTTTATTGGTGGCTGCATTCTCTATTGATAAACGGGTGGTGTTGTCGAACGCTCCCTTTATTTCTATAAAGATACCTACTGCAATTTTTTTGCAGTCCAGTGCTGCTTCCACTGTGGTCGTTAAGTCTTGTAGAGCGTCCACTGTAGATTTGCCTGGCTGATAAGCGTATTGGTGCATATGGAGAGGACTTCTTTTGAGAGGTCCGCACCGTATGTGATTGTCGTTCCAATGTGATTTTTCCATTGTTTTCAGGAGGAAGAAAGTGCGTCTAATTGGTCGGTAGGTCTTGAGGCCTGCGCCAAATGGATAATTAGATTAGGCTAGAACGGACCAGATAAATCCAGACCACATATCGCGCGGTAGCGCGACCACTCGATCCAAAATAAGAAAAAATATTGGATAAGGGTTAGATTAGGTTATATTAGAGCAGATAAATCCAAACCAGAGATCCAGACTCTTAACAGCTTGGCAGCCAAGAGAGTGCAAAAGAAGTGCTGGCAGACTTACAAAAGATGGCGTGATGACATCCAGAAGATTGCTGGGAAAAACTGGATGAGGGCTGCTATGGACAGGCAGGAATGGAAAATATGGAGGAGGCCTACATTCGGGAGTGGACGAGAACAGCCTGATAAGAAGAAGAAATCCAGACCACATATCGCGCGGTAGCGCGACTTCTCGCTGCGGTGGCGTAAATACGTAAGTACCGACATTTGTAATATTGGAATAACCAATTGTAAAAAAAAGAACACTAATTTATATAAGCAGCATCGGGTCGGCGTCGCGGCGTTTAAATTATTTCAAAGGGAAATAATATTTATTTTACATACACATTGTTTTACATACAATTGTTATGTCCTTATTGAAAAACCTCATTAAACAGATATTTTGTAATATTTATACAACAAAAAAATAACAGCATCTTAACCGCATACGTATTACACTTTACCAGAAACATTTATTATTAACTGATATAATAAACAATGTTGATATGTTACAATCTCGAAACCGATTTTCCAAGACAGATCCCTGTCGTACACGCGCTTCGATATCCTTTGTGTTAGAGTTGTAGGCATTTAATCTCACAATTAATATTCGTTCTGCCAAGAGTGATCGCACAAGGTTTGAACAGGTGCCTCGAAAGCCGTAACATTCAACCGTGTCAATTATAAAATCAATATTGACAGTCTCAAATGCGTTGGCTAGATCAAAGTATAGTCCAACAACATGGTTTCCTTGATCTAAAGACAAATTTAACGAGATAACAGTTAAAAATACCATCATGCAATCAAATATGAAACGCTCAAATATTTTTGAGAATGAAGATATTAACGAGATTAGTCTATAATTGTTTGACTTTATTATAAAAATAGTCGATAATTAAAAATTAAAACACAAACGTCATATTATCAGAACGCTGGAGAATTCGTGTTAAGAATAATACCAAACATAATAATAATTCTATTATAAACAGTAGTTGAATTATTGTTGGCTCGTAAACCGCCAAACCATAAAACATTTATGTTTTATTACCCGCCGAATAACATAATTCTTGTTTCCGCAACAATCAAAATAAATACGTACCATTCGAGGGCACATAACATGCACCCCAATATTACCAACGGCACGAAAATTTATCTAGTAATAACATTGGGGCTCTCAAGTATCTAATATAACGCCAAACGAGGTAATAAAATGTTAGCTTTTAATAGTGCATGGAAACATTCAATCTGGTCTGTGGACGTGCCGCAGCAGCGGAGAGGGATCTGCCAAACGTATATAATAACGCTGTGTCGAGACGGCGGACGACAGAGAAGGCGAGATTGCATTAGAATCACAATGCAAACATGCATATATATAAGACCCGGCGCCTTCGCCATCCAGTTTTATTATCATGTCTATTCGAACGTATAAATTGAAAGCGACAAGTCTCCACGCACAAACAATATAGTTGAATAGACACGTGTTATAATAGAAGATGAAATAGACGCGTTCGCAGCGGCGGGTTTTTCGCAATTTAATTAAGAAGCGATTTGTGTTAATGCGATTTAGTTTAGGAGCGAAGCATCGGTTTTAATTAAAGCCGCCGTGTATCCTATACATCCGCGGCCCCTATTAATATCGGGTAAACAGATGTTTGAGACAGGAGTTTCCAATGATTCCCCTCCGCCGAAATTCAAACACATTCGCAGACGAACGTACTCGCAGATTCAATCTCCACCGCGGCCACACATAAATCATTAAAAGTGATTGAATTGCATTCGGCAAAGCGGATGACAGTTAAAAATAAATGGTTTGCATTTATATATTCAATACGACCATTAATTGCAAGGCTTTCAATAAAATAAAAATAATTCAATGTTGTCAATGTATACATTTGAACCTTCAACATTTTGGTAATTTAATATTGGTGAAACCATTCTGACTATAGATACAATCATTTCAAATTATTAAAGATGAAATGCAGCCTGAATACATACATTTATTCATCCTGTTCGTAGCTCTATAATATTAAGTCTTAAAAGACTACAAAACAATTTAAAATGTTAATGCAAAGAAAAGGGCATTAGGGTATGACTTAACAGGTTGACTGCCATGTGCGACACATGTGGTACACACCTTCTTTGATACTGACGCCACGCTTAATTACGTAAAAAGTTCCGTAAAGCCAGGTACCTTTTTTTCCAGAACTTCCAGAACAGCCTGAATACATAAATTTATTCAACCTGTTCGAAGCTCTATAATATTAAGTATTATTAAGACTACAAAACTAATTAAAATTTTAATACAAAGAAAAGGGTATTAGGATATGACTTAACAGGTTGACTGCCATATGCGGCACATGTGGTACACACCCTCCTTGATACTGGCGCCACGCTTAATTGACGTCAAAAGTTCCGTAAAGCCAGGTACCTTTTTTTCCAGAACTCTTATTTTCGAGGTTCAGTATGTTATCTTCGTTCATTATGTTATCTTCAGTATGTTATATTCAGTATGTTGTCTCCGAAGCCACACAACTGATATTTCGATATGATTCCTGCTTTGTGAGTAACTGCGGTGGAACACAATTCGATTCAAATTCTAATGTGCCGTGCAGCAGTGCAGTGGCTCACTTCGTTTGTTGTTGGTTTAAGTCTCCGAAGTCTAGCAAACATGCATTTAGCGCTATTTTATAAAGGAGATTTTCATCTAAAAATGATGTCATTTTCATCTTTCTAACGCGAACCGTTTTGACAGAAGATTTTTTTTTAAGTTCCTATCGCATTCTCCATGTAAATTGAAAACCGAAATTCAGAGAAGGGGTAATATTAACAGGTTGACCGCCACATGTTTTTAAAGCCAGGTACCTTTTTTTCCAGAACTCTTATTTTCGAGGTTCAGTATGTTATCTTCGTTCATTATGTTATCTTCAGTATGTTATATTCAGTATGTTGTTTCCGAAGCCACACAACTGATATTTCGATATGATTCCTGCTTTGTGAGTAACTGCGGTGGAACACAATTCGATTGAAATTCTAATGTGCCGTGCAGCAGTGCAGTGGCTCACTTCGTTGGTTGTTGGTTTAGGGTATCTGGGGGACAGATGGGGGATCTGGTATCGAAATATCAGAAAATAAGAGTTCTGGAAAAAAAGGTACCTGGCTTTAAAAACATGTGGCGGTCAACCTGCTAATATTACCCCTTCTCTGAATTTCGTTTTTCAATTTACATGGAGAATGCGATAGGAACTTATCTTCTGAAAAATCTTCTGTCAAAACGGTTCGCGTTAGAAAGATGAAAATGACATCATTTTTAGATGAAAATCTCCTTTATAAAATAGCGCTAAATGCATGTTTGCTAGACTTCGGAGAATTGGACAAAAAAAATAAATGTTGAAACAACTACTTCTCTGGCTAATACCACGCAGGATATTGAACAGGTTTTTGCATGTTATTACTAGCCCCCGTACAATTTCATATCACTAAGAAGTACTAGATAAATAACATTGTTTTTAAGATCATTTTTTTCTATTTAGATTAAGTCAATAGCTATCTGCAGACGTGTTTCGTCTGCATCTGCAGATGGCTATTCACTTAATCTAATATTATAATCTAATATAGCCTGTATATATTTCTACATTTCTTCGTTAATAATTTTCTTCAAAATTTTGCATTATGTTCAACAATTTAAGGTCGATTTCCATATGCGCGACACTCAGCTACGCGACGTCGTGCGACATCGCCTGTCAAATAATGTACATTGTTTTAAATGGGTACGTCGCGTAGCTGCGCGTAGCCATAATGAGAACGTGCCCATTTACAACAATGTAATCATTATTTGACAGGTGATATCGCGTGACGTCGTGTAGCTGAGTGTCGCGTAAATGAGAACCGGCCTTTAATGTTATACGACAAAATCATAGAACAATAAATTAAAATACGTTTGATAAATTAAGCAAGTTTGAATGGCGGTGTTATAATTATTGACACACTGACTTTAATGGTTGAACAAGCGAATGTAAAATTTGGAAGGAACGTTGCTTTTAGAACGTACACGTCTAGTAAAGAAGGATTTTTTTAAATTTCATTTCTATGGGGGTGAAAAGGGTAGCCAAAGTTCTTTACTAGCACGTACTATATCTCAGAAACGGAAAATATAACAGAATCCAAACGAAAAAAACAATTTATTTTATTTTTTTTCTTTGGTTTACCTTTAATATACTCATACATTAAACCAGGATAATACGTTCCTCGATTCAAGACTTTCCCGTTGTGTCTACATGTGTGTTGGTTTGATTCCCCGAGATTGTGATCGTGAGAGGCACTTTATAGAGATCGCAAAGCATTTCCCGCGCCCTATTTATCATTCCCGCTCAAGTTTCTGCGCTCCCGCGGGGAGCATATGTGTGCAAACACTCCGAGCCCCCTCGCACTAAATTAGGCCAATAGGTATATGCCTAACTACATGCCCTAGTCCATTCCTCTAATTACTCCCTTGCAGCCACTAACTGCAATTTATACTCGTGAACCGTTACAAATCAAAAAAAGTTTTTCTTTGGTAATATATTTGCGCTTTAAAGTCTGTCTGTAATAAAGCGTTATCGTTACATTAAATTAGGTTTCTGTGAGAAATGAATTCGTTCCAAGGGTCGCAAAAAGTGCCGTTTGTTACGTGTGTGTGTGTGTTGTGCTGCTTTAAAACAAATATGATTTCCATGCAGCGGCTCACAGCCGGATACTGTGCAGCTTTCGGCCAAAAGACTCCGTCTGTATATCTATACACGAACTGGGATTTAGAGATATACACACTAGTGAAATATTAAACGCTTATTCAGTATTCATAAACCGGACGGAAAATATTCACTTCATACATCCATTTAAAATATTTTACTTTAACTGCGGATTAACTTGACGTCAATAACTTGGAAATGTGGAAATTTATCACAAACGTTTTCCATAGTAAAATGAATCGATTGGCTGGAAAAACTATTTACTAGTTCAATGTCCTATTTACTTGCTTACTGTGTGGTGTGACCCACGCTTGCCAAAAGAAACGTTTACAGACGAAGGGTTAATGGTGCAATGCAAAGAGCCGATAAATGTCATATAACACTTGCACTCAGATTTTATATTATCAATGATGCGATTACGCAACGTGATTATAACTCATTATTTTTTTTTTGTATTCGATCCGACGTGACGGTCTTATTTACCCCAATGAGTCAATATGTACGGTGAAATGCGAAACAAAGTATAATTGTGTTTACACGCCGCATAATTTCGATCCAATTTGCTTTATTGAACAATACGCATGTCAATGTGTACGTATACGGCGAGGAACGGAATTGGCTGTACGGATGGGCCGCAAGCAAACTTTGTAATTCGATTAGTTTTCCGAATTGCCGGCTTTGATGTAACTGAGAGCTGGCGCAGAACCACTAACGATATCCGATTATTACAATGGGCCTTTTTCAATTCGTACTATTCCCCGGTGTCATTAAGGAGACGACTTTTTCACGAGGAGTCGCTTTACACGGAAACAGTTTTTCCTGGAGAAATATAATATTGTATACGAGCCTATGAATGGAACCAACCTCCGGTCGATGGCTTATTGCATGTATTTATGTAATAAATATAAATTCCTCAATAAATATCTAATACAAATAATAATATGTTGTATTTCATTAAATATGTTTTAAAATATCTGTTTTAAAATGATTGCTGTACATTTATGTACTGTATTACTTTACTTATGCTGGAATGTACATATTCTGTATAGTCTTATTGGTTTAGTCTTGTACGTATAGTCTTGTCTGTATAGGCTTGTGTGTCTAGTCTTGTATGTCTAGTCTTATCTGTCTAGTCTTGTCTGTCTAGTCTTTTCTGTCTAGTCTTGTCTGTCTAGTCTTGTCTGTCTAGGTTTGTGTGTCTAGTCTTGTCTTTCTAGTCTTGTCTCTCTAGTTTTGTCTGTCTAGTCTCGTCTGTCTAGTCTTGTCTGTCTAGTCTTGTCTGTCTAGTCTTATCTGTCTAGTATTTTCTATCTAGTCTTGTCTGTCTAGTATTGTCCGTCTAGTCTAGGCTGTCTAGTCTTGTCTGTCTAATCTTGTCTGTCTAGTCTTCTCTGTCTAGTCTTGTCTGTCTAGTCTTGTCTGTTTAGATTTGTCTGTCTAGTCCTGTCTGTCTAGTCTCGTCTGTCTAGCCTTATCTGTCTAGTCTTGTCTGTCTAGTCTTGTCTGTCTAGTCTTGCCTGTCTAGTGTTGTCTGTCTAGTCTTCTCTGTCTAGTCTTTTGTATCTAGTCTTGTCTGTCTACTCTTGTCGGTCTAGTCTCTTGTGTGCGTATAGTCTTGCCTGTCTTAGTTCTATAATGTGGAACATATTTTATGATGAGGGTTTTGAGATTGAGGCTGCCAGACGGGGTTCCACTCGTCGGATACGCAGATGACTTAGCGGTTGTCGCTCTTGCAAGAACGGACAAAAGAATGAAATCCATAATGGATGAGGCAATTAGTGGGATGGACCGGTGGATGGCGGAAAGGGGGCTTCCTGGCTCCCCACAAACCCGAGGCGGTTCTGCTAATTGGACCAAGAAAGCTGTGTGAACTGACCGTGGGAATGGGGACAGTTGACGTACCGGCTCGGGAGTCTGTTAGATATCTTGAGGTAGAGCTTCAGCGAAATCTCAGGGTATCCGAACATGTCAACCGGGTGGGGAGCAAGACTACAGTGTGTGAGAGCTCTTGGATGGCTGGATGGCCAACATAGGTAGGCTGTTGGCCTCCAAGAGGATCGTTATAAATGCGGCCGTGCACTCCATTCTCCTGTATGTGGTGCTGGCATAGATAAATTCCATCAGGATTGAATGCTACAGAGAGAGACTGATGAGAGTGCAAAGGTTATGCTGCATGTGCAGTGCATACAGGACTGGCGAATAACGAATAACGACGCGCCCGGCACAACGAATGAATGCGTATGATTGCATTGGAAATGAAAGGGGGAGGAACGTGAAGTTATGCCAAATTTTGAATTCCATCATGTTTCCTCTGGTTTGGCTGGAGGGTCTGAAGTGTGGGGGTTTTTAGTGGATCGCCCTTTTAGTGGGCAGCAATAGCACTCAGCAGGGGTCGGCTGGTGTCTGTTTGCAGATTTTCACCTCCAGCACGAGCAAAAAAAAGTCTTGTCTGTCTTCTAACAAAGAGTGTACGTTTATTCTTTGTACGTTCTATTCATGTCACCAAGGAAAACATCCGAAGAGTTTGAAGAATATCTATACCACCTAGAACCCCACCTTAAGCAATTAGCTATTCAAGGTACAAGGAACTCATTCATTCTGGGAGGGGATTTAAACGCAAAAGCTCGTATCTTCGGATCGAAAGTACAAGTTATCAAAGGGATGATCAGGAAAGAATGGATCGAAGCAAACAACCTTTTAGTTATTAATGATACACCTACTACCTAGCCTACTACTACCTAGACCATCCCTCCGGTCCAGGTTGCAAAAAATATTAGACCAGGAAGTTGATCAATACAATGAAATATCCAAAGAGAAAGCACAATCATTTAATAGCCCTACCGAACTCGCCGAATATATCTCCAAATTGTGCGATGAATGCTTTCCAAGACGACGTCGACCAAAACACTGCCATCAACCTATGCATCAGAAAGAGAATAGTGTTGGTAAGAAAGAATAAATGAAAATCTGATGAACAGAGAGCACTGGAGAGAGCAATGCTGGGTCTGTCTCTGAGAGACAAGGTTCTCAACACAACTGTAAGCGGAAGAAGTAGAGTAACCGACGCCATCGAGAGAATTGCCAACCTTAAATGGAATTGGGCGGACACCTGTTCAGAGTCAGTGATGACAGATGGACAAGAAGGGTGACGGAGTGGAGACCGCGTAATGATGCAATCCGAAATAATGGAAGACCGCCCACCCAATGGTCAGAGGATCTTAAAAGTATCCATCTCAATTGGATGAGAGCAACACGCGACAGAGAGGGATGGAAGTTGTTACGGGAGGCTTATGTCCAGCTATGGACAAGCATAGCTGGATGATGATGATAAAGAAGATGATCTGATGAACAGCAACAAGCGGCGAGAAGCGACTATCGTTACTCTAAAAAAGACCTTAAGATAGCTATAAACTCACGCATGAAAGTTGTGGAAGGATCTCTGCAATCAGTTGAAAGAAGATATCTGGGGCCAAGGTTTTATAACTACATCTGGCAAACTAAAAGAAGGGCCAAACATTAATCTAAGCTAGGAAGAGATAATAAGGCGGGTGGAAAAACTGATTCCGAAAAAATCTAAAATCAATTGGGTGGTTCCCGAAATAACACAAAGAAAGACCTGGAAGATATTTTAAAAAATGCGCAGAGGATCAAAACTGGTACAGATCGTATATCGCCAGATGTGCTCAAAGCAGTAACTACCAAGAAACCTGATAAACATTTTGAGTGTGATGACCAGCTGTCTAGTTAACGGAGTATTGCCCGATATTTTGAAGGAGGCTCGTCTTGTAGTCATTGAAAAAATCAAAAAAGAAGTAGCTGATGAAACATCAGCCGATCTGCATACTATGTACTCCAGGTAAACTTCTAGAACTGCTAGTCAAGGCACGCTTAGAGGACGAGCAAGAAGCCAAAGGAATATCACACAATAGACAGTACGATTTTAAAGTGGGCTCGTCAACGATAGATTCCCTGTCCAAAATCATGGAGGTACCTAATGAAATCAGAAACAAGGCGTTCAAAAACCAAGAGCTCGCGGTACTTCTCACTCTAGACATAAAAAACGCGCACAGACCCGTGCTGAGTGCTAGTGCGGGGCTGCCCACTAAAAGGGCGATCCACTAAAAACCCCCACACTTCAGACCCTCCAGCCAAACCAGAGGAAACATGATGGAATTCAAAATTTGGCATAACTTCACGTTCCTCCCCCTTTCATTTCCAATGCAATCATACGCATTCATTCGTTGTTCCGGGCGCGTCGTTATTCGTTATTCGCCAGTCCTGTAAGCACTGCACATGCAGCATAACCTTTGCAGCACTCTCATCAGTCTCGCTCTGTAACATTCAATCCTGATGGAATTTATCTACTTAGCTCCGTGGGACCTTATAATGGAGGCACTAATAACAGCGGGAGTTAGCCCATATCTAGTAAAGATGGTCCAGTCGTACCTCAGTAATCGATACATTATCACCAAGAGCAGGGCAAGAATAGAAACTAGATGCGATGTCCCACAGGGCTCCATTCTAGGTCCAACACTATGGAACATCTTCTACAACAAAATACCTTAACTCTTACGACATGTGAAAAAACGTTATTTCTGTGGCCTACGCTGACGACTTAACACTAATTGTCTGCGGGAGAAATCACTCTCAACTGGAAGAGACAGCGAAAAACGCGGTGGGAATAAAGGTGCTCACAGACCGAAGCGGGAGTTTCGCTGCCGCCACCGGTGCGATATCGCGGCGGACCGACTGACACGGCGATTTATATACATGTTCAGATCAAAAAGCGCGATTTCCGTCATAGTCACGGTAGTGCAGCGTTGCACGACAAGGACGCTGCATACGCAGTTACTTGCGCTGCCGCTGTGTTTTGACATTGATTTTATGAACCCATGAACCTATGTATAATTCTGAAATGAGTTTTAGAAATTCTAAATCAATACAAAATAACATATTTCATCATATGCAGTGAATGTTTAAAATAGCATGGCTTCTTTTTATTTTTCGCCACGGAAATTTCGCGACGCATACGCTCCGCGCCGCTCTGAAGGAGCCTTAATACTGCAACAGATAACAGAACTAAGGCTTAAAATGGCACATGCCAAGACAGAAATGGTTGTTCTTGCGGGCAGAAGAAAACTTGTCGATAAGAACGCTCTGAGACCGATAAAGACACTTTCGATAAAAATTGATTACGTCATGATTAAAAGCAAGCCGGTTATCAAGGACTTGGGTGTATACTTGATAAAAATACCGGCATAACTACCCACATTAATAATAAGTGCGAGAAAGTTGAGAAATTGCTGATGGCCCTGACTAGGATCACACGATACCTATGGGGACCACGCGAAAGAAAACGTCGAATGCGTCTTCAACTATTCTGTACTGTGTATTCTGTACTGTGCCTTCTGTAGTAACAAGTTGGAAGCCTTAAACTGAAAAATTACTCTCAAAGTTATATCGGTATACAGAATCGTCTCCAACGCCGCAACAATTGCTATAGCCTCACTACCGTCTGTACTGTGCATTCATTCAACTATCCTGTACTGTGCATCCATCTGGTTGTAGGCGCTGAAGCATTCCTTCTATAGGAACAAGTTGGAAGCCACAAACCGAAAAATGGCACTCAGAGTTATATCGGAATACAGAACCGTCTCCACCGCCGCAGCAATTGCTATAGCCTCACTGCCGGCTCTCAAAATGTTCGCGGCGTCTTCAACTATCCTGTACGGTGCACCTATCTGGTCGCAGGCGCAGAAGCATTCCTTCTATAGAAATAAGTTAGAAGCCCTAAACCGAAAAATGGCACAGAGAGTTATCGGCATATAGTACCGTCTCCACCGCCGAAGCAATTGCTATAGCCTCACTACCGCATCTACAACAGACCGAGAGCGGGCATCGAGTCGCTGAGCCCGTTTGAAATATGTGCTACACTAAACCGGTCACCAGATCCAGACGGCTAAGAGGTCGAGAAAAGAGCAGATGTTAGATAAATGAAGATAATGAAGTTCAGAGTGATGATTTACAGAGAATATTGCAGGAATTGCAGGAAATTAAAAATGAGTTCACCACGGTAGACAGGAAGTTGGAGGGAATGAGACGGGAAAACAGAAGTTTGGAGGAAAAATTGGATTGGAATTTTTAATGGAGGAAAGGGTGTTGAAGAGACAGAAGGAGGAGGAAGAAGTAGAATAGGACTGGAGCAAGGAATTATTAGCAGAGTTGAGGACAATAAGGGATGAGAATAAGGAAATAAAGAATAAGCTATCGAACCTGTATGAGGAAGCGCAAGCAGCCAAGGAGGAGATGAGAAGGACCGGGAGTAAGGAGCGTCAGGTAATGAGGGAGGAACTGGCTAACCTAAAAGATACCGAAAAGAGGAGATCTTATTCTTCTTCATTTCGGGTTTTTGGCAGTTTGCCTGTTACGATGCCCATCTTTATCTCGGACTTCCGACATCTCTTCTTCCATGGCATTGATAGAATCTGACTTTGGCTGGTATCCTCTACCTGTGCATACGTTCTACGTGTTCTTTCCATTTACTTTTATGTTGCTTTATTTTCTCGTTTATATCAAAGATGTTTAATTTCGTTCTTATAACTCTGTTTCTTAGTCTGTTTTGTGTCAGTTTTGTATAGTCAGTTTTGTGCAACCTTTCACGAAGAGAGGGATTAAAGAGAGAATTAAGAAATAACATTGTAATTTACGGAATTGAAGGAGAAGATTGGCGGGAAGAGGCAAAAAAAATATTTAGGAAAAAGTTGGGTTTAAACGAAGGTTTCGGGAACGCATACAAGCTTGGCTCGAAAAGGGATAAAAGTGAAGAAAGTAAAGGCGCTATTATGTTAAAATTATAAAGTTGGCAGGTAAAAAGGGAGATAATGAGAAAAAAAAAACGCAAGCTAAGAGGTACAAACGCAAGAATCACAAACTGAGAGTTCAGCAGATGGTAAACATATATCGACTCCGGAAGAATGGCAGGTCTGATGCTAAAGATAAATGTATGGATGAGTGGCAGCAACCATGTATGGATGAGTGGCAGCAACCATGTATGGATGAGTGGGAGAATACGTTGGTTGGGCTAAAACTCTTATAAAGGATGTGAGGTTGTGAAGAGAAAGAAAGTAGGGAATAGTGGATTATTATGTCACCCAGGTCTTTACTGGTCATGGTGTCTTTGAAACATACCCTTTCAAAATTAATAAGAAAGATAATCTCATTTGCTGGTTCTGTCTGGAAATTTACTCCGCCGAACATACCATTTTTCACTCTAATCTTATATGCGGCACAGTAGTATCAACAACAAATATATCAGAATTACTTGAGAATAGAAGCAGAACGGAAAAACAATAATATGAAAGCAAAAACATATTATGAACGCAAGAGAGAAACACGAAAGAGAGAACCGAATTTAGAATCGTTGAGGGATAACTTCTTGAAGTAATGCCTAGGCGCGGTTAATGCCTAGAACATCCCGGGATGAAATAATATGAGCAGGGAGATACAAGGAAAGGAAACCCTTAAATCAAATTGTTCCGGACGGGAGAAAAGCCGATGCTGCCTTCCATGCGGTGATCAAACCACCCGATAAGGATTGATATAAAATTAACTAACAAACGCGAGCGTGGCCAACATGGCTGAGATCAGACGCACGAAAATGTTGCAGAATCGCCGAACGCTCAAAACACACTGCCGGATATCTCATATCGCCGCGTGATTTTTTTGCTAATTTAACACGGTCTCGAGTGCTGGTTAGTGCCAGGTCGGGGCTCCTGTCGCCCTCCTTTGGATAGAGGCCGCAAACTAATTAGAACAAAAGTGGCCCGAGTCATTCTGGTGTATCTAGTCTTATCTAGGTCTTGCCTTGTCGTGTATGTGTTCGCTGAAGACAAAAATATGATTTGTTCTTAACAGAACATATTGCTCGACACAAATTTGTTAAAAACAAAGCATTTGAATAACCTAATATTCTAATAATTTGTATAATGTTATTTATATTCTATAGGCATTACGTTTGTAAATAAAGCCCATATATTGTGTTAATGGTAATGAGGCGCATTATTAGTCATTTCGCAAAATATTTAATGACCCCATTAAGATAACAGTCATTATCGCAGGTTTTGTCGAAAATAAATTATGGTTCTGTAATTGTGTTGTTTCGGTGGGTTTGGATTAATTTAACGCAAATTTGCAGTCGGTAGAGCGGATATGTTTATCTTGATATTCGCATCGTCCGTATTGGGCACACAGCTTCGGGATACGACACGACGAGAAGGGTTTACCCAAACCAATTACCAATTATCGCAGTTGTGCATATAATTACAATTTGGAAATAAACTAAATTGTTTCAGTTGTTAATACACAACAAATAGTTGAAACAAGTGCGATTTTATAAAATTACACTAATCTTCCAGGCGTCAGGTGGAGTTTATATTGTAAACTAGTGTTTGTAAATCCAAACCACAAAATTTAAGTAACGCTAGCAGTTTCAGATTTGCTAGCGTGTTGTGTAAATTGCAACGCATTAATTTGCCAAGCAATACTGTAAAATCAGTGTAATGTGTTGAAATTCCTCCACCGTGCAATATTTTCCAACGTAAATATAATTGAACACAAAATTATATCTCATTGTACATATAAAACTCGGCAATTGAAATTGAATATACAAATTTAACAATCACAGATAATACCCAACCATTCGGAAAGAATATTCAAGTTTGAAACACGAAAGTATTAATTATTATTAATTTCGCTCATTAATTAATTATTATAAATTAACAACTCCGTATGGAAGTCTTGCCTGGCGGATATTAATTATGCACAAACTCGGTTTTTGTTGAACACGCCGACGGCTTTCGGTTTGACTTACAGCAGTTGGTCGCAACTTGAGGCCCAGGAGGGCCGTAGAGTTCTCCCGGCGGCGGTGTGTCCCGCGACCGAATCCCGCCGAAACTCCTGGACAAACCGTACATTTAGAAACATCACCGGGGAGTCGTAGCTGGACAACGTACAGAACTCCCTCGTCCTTTATATTTGCATACAACCGGCCACTTTTTGCTCCAACAAGAATTTAATATTTATAGCGTTTTTGTGGGAAGCGCCATTCTGGAAATAATATTTTCAAACTTCAAAGAAGAAGCATTTATACGATTATAAGTTTAGTAGTATATTACGTAACGAGAGTTGTAAGAAGCATATTACGCAACAGTTACGCACGACTCGCGTAGCGGAGAGTGCCTAATTCCGCGAGTACGTAATTGCCTTATAACTCGAGTTATTTTTTTTTTTTTATTGAGTACGCATAATCAGAATCCGTTACAAAGTTATAAAAGTAAATAAATGATTTTTATGGCGGGTTCTTCCTTCTGTCCAGAGTGACATCCATCGATGCACAATTCTCTCTTTATGACTTCAGTGTAGGATGGTGGTGAAACTCAGAAGTGTTCCAGTAGATCCAGTGGCTTGAACCTTTTCAACCTCTTGGTTGCCAGGTTCCTATCCAATAAGCTTGAGGCCAGTTGGTTTGGGTGGCTTGCGAGTATCATTTCGAAGCCCTCGCAAAGTAGTTGGATTTCTTCTTTAATGGTGCGAATGTTGAGATCTCTGTGTATCGCAGTATTAAAGATATACCATGCGGTGTCCAATAAGAGTCTCAGAGTTTTAGACTGGAATCTTTGTAAGATATTCAGGTTCGAGTTGCTGGCAGTTCCCCACAACTGTATACCATATGTCCACACAGGTTTTAAAATGGATTTGTAGATAACAATTTTATTATGCAGAGTGAGTTTGGACCGCCTGCCAATGAGCCAGTACATTTTGCGGAGTTTAAGATCTAGTTCTTTCCTTTTTGTCTTGATGTGCTTGGACCATGTCAGGCCTCCAGCCTCCTGTCTAGGTGCAATCCGAGGTACCTCAGGTTGTTAAAACTTGGCAAAAGCTGGCCGTATAACTTTACAGTTGGACAGTTCCCTCGTCTCATGGTGAATGTTGTGTGCACAGACTTAGTATCACTTGCTTTTATTCGCCATTGGTCGAGCCAATTTTCAATGTCTTTGAGTCCCTTTTGGAGTATTTTCGAAGCCACTTCTGGGTCCTCGTGCACAGCTAGTGTTGAGTCTTCGTGACTCACTGACGGAGTTTTGAATCTTCTTGGTATGTTTGTGGCAAGAGGGTTACAATTGAACTGAGTGTGATTAGATATTGTTACAAACAGGAAAACTCAATCCCACCTCCCATTTGCCTGCCCCCACTGAACCAAGAAGAATTCCAACCCGAAGTGCACGTGGTAATTTCTATGGCTAATCTTAAAACAACCCAAAATTCAAATACTTATTCTAAGGAACCTTAAACATTGCATTGTATTTTCAATTGTTTACGACCACCAAGCATCCAAAGCGTATTTACAAAGGATTGGTGATTACAAATGGTCTTTCGGATGCGTAGTGGCCATAAACATCTCCAAACACGATCAACAAATACCCACTACCCTACCGACCAGATGTTGGGAATCTACGGGTTGGTTTAAGATAATATTGATGTAATTATTGTTTATCTACTTTTAGAAATCAATCCCACTCAATCCCACCTCCCATTTGCCTGCCCCCACTGAACCAAGAAGAATTCCAACCCGAAGTGCACGTGGTAATTTCTATGGCTAATCTTAAAACAACCCAAAATTCAAATACTTATTCTAAGGAACCTTAAACATAAACATTGCATTGTATTTTTAATTGTTTACGACCACCAAGCATCCAAAGCGTATTTACAAAGGATTGGTGATTACAAATGGTCTTTCGGATGCGTAGTGGCCATAAACATCTCCAAACACGATCAACAAACACCCACTACCCTACCGACCAGATGTTGGGAATCTACGGGTTGGTTTAAGATAATATTGATGTAATTATTGTTTATCTACTTTTAGAAATACACTAAATAAGAAAATAGTTTTAAGACGAAAATAAAAAAAAAAATAACATTGTTGGATCTTAACATACTCCCCGACTTGAAAGTCTCGACTTTCAATTGTAGCTATAACAGAGCTTACAGAATGAATTTCCACCATTCGTGAACTATGCCATAGGAAGGGAACAGATCTTTGGTGCAGTTACCTTTTGCGCAAGATCTTGATGGTCTCGGCGTGACACCTCTTCTCTTAGTCCAGTTCGTATTCCATGTCGCTGATGCGCGCCTCCAGTTTGCTGATGATGCGCTTGCCGCCGACGATGGCATTGGCCTCGACCTCCTCGAGAGGGACGGACAAGTTCTGCACTTTGATCTCGAGCGACTTCTTAATGGCTTTCGATCTTGACGACGCGTTCTTGTTCCTCGTGCAGCATTTCAACAGTTTGTTTGATTTCAGCTTGGACGCTTTGGTAACGTTCGTCGGAAATGCGGAGTTCTTTAGTGATTTCGTCGTAATCGGCGGCGATGGTGGAGAGTTCTTGTTCGATCTTGCTCTTGGAGGAGGCGAGGTTGACGTTGGTGACGGTGAGCTCGATTGCTTCGATTTCTCTGTCCTTCTCATGGAGACGCTTCTCGGCTTCATGGCGTAAACTGTTCAAATCGGAAGACAGACGTTGGCTGCCTTGTTCCTCAGCTTTTCGACCGGCTTGGGCTTCATGGTGTTTCCTCTTGAGTAGGGAGGCGGTTTCTTCGGGCTCGATATGGACATCTTCTAAGAGCTTTCGGGGCTTGAGGAGTTCAATATCCCGTTTCTTGATGATTTAGAGCTGACTTTCAGCACCACCTTCGGCTTCTTCAAGGCGTTCGGAGAGTTGGATGACTAGTACGCTGAGGTCGACCTTCTCTCTCTCAATCTTCGAGTCTTGGGACTCGGATTTATTAGAGATTTTTCCTTTCTTCGTGATATCGTCCAAATGAAGTAATGTGTGATGTCGTCCTGTGCACAAGAGACAGTTGAAATTGGACTTACAGTCATCCCAGTCATCCCACAGTGTCCCCTTTGTACACAATTCACACATAATCCCTTCTTATTGACCATGTCTAGACGTTCTTGAAGGGGCATGAACCTGAACGTCGTGCAGCTGTTTACAGATTTGATATTCTGGATGTTGATATTCTGGACAAGTTACACTGCTTGTTGCTATTAGTATTTCTCTTCTGAGCGTCTGATGCTGAAACGAACGTGTGGGCCGTGCTAGGATGGGTTGGTCTTTTATGGGGTGCGCCTTGATAATTTCGTCTAGAGTTCTATCCTTTGACCTCCGTATGACTCCCAGTATTCTTTTCTAGGATGTTGCATTGTTTAGACAGAAACTGTCTAAAATTATCCCAAGTTGGGGCTCGTGTCTCCTCGCTAAATTCGTTCCAATTATATCTTGTGTGTATCAAGTTTTGAAGAAATTAGATAAATTAACATGTCTTCGAATAACTCGCCATCCGTTCGTCCAGTAGTTCTGATGGATCTTACTAATTTAGAGGCAGTATCGAAAATATTTCTTAAAGGTAAAAATGCTGCCCACCTAGCAGTTGGTATTTCAGTCAATTCCGTGAAATATTCACGAATTAACTCTGCATTATTGTCATCACGTTCGTATAGCGTTTCCCATGCTATTTCATAATCTTCCGGTGATATTTTTAAAGCATCAATTAAATTGATTGCACTGCCTGGTCTTAAAGATGCCTTCAAGTAATGAATCTATTGAATAGCATTCAGAGTGTTTGCCTCATGTATTAGTATCTTTAATGTAATATAGAATGAAGGGCAATCTTTTCTATTTCCAGAGAATCTTGAAAGGTCAAATGGAGGCAGACTTACTTGAATATTATACTGTGGTTGAACAAATGAACATGGTGGAGCCGTATTGTGTTGTGGTAAATTCCTTTCAATAATTCTGCGTTCACTTGATGTTATTGTGTCGAATCAAATTTCAATCTCAGAATGGGTATCCTTGTAATCGTTGTCTTGGTCTAAATCTTCTATTTGATCCAACGCCTGTTTATAATCATCAAAATACTTATTGGTTCTCTTAATTCCATTTTCTATAGAATCAAGGCTATTTGTCTCAACATATTTGGAGAAATTTGTCATTGATGTCTTAAGCGTCCTCTTCTTAATGTTATAGAATTTTAAGCATTGTGCTAATTCACTATTTTCTGACTCCATTCCTGAAGTTATTTTTACTCACACGCTCGAAGGACCAATATGTTTTCTTTGTCTCCTGTTTCTTGTTGATGTCCGGTTGATTCTATCCGGTGTATTTGCATTCACAAGTCACTGGTTTTATATCCGGTTCCAAGGACCAAATATTGAGTCGCGGTGGTTTTTTTGTCTTTGGACAAACGTTCGCGGGATTAAATCTAAGGCGGTTAATTCAGGGTTGCCAATAGATTCGATCGGCACTGGAATTTAAATGGTTGGGCGAAATAAAAGTTGTACGCCTCGATAAACATGTATTTAATATTAAATTCTATTTTAAGCACTGGTGACGACGTGCACTGTCGGAGTTTTGAATCTTCTTGGTATGTTTGTGGACAGAGGGTTATTGAACTGAGTGTGATTAGATGTTGTTACAAACAGGAAAACTCAATCCCACCCCCCATTTGCCTGCCCCCACTGAACCAAGAAGAATTCCAACGCGAAGTGCACGTGGTAATTTATATGGCTAATCTTAAAACTACCCAAAATTCAAATACTTATTCTAAGGAACCTTAAACATAAACATTGAATTGTATTTTCAATTGTTTACGACCACCAAGCATCCAAAAACCATTACCAATCGTAAACATCCGCCTTTCCGACCAAATGGTCTTTCAGATGCGTAGTGGCCATAAACAGCTCCAAACACGTTCAACAAATACCCACTGTGCTACCGACCAGATGTTGGGAATCTACGGGTCGGTTTAAAATAATATTGATGTAATTATTATTTATCTACTTTTAGAAATACCCTAAATAAGAAAATAGTTTGAAGACGAAAATAAAAATAACATTGTTGGATCTTAACAGCTAGTATTGCCGTATCGTCCGCAAACGTTCCTACATTCGTATTGTTTCTTACAGGCAGATCTACTGTATACAGCGTAAACAGTACAGAACCAAGGACACTTCCTTGTGGTACCCCAGACTTGATGGGATAGAGCATGGATACTTCTTGACCATGCCTTACTTGAAATTCCCTATAGTCTAGTTATGGTCTTAAAAGCAGATAGTATTGCGGAAGGTGCATTTATATTTTGTGAAGTTTATCAAACTTTATCAAACGCTTGTTGTATATCAAGGAATACAGCTGAGCAGTATTTTCGTCCAGGGTATTAGAGATGACATTGAAAACTCTGTGAACTTGTTCTACGGTCAAGTGGCTATTTCTAAAGCCAAATTGGTAATCCAGAATAAGTTTCTTTTGGCTTATTGATTCCTTCAGTCTCACCAGTAGTAGTTTTCCAAAAAGTTTTTATATGATAGGTAATAGGCTGATAGGATTTTATTTCGCTGGGGGGTGTTTGCGGTTTTAGAATCATGATGATCTGGGCTACTTTCCAGTGATCCGGAATTTTTGACGTGCGAATAACTGCGTTGAGTAGCACGGTCAAAAACACAATACCTTTTCTTGGTAGTTCTTTAAGTATTCTGCCTGTTATTAGGTCATAGCCAGGTGATTTTTTACACTTCAGTTTTTCCATAATTGTTATATGAACTCCTTTCGGAGAGAAGTGTCTTACGGCAAAATTTATTGGCATGGGGCTTGTACGGAAATTGAGAAGATGATCGTCGCTTATCGTTAAGTTCGATGGTAGAGGAGTGAACACTTCAGCGAGATGATTTGCAAAGACTTCGGCTTTTTCGGTATCGCACTTAGCACAACTCGAGTTATGTACTATACTTTATTTACGACCACACTAATGTGTTTCTGTTTAATAAGAAAAATATGTTTGATGTACCAAATTTATTTTTTATTAGTTACATCATTTAACATTATAATAAACAAACAGTTGTATTTTCATATATAACTGTAATTCGACATTATTTAACTTTATAGAAATGAAAACAAATACATTCTTACCGCTTACATAGCTTATTATTTGGTACTTATTTGGGTTAAACTAGAATAAGAGGCCTCATAGATATAGGCAACCCAATGTACGCAATGTCAATTTCCGTTTGAATTGTGGCAAGGGGAGCACTGAACATATAAGCACGTAGTAGCAGCTCTTAACCAATCAACGAATCGTAAACCAAACGCAAGTGTGTGTTATCAATCATAACTTATCATTAATCGCGGACTGTTACATACGTGTGTGTTATAATGTATTTACATAGTCCACGAACTGTGCAATAATGTACATTTACAATAGTGGTCGTAGATAATAATTCTTATTATTGAATTCGTTGACATCATTCAATTCATTCTATCCATTCACTCCTAGTATATTTTTCTATTATCCTAATATATATCCTAAGGGACTAAGTAATCTCCTTAAATGTGTCTCAGGTATACCTCCATTTCATCTTCCATATTAACCTGCCTTGTCTTGCTCCTTCTTAACAACTAGTGCGATTGCCCTAAATAAACATCCTGTTAAACCCTCGCTACAAGCGCAGTAAACGTAATTGCAAACGAACGTTTACAAACAAAAAGGGAGCTGTAAATAAACAGCGTGTAGATTGAAAGAATGAGGCAATTATTGGCGTTCGTTGATGGAAACCGAAAGCCCAAGAGAAATTATTTTAATGGGCTTTATGTGGAGACTCCATGCACCTATCCATCCGTCTGTTTGTGCAGATGCATGGAGCTTGAATGAAACGCGTTGTTTTTTGTTTTGTTAATTTTTATAATGGAGCCGCAAGCAAGAAGGAAAAAGTCGACGGAAAGACGCCTTTTAAATGCAAGAAAACATTTGAACAGCACAAGACAAAGCGTGACATAACAAAAAATAATATTTTGCTTGTTGGAGTAAAAGTAATAATTGTCGGCTCACAAAGAAGTTTTACTCATATTTTATGTTTTACAAATCAAATCAACCTTTTGATTTAGTTGTAATGGTGATCTTCGAGATGATTATTTTTATGCCTAGTCAGCTAAATAGTAAACATTGTTTAAATTTAATTTTTTATTTTAAATTATCGAGATTAGATTAGATGATTACTTTTATGCCTAGTCAGTTAAATAGTAAGCATTATTTAAATTTATTTCTTTATTTTAAATTATCGAGATTAGATCAAGTAAAATATAATATAAAACGTAGTTAACTTAATCAGTAGGGTTGTTGCGACCATTATTACGTGGTAATCCATACTTACTAATTATCCTACCACTAATTTTGATTACTAATCCCACCACTAATTTTGTGAAAATGCGTTTAAATGTGGTTAACTTAGTATATACAGGGTTGACTAAAAAAATGTTACAGAAATAATACGTAAAAATTTAAAATCTTGTAGTACCATATTATGGTACTACATGATTTCGAATTTTTATTCGTTTGCAGACCAGATATTCGTTTGCAGACCCGACTCAATTTAGAAGAGACAAGGAAGGTGTCAGCTTCTATAGAAGTGATTGGATCACCCCCAATAGTACGTAACAAATCCGTATTAAAACAAACGAATTCTAGGACCAAATACAAACACTAGCAAATTTAACACCGATTGGAAGTAATCCAAATTTGACCCAAAATATCTCAATAACTACTTTGTCTAGACTAACGTATTTTACAAATCCTAAAAGTATGGACTTTTCTGAGTAAAACAAAATCAAAATTTTGGAAATCCGTCCTAGAACAAACGACTTCTACAACCAAATACAAAAACTAGCAAATTTAACACCGATTGGAACTAGTCCAAATTTGACCCAAAATATCTCAAGAACTACTTTGTCTAGACTAACGCCTTTTACAGATTCTGAAAGCTTGGACTTTTCTGAGTAAAACAAAATAAAAATTTTGGAAATCCGTCCTAAAACAAACGACTTCTAGAACCAAATACAAAAAGGTGCTATAATGGTAATGTGTTATTCTGTTATTAAAATAAAAGTCCATCCTATATAATATGTGCTCACATTTTTTTGAACAACCCTTAGAAACAAAAAGCGTACGCAAAATAAATGTTAGATAAGTTTTTTATTTCCATTTAAAATCTCTAAAATGGTTTACTTAGCCCTATACATTTTAAATTGTTTCTTTCCCATCTATTGCTTTACTAAAACGTTAAAAACCAAGAATATATCCTTCGCAGCACACATTGTAAAATGATTGTAAATGTCATGTATCCGTAAGGAATACAAAGTGTGCACATACTCGGTCCACCTAACATCCATTTCATCCCCTAAATCTAAAAGGAGATCTTCCACCGTCCTCTCCGGATATAGATTTATTAGGGATTCAATAAGGTAAACAAGGCGGATGCGAGCGCGCCCTGCACGAAAGTTCCCCCTCGCGCGTGCATGTGGGCAAATATAATAAAAAGGGAGACCGGGAAACGGCCGTGGATTTTCGATCATTGTCTGCTGGAAAACCCAACGAGAAGTTATATATGTATTGATAAATAAGGGGAAGCAGCGTCGCGGAATCAATGAGCTGTGGGGATTGATGCCCCCGCACGAACGTGGTCTAATGAAGAAATTCGAACGAGAATTGGGGGAGATAGAAGCATCGAAGGATTGTTTAAATTAAGTGATGTTCAAATGTAAAATATTGTTAAACGATTTATTGGATGATAACAAATAAAAACATAGGAGATTACACAGACAAGACTAGACAGACAAGACTAAACAGTCAAGACTACACAGACAACGGGCGATACAGACGATAACTAGCGATACTATCGGGATAATCCTTTCCAGACAAGTGACCTCCCAGGAAAACGCAATTCCAACACTCTGGAACTGCTTTTCGCTTGACCTCGGAGTGGCGGATCAATATATGTGCTTCAACTGAGTCTCTTCCTCTCGTCATTTTCTGCTTATCATTTTGCTTATTATATTATAGATTAGCCGCTACATGTTTTCCCAGTTTTCTTTTTTCTCAAGCATGTAGCTTACGATGGTTATAGGACCAACAGGTTCTCTAATATTTGCTGCTGCTGCTTCCATTTCGGCTTACCAATTCTAGCATTCGAAGATAGCGTTCACAGCGTCACACATTCGTCTGAAGCCCGGAATATGTTGTGTAAATAATCTCTAAAACAACCATGGCCAGAAAGTGCTTGGGTCAGGTGATAACTTATTTCAACGTGCTTTCTTTTAATCCAGGTGGAGATGTCCGGAATAAGTAATCTAGTCCACTGTCCAGTTTCCGTAACTTGCGTTTTTCCTCCCAACTTCTCTGCCAAATTTCCCTTCTGGCTATAATCTTTTATATTCTGTTATAGCCGGTTTCGAAATTCTTCTGTAGCTTCTTTCGCTTTTCTGCAAGTAGGTCAATTGGGAGAATGACTGCAATGACCAGGGCAGCTTCCTCCCGCGATACCGGTCGATAGCCATTACATACGCGTATAGCCATTTCGTTGTATTTGTATAAAAATTTCGTTTCGTTGTATCGCTGCTAGTTTTTGCACGGCGCACCGTACATAATCGTAGCATGAACTATAGAGCTCAGAATTCTGCGTGTGCTACTTTTGGTGCGCCCTACGTTTAACATTAGTTGTAAGCCTACCATAATCCTCATGCCTTTAGCCGCCGCTTCTGTTAAGTATGCAGTCAATGATAGCCATTTGTCAATCGTTACAACAAAGTATTTGTTTTCATGTATTGGTATTATCATTGCGTCTTCGATTTTAAATTTTAATGGGCTTACTTTCTCATGCCAGTAACTCCGCTTCGGTTTTTTCTGCTTCTAGACTAAGTTTTCTAGATTTCATCCATGCACCGATTTGAGCGATTACGCGGTTTGCCGTTTGCATGAGACCTTGCTTGGTTTTTGCTGTAGCTACCCGTGCTATGTAATCGACCAAACCAATTATTGTTGCCCCCACTAGCAGTTTCATAGTTATAGAATTCCTTCATATAATACGTTCCAAAAGGTAGATTCTAGTATGGAACCCTGTGGGACATCAGTAGTAACTTCATGCTCTTCCATCTGTCCATCGCATTGCAACAACAAACTCCGATTGCTAAGATAACTACCTATCATGCGCAGCAAGTATGGAGAAATACCTCTATTTGTCAAGCTTTCCATTATATCTTTCCAGTTTGAGCAGCGATACCGTGCATGATACCGTGAACCTCTATGTGAAAGTTCTATGATTTCATCAAGGACTTTCGCCTGACTAAGTTGCTAGAATGCTTCCTACAAAATTGACGGTTTTTGTACCACTACAGTCCAGGAATTGTAGGTGGAGGACTCATAAAAACGACCTACCCCAAAGCAGCGTCTATTTTCTATAATATATTCACCAATGATCAACCAACAAATTGAGAGACAAAGCGTTCCATATATGCCGATTATACGGCTAAAGCAAATCAAGGCAGAACTTTCAACGACATTAAGTCACGCCTTGGAGGATCTAGCAGTCTACTATGAAAATAACCACCTCAAAGCTAAACCCACTAAGACACAGATGTGTGCATTCCATCTTAGAAACAAGGAGGTACACCGGAAGTTAAGGGGGGCCTGGCAGGGCCAAGAGCATCACAACACACCGAAATACCTAGGCATACGCCTGGATCGGACTGGAGTTTTCGAAAACACTGTCAAGAGATCAAAGAAAACTAACAAACACAAATTGGAAAGCACAACCTCATACAATCCGGACTTCGGCTCTTGCTTTATGCTTTTCTACCGCGGAATATGCTGCGGCGGAATGTTTCAATTCCGCTCATACCAAGCATGTTGACATGGCACTGAAGGAGACATGGTGCGCATGGTGTCTGGCTGCCTGAAATCGACCTCGGTGGACGAAATGTACCCAATAGTTGGTATTGCCCCACCAACAGGCAGGAGGTGTGTAGCCGCGGGGGATAAGCGAAAAAAACAAGTAACCGACCAGAGGCATCCCTTATATGGGCACCAAATGCAACCGCATAGACTTAAGTCTCGGAAGAGCTTTATGCGGTCGACAATACCCCTGGTGAAAACGCCTGAAGCACACCGAACAAACCTATGGAAAGTGGCTGCCATCTGCACACGGATCGATGCAAATGAAGAACCGGCCTCTGGACACCATCTACCTTTCCCCATACGGAGGACGCTGAACAGGCTAGGAACGGGAGTCGCACGATGTAGATTGTAGATGTGGTGGTGACGACTTACACTGCGACCTTTATAGATCTATTGTACCCCACCCTCTTGGGGTTGGTATACTTACCATTTAGAGCGCCTTCTCCAGACCTGATTCCTTTAGCAATTTCAGGATCTGAGTGGGATTCAAACACTGCAACTCTTCTGCGTTCAAGCAGAGGGCCCCAAGGTACATCTGTCTTCTTTCTGTGAGTGCTCCGCAGTCTTTGAGGAAATGTATGGTGTTTCCTCTGCTGAACCACAGAATCTGCATCTGTCTTCTTCCTCTAGGCCTATAGTCTTGAGGTGTTTCCTAAGTCTGCAGTGTTCCGTCAGAATTATAAGCTTGTTCCTGTTTAGTTTCAGACAAGCTTTTGTTCTTTTCTTGTTCAAAGATCCCAGCAATACTTTAAATTGTCTCAACCCTGGAAGTTCCTCCCAAGTTTTCATCCATTGTTCTCTTATTTCTTCATCTAAACTTTTATGGATTATGGAGTTCACACTCATACCGCAAAAGAGTTCTGGACCTAAAAAGGGATTACTAGATCCGTTGTTTGCTAGGTGATCGGGTTCTTCGTTTCCGTCTATGACAGTGTATCCTGGTACCCAGTATAGCGATACCTTATTTTCTTCGTCAAGCTTGTTTAGCTTTCCCGCACAGTTCCATACCAGTCTGGATCTGATGGTGTGTGAGCTAATGACCTTGATACAACCTAAAAAAAAACGGCGTAACTCAAGACCACCAACATCTTGCTGTGTGCCCAAACATGAGTGAGACTTGCACAGAGGAGGACCTGATATTCGCAAATGATAAAATGATTTTTGGAAACAGAAAATTTTATTTGTTATGGTGATCCGGACACAGAAAGTAATTTCGAGCAGTTAAAGGCATTTCTCCGATCCCGATTTGGCCTTTTCTGCGATTTATAGAACGGATCTTAGAGCGTCAATGGTTGACCTTCCTCTCCTGAATCCAAATTGTTTTTCAGATAATTCGAGAAACATGATTTGATACATTTAAACTATTCTTTTCAATTTTAACTGTGCTGCTTTGTTAAGGCAGTAGTTGCTAATTAACATTAATGAATAGAACATAACAAAATTGCGACAATGTGGAACTAAATCAATATATACATTTACTATTATTATGTAACGCAATCTGCTGGTTTTATTTTATAATGGATAAAATTGCAGCCTTTGTAGTTTTGTTAGTAATTAATGTATTATTAATAACATTTCCAATCAAAGAACGACAAACTTCAGAAAATCGAAAGAAAAATTGGAAAAACGTGCATCAATAAAAAAATGGACGGAGCAATGAATGGAATCAACACCCCCGGATATTCATAGGAATTCTACCAGCCAGCAAAGAGCCTAATGGATTTGAACTACCCCGACAAACTTGGAAGACTGCGAAGCGAATACGAACCGGCAATGGCAGATGTGCTGACACGCTGCACAAATGGGGAAAGCTGCCGTCTGCCAAATGCGATTGTCGGGCCCCACGCCAAACTGTTTACCATGTAGTGCAGGAGTGCGAGCAGAGGGCATACGGAGGGGACATGGTGGACATGCTGACGTTGTCGCCGAATGCGACCGACTGGATTGAGGGCTTGGACATAGCACTGTGATATCTCTTAAATTGTAGATCTATATTTATATTGATTTATGTTTGTTTTAATTTTAAACCTTGTGTACGCCACGCCATACGATAAATAAATACAAAAATACTAGAAAGACGGATAGTGCCCAACAAAGTATGTACAAAGAGCAAGAACCTATTGCTGACACCATGCGTAAAAGTAGACTGGGGTTCTTTGGGAACATAATGAGAATCCCAGATTCGAGACATCTTAAACAACTGGTACAATACAATCTCAACTCCAAAAATAACACAATAGGGTGCAGTAGATGGATCACAGTAATAAGAGAGGATCTGCAAGAAATTGGGCTTTCACCAGAAGACACCACAGACAAGATAAAATTAAAGCAAAAAATCAAGGACACAAATCGCCGCAAATTTTCAATTCCAAATTTTCAATCAAAAAGGACACGAAGATCAGAACGTATGAAAAGGTACTAGGAGGACAGCAAGGCTCGAACGATCCCCTCAAAGAAACTTATTTAATGGACTGACTAAAGTGATCCTATGTTATAAAAGAAGGAGAAGAATAATAATATTTCCTATTCCCACGTTAACACACTGCAGTCACAAAGTATAGGAGCCGTTGACGTAATACTTTATTTTTATTTACAAACTTTCTCTTAAGAAATTCAGTTTTCAGTTTCCTTTCCCGGTAGAAATCCGACTGGAGGACTTTCGACAGTTTATAGTTTTCTTTCCCGGTAGAAAGCCGATAGGAAGACTTTCGGCAGTTTTCAGTTTCCTTTCCCGGTAGAAAGCCGACTGGAGGACTTTCGGCAATTTTTAGTTTCCTTCTTCAATCGTTAGAAGAAAAGAATTGGAAAATCGGTTTGGTTTCCTGGGATTTTGAGATATTTTCGTTTAGGGAAGTTTAAAACAGAATTCTTTAGTTTTGTGGAATATTTGAAGTTTTTCTTCGATTTTGAGGAAAACATATTTTTTTTCCTTCCCCCAATGTGGATCGGGGCTATCGTTCAGCCCTACAAACACTGCGGCCCAGTGCCCTATTGCATTTCTCGACATTTTCGATGGTTCATCCATTGGATGTTTGTTCTTATACAGAGAGAGTGTATGAGCACTACGACACATTTGCTTTTCTCCGCTTGCAACGATGGTTCAAAGTAATCTTTGCCCCATTAATCATTTCCAATGAAAAAGTTTTTTGGTAGATTACTTTACCCCCTAGTCCCGCCTCTCATCTTTGTTGATATGGTATCATTAATGTCCCTTATCATAGATATGGTACCAGCACAAGCTTTTCTGAAAGTTTTCTACACCTCCCTTTTACATTTTCTACGCAATGGTCCCAAAGATTATATAATCCCCTATCATTCTTTTTTTATTACTTTTTTTTATTGCGGTTTGGGGAAGCTCTACCAGCCTACAATTGAGGCTCTCACTCACTAAACCCCCTTTTCCACTTGGCTTTAGTATGCGCCACCCCGGTATCGCTTGCGCATTCCTTCTGGGTGGGCAGCCCAGACGGTTTACTGCCGCCCTAGTTTTGTTAAATCATCAGAGATGTATCATTCGTGTTTAAATCAATTGTCTCTGCTTAGTATTTCTTTTTCTTCTCTCGCTTTTTGGAACATTATGCTCCTCAGCATGTTGGTGGCTATAGTCCAGCCCTCTTCGCTCGTGACTAGAACTTCCGCGATGTTTCCGTTTGTAAAGTCAATGTCGCTAGTGTCTTTTACGCGATGTCGTTATGTGTCCCAACTGGGGCAGTGGAACAAAGTGTGTTCGGGCCCATCTCTTTCTTCGGAGCAGTACCAGCACGCGGTTTTTTATCTGAAAATGCTTTTTGTGTCGTCTGTCAAGTTTGTCTCTCTGTAAAGTTGTGGTTGGTTGTAACATTTATTTTTATTAGCAGACCATGGGAATTGAGGAATTTTAGAGATTTTCGAGAATCTCTACTCACAGTTTGGATCAAACAATGAGGAATGGAAATCGTCATAGGAAAATTTGAAGTTTTTCCTTCATTTTGGACCAAACTAAGGGAAATAAAGTTTTTACTAGATTTTCGGAAATATCTTTGGAAACTAGGTTTGGAAACCTAGAAACTAGGAACGGTCTCCCCTCGAGTTTCGGAAAATTTGATGCTTGGATTTTGCACGATGGCGAACCTAAGAAATTGTCGGAAAATTCTTAATTCCTTTTTATATAACTTCAACTAGGATCCTGGAACAAGCTTTGCGGAACTAAAGAATTTTCTGAAAATTTTTGCCTTTTCCCAGGCGTTTTGGAAAGGGGATCGCGAAACTAGGAAAGAAATTAGTGTTTGGGAATAGCTGACGGTTGGAATTGAGATTTGGATCCTGACCAAAGCAACAGAAAATTCATCGAAGACCCTCTGATAACCAGGAATTTGAAAAATGGACCTCGAAAACTCTAGCGAATTCGAGAGAAATTTTTAGAGTTATATTTTCCTAATTTTGTATTTTTCACAATAATAATTATAATTAACAAAATTTTATTACAGGCCGGTTTCTCATATACGCGACACTCAGCTACGCGACGTCACGCGACATCGGCTGTGAAATAATGATTATATTGCTTTAAATGGGCACGTTCTCAATATGGCTACGCGACGCGTCCATATAACACAATGTAAATGTTGAGTCGCGGTGGTTGTTTGTCTTTGGACAAAACGTTCGCGTGATCAAACCTAAGGCGGTTAATTCAGGGTTGCCAATAGATTCGATCGGCACTGGAAACTATATGTTTGGGCAAATAAAACTTGCACGCCTCGATAAACATGTAGTAGTATTTATTATTTAACTCTATTTTTAGCACTTGTGACGAAGTGCACTGTCGGAGTTTGGAATCTTCTTGGTGTGTTTGTGGCAAGAGGGTTACAACTGAACTGAGTGTGATTAGATATTGTTACAACCAGGAAAACTCAATCCCACCTCCCATTTGCCTGCCCCCACTGAACCAAGAAGAATTTCAACCCGAAGTGCACGTGGTAATTTCTATGGCTAATCTTAAAACTACCCAAAATTTAAATACTTATTCTAAGGAACCTTAAACATATACATTGCATTGTATTTTCAATTGTTTACGACCACCAAGCATCCAAAAACCATTAGCGATGGTAAACATCCGCCGAAGCGTATTTACAACAGATTACAAATGGTCTTTCAGATGCGTAGCGGCCATAAACAGCTCTAAACGCATTCAAACAAATATCTACTACCCTACCGACCAGATGTTGGGAATCTACTGGTCGGTTTAAGATAATCTTGATATAATTATTATTTACCTAAATTTAGAATACACTTAACAAAGAAAATAGTTTTTAAAATAAAAATCAAAAACTTGGGAATAAAATTATTTGGTGTTAACAGTAATCATTATTTGACAGGCGATGTCGCACGACGTCGCGTAACTGAGTGTCGCGCATATGGGAATCTACCTTTATTCTTAAAAAAGAGTCTTAATAGTTTTACTCGACAACAAAGAATTTGTTATAAAATATTATTTGTTACATTTAAATTACTTTAAAAAATGTTTAATATAAGTTGTTATTAACACTTTAATAGCCACACGTGCACGTAGTTAAAGTTCGCCAGGAGTTGGCAATATTTGCAAAGAATTAAATAAAAAAACTTTACTATTTAAATTTGCGAAATAATTAAAAATTATTTGATGATAGTGATGATAATGAGAATGATAATGATGATAAAGATGATGACAATGATGATGAAATATGATGACGTTGATAATGATGCTGTTGTTGACGATGATAATGATGACTCATAATGATGATGGTGGTGGTGGTGACGATGATAATGAATCCAAAAAAAAGTAATAGAAATGTTGTGTGATTGGCCACTAATAGTTTTTCCGGCTATCACAAGTATGTTGTGTGAGCGCCCATTAAAGTGTAAATAATGACATAAAAGCACACAAAAATATATAGAAAATCACGTGAGAGGAATACAAAGGAAAACAAATGACGCAAAATAAAGTCTGGATCTATAGAGAGCTGGGAGCCATTAAATTTCTGTTCCTTTGGAATAATTCTGTTCAATACATTTCAGTCATTTTGTATTATCTTATTTTATTGGCCTAATTTGTATTCTGCCCCTTTAACCATTTTGATTGTTAAACAAAGGTTCCATAAAAGAACCTCGTCGTAAAGTTGGAAATACGGGGTTAAATCAATTATGTCGGTTGGTCAAAGGTTACGCGGTGCAGATCAAAGGGGACCAATGCGGTCTTGTAAATCGAACGACACGAAGTCGAATCATCGTTAAAGTCGGATAGTTTATGTGTTCTTAGGCTGCCTTTTATTGCCCTACGTTTGTCGCATTATTTATTTAAACCGGAAAATAAAGCAAAACCCCAGCACCCTAAATAACTAATAAAGTTCGGTAAAACTTTGAAATTTATACGAAACACTTTTTCCTTGCCTAATCCTACCATCATGTAAAGCATTCAAAAGTGTTTTGTTGGCTTAAACAAAATCACCCCCGTGGGATACAACTACCCGAATCGATAACGCTAATGCCCGCGCTCTTTTTGTGCTAGTTTTATTTTCTACGAGAATGAATTATTAATGAGATTGAATTCCGTCGCGATTATCTGGATGGTGAAAAAATGGAGCGTCTTGCCGGACTCGGGTGTTATTTACGGCAGGAAACGGCGTCGGATCGGGTTTCGGGTGTACTGTATATCGGAGTTTGCGGGACGCCGCGTACATAATGCCGACAACTGCATTAAACAGCCGCCGCACTGGCCCGTCAAATCTCAAGAGATCTTATCGTAGGCGTTGATTTAAACGACCCGGAAACTACCTCCGGGAATTAACATTTCCAACAGATAAATATCAAATTGGCCTTAATGCGGCTTTATTTAGTTTCTGTCAAGTCTTGTTTCCTTCACTATAATATCACACAATATATAATAATAATATAACACGTCATATAATAATATAACACGTCATATTATAAACAATGAGTGTGTTACCTTTACGCGCGGTTGAAGTAAAATTTCTTTAAATGTTGCGGCAGGTTTAAAAGTTATGGTATTGGGAAATCTTGAATGAAAAAATTATTTCGCTTAAATCGTTATTTACTAAACTTATGAAAAATTTTAAAGTGTTTCTAAAAGAGTTTTTCCTGGTGGTTACACATTTGCAAATTGCATTTTACTAGTTGCTTCCGATAGCAAGATACGACTTGATAAAATTTGCAAAAACGAACGAAATTTCGTGAAATTTTTTCGCCCGCGCAGAGAACGGGAAAACTAATAAACTTTTCAAGGAAAATCCGAGCAGGGAAATCAATAGAGACTGCCCTGTATCAACTGACAAATAAACAAGAAGCGTCACTAGAGACAAAGGAAGTATAGCGATATGTTCCTTCTTACACATTGAAGGAAGGACTCGCACGAGTCTGTCAAATCGACTCTTGAACCCCCAAATTGGATGGGCAAAATGGTAAGAGCTAGAACAGCGGAGGCACAAGTGTGAAAGAACACTATCAGGCTCTCCACAACTCGAAGGTGCCCACAGCGAGGTGTGTTATCACCACGTGGAGCCTGGTAGTTGATGAATTACTGGCTAGGCTGAATGACCTAGACATTAAATGTCAAGGTTATGTTCATCATCACAGCCAGAGGAAAGATTAAGGAAAGAGCCTCAAAGTAACTAATAGATGGTATTAAACAGAGGTATGACTCAATCTCAGCAAAATCACGGTAATACTCTTGTTACGAAGCAAATTTCGTAAGTAATAAATGCCTAGTTAAAACCTTTCTTAAAACCATACATGCTAGAATCTATCAAAAATGAGAAGAATATCTAGGTGAAAGCCAATTCGGCTTCAGGAACGCACTGGGAACAAGAGAGGCTATTTTTACAGTCCAGGTTCTGATTCAGAGATGCAGAGATATGGGCCGTGATGTCCATGCCTGTTTCATAGATTTCTCCAAAGCCATCGATAATGTACAGCACGATAAAATGATCGAGGTATTACAGGAAACATGCATAGATACAAAAGACGTCAGAATAATAGCCAACTTGCATTGGAATCAGACAGCGTCTGTACAAGTAGATGACAACAACTCCGCAAAGATTAAAATCCGCAGAGGCGTACGACAGGGATGCGTATTATCTCCGACTCTATTCAACCTCTATTCGGAGAAAATCTTCAAAGAAGCGCTCAAAGACACCAGCGTGGCATCAACGGTATCAAGATGAATGGGGAGCTTATAAACAACATCCGATACGCCGACGATACCATCGTACTTGCTAGCAGTTTGGAAGGCTTACAAGAACTAATGACCAAGATTCAAACCACTAGCTCGGAATATGGCCTCAAGCTCAACAAAAGCAAAATAAAACACATGCTAATAAGCCGAAATGCTTATCCCAGCGTATTGATGCAAGAAGGAAAGATCATCGAACGAGTAGAGAAGTACCCTTACCTGGGAACTATTGTCAACGACAACTGGGAGCACTCCGTAGACTTGCACTGCAGAATAGAGAAGGCTAGAGCGGCATTTAATAAACTCAAAACAATGCTATGCAGCAGCGACCTGACATTACAACTAAAGGTCTGAACGATCAGGTGTTACGTTTTCTCTGTTCTGTTGTACGGCGCAGAAGCTTGGACGCTAACGGAAGCAACATAAAGGAAGATAGAGACGTTCGAGCTCTGGGTATATAGAAAGCTGCTCCGCATATCCTGGTGGGATCACATTACCAATGAGGTGGTAATGCAAAAAATAAGCACGCAGAAGCAAGTTCTGAGCACAATCAAGAAGATACAAACTGGTTATCTTGGCCATATAATGAGAAACCAGAAATACCGCTTACTACAGCTGGTTCTGTAAGGAAGAGTAGATGGACACAGAGGACCAGATAGAAGAAGAAACTCGTGGCTAGGAAACCTGAGGCACTGGTTCTCGCTCACTCCTACACAACTTTTCAGACAGGCTGTAGATAGAGCGGAAATTGCTATGTTGATCGCCAACATCCATGGGGTGATTAGAGGCACTTCTCGGATCTAATTACGATTATCAGATCCCAGGTATATGTTTTTCCAGGTATCCAGGTATCTAGTATCAGATCGTAGCATCCTCAGATTATGCATTTAAGCCAAACTGAGATAATATAAATACTAGGGATCTGATATGTGAACGTTCCTTCGAGGACTAATAAGACGGCATCTTCTGGAATGTCAACGGGTTTTGCGATTCAGTCGGCGAACAGATATATCTCCTGTTGGTCATCTGGCACATCGACTAAGGCTATTGCTAGTCCATGTAGAAATGCAGATACCTAGGGTAATTACTCCAGGGTTAAATCCTGGACGATAACAGTAATGAAAAATGTCGAAGCATGTGAAATGTGGACGGATATTAAAAGTCAGTTGGGTAGACAAAGTGATAAACGTAGAAATCCTACAAAGACTAAATAAAACTGAGGAACAAGGGAACATCATCAAAATTCGGAAACTCGAATATTTTGGACAAGTTATGCGGCATCCGAAAAAATACGGTCTACTGCATCTTATCATTCAAGGAAAGATAATGGGAAAAAGGAGTGTAGGACGAAGGACGACTACATGGTCAAAAATGTAAGGTCATGGTATGGCAAAACAACAGCCCAGCTGTTTCGTGCAGCAGTCGACAAAGTTAAAATCATGAATCTAGTAGCCAACAGCATGGTCAACGATCGAAGCGGTCAAGACAGTTAAAGAAGAAAGGTAATTCTACTCCAAATCTCGGGAATACCACTGACGAATAGACTGGTTACTCAACGATAGCCACAGATAGGTCGTGGATTATGATTAGTATTCGGGTCTATATTAATTAGACACAGAATAAAGAGAAATAACGAAAAATTGGTCTTTTATTGAAGACGCTTATATGCTTGACGCTTTGAATAATTATTATAATTTTTCTCACCTCCGGTACCCAGGTCGCCCTTAGGGTCACCGCTGCGTCTCCCCACTCCAATAGACCTTTTTACAGTTAGTTAAGCGCATGCGCGTCCGGCATGTTTAAAAGGTGGGAATAGGAAATTTGGAAGCAGATTTTGTTATTTTCACTGGTTGTACGTCCAAAGGTGCCCGAAAAACATGGCGGAAATTGACACATGCGCACAAAAAAATTTCAACTATGAAAAAATCTATGACAATAATTTGGTAGTGAGGGATACAATTTCAGTTCCGCATTTACTATGACTACGAGACGCTCTATTAATAAACAGGGCGTATCGTAATAGAGAAGAGGAACTGTCTACAGTCCAAATTATTAGATGGAAGGGCAGTAGAATACAAACAGATAAATATCTGTAAGTTTAACACTAGATAGCAAACCCCTATGGTACAGGGACGCTGAGAAAGTGGTAGGTAAAGTCAAACGCGATTTAATGGTGTGTAAAAATCTCGCAAGAAAAACGTGGGATTGTAGTCCACAATCCTACGATGGATGTATTACATGTTAGTGAGACCTACGATCACTTACGAAGCACTTTTGTAAGAAAATAGAAGAGAGGAATCCAAAGACTGGCAAGTGTGTGCATCACGGGGGAAATGGTATCCTGCTATATGTGGTCTAATTCCGTTGCACCTTGTCGTGGAGGACCGCCATAACGGCGTTTGTAAGGTCCAGCAAGGACCGAAGAGGCTGAGGTAAAATAATGCAGAGACTGGAACAGCCTCGCTGCCAAAGATAACACTCCCAAGATATGGAAGTACAAAAACACGAAATGGTATGTAAATGCCATTTCGAGTGAAACTACACAGCAATGTAAAGCAGTATGGAGCGACGAATCCTAGGCATACCACATTCAGCAAATTGCCATCAAATGGTGTACATATGGTTCGAAGACGCAGGAAGGTGCAGGTGCGGGAATATGTGGACCTCATATCAAATACTTCGAATCCATGGGAATCCAAACCAAGTATCTTCCAAGTACAGGTATATGCAATCGAAAGATGCAAATGTGCATAATTTGACCTCCATAGGAACTATCTCCAAAAACAAATTGCTATCTCATCAAATAGTCAAGGGGCCACCAAGACTATTAGCTCATACACCATCGGATCCAAACTGGTATGTTACTGTGTGGGAAAGCCAAATAGGCTGGGCAGAGACAACCACAGGTATATCTTCCAAGCACAGTTACATGCAACCGAAAGATGAAAATGTGTTTCATCACAGTTTCACCTCTACAGGAACTGTCGCAAAAACAGAATTGCTATCTCATCAGATATTCAAGGAGCCATCAAGGCTATTAGCTCATACACCATCAGATCCAAACTGGTATGGGATTGTGTGGGAAAGCCAAATAAGCTAGGTAGAGAAAATAAAGTAACGCTACACTGGGTACCACGTACTACAGAGATATCAGAACCACTTATACAACGAACCCCCTATTGATTTTAATAACCAATGAGCAATAGAACATTTGTAAAAGTGGAATCTTAAATGCAGCACACATCATACTGGGACAGGAACAACTTGTCCCACGAAACAGCCGGTTTGAATCAGATTGCGAAAATATCACCAGAAAGAAAAAGGATCCATACAAAGTAACCCAACAAAGAAGCACACGAGAATTCAACAAAAGTATTGCAAAACAGTTGCGTAGGGAAATAGAAGAGAGGATTAAAAGATTAGCAGTTGTCTGCATCATGAGGAGATGGAGTCATGTCCGACAGCTGCAATGGAATTGTTGCTGGGTCTGACTCCGTTGGGGTGTGTCTACCTTGACCTTCTCGTTGTGGACCGCCAGAACGGCGTTTGTAAGGTTTAACAAGGACCGAAGAGGCCTAGGTAAAATGCAGATACGGGACTCGAGAAAAACAGACTTTCTGCTAAGATCTGGAAGTACCAATAGACGAAAAGGGCATGCAAATACCATTTCGAGATAAACTACACAGCAATGTTGAGCAGTAAAGCCGAATGGTGCGACGAATCCTCATCATACCACATTCAGTAAAGTTCCATCAAGTGGTGTACAGATGGTTCGATAACGAAGATTCTGGTAACGGAGTATGTGGATCTCGTATCAAGTACTTCGAATCCATGGAATCTATCCCAAGTATCTTCCAAGCATAGGTTATCTTATATATGCAATCTCAAATGCAAATCGGAAATGCAATCGAAAGATGAAAATGCGCACAATTTAACTGCCATAGGAACTATCTCCAAAAACGAATTGCTATTTCATCAGATAGTCAAGGGGCCATCAAAGCTATTAGCTTATACACCATCAGATCCAAACTGGAATAGGACTGTGTGGGAAAGCCAAACAAGCTATCCAGAGACAAGCACAGGTATATCTTCCAAGCACAGATATATCTTCCAAGCACAGGTATATGCAACCGAAAGATGAAAATTTGCACAATTTAATCTCTACAGGAACTGTCGCAAAAACAGAATTGCTACCTCATTCGATAGCCAAGGAGTCATCAAGGCTATTAGCTCATACACCATCACATCAAAACTGGTATGGAACTGTGTGGGAAAGCCAAATAAGCTAGGCAGAGGCAATAAAGTAACGCTACACTGGGGTACTCGGGGTAGGTCCAGAGTACTAGAGAGATATCAGAACCACTTATACATCAAACCCCCTATTGACTTAAACAACTAATGAGCAACCTAACATTTGTAAAAGTGGAATCATAAATGCAGCAGATATCATATTGGGAAAGGAACAACTCTCCACACAAAACAACTGGTTTGATGCAGATTGCGAAAATATCACTAGAAAGAAAAACGATCCATCCAAAGTAACCCAACAAAGAAGCACACGAGAAAGGCAGGAGCCAGGAATAACAGATAGCCATTCACCGTAGACGATAACAACTTTGAGTATGTAGACGAATTTGTGTACTTAGGCTCCCTCATCACCAGTGATAAGATGATGACAATACTACGATGGAAGTGAAGAGACGGATAGTAATAAGTGTTACTGCGGTCTGTATAAGCATTTAAAGAGTCGAAAAACCAAACTACTCATACACAGAACACTTATCCTGCGATATCAAAACCCGATGAAAACCTACTATTAATATTTGAACGTAAGATTCTAAGAATGATATTTTTGCGGATTCTAAGGAAGAAGATACGAAATCTACCACATATATCGCGATATAGACAATGGAAGAAACGTGGTGCACCCCATAAAAGTGGGAAGATTAAGGTGGGCTGGGCATTTATCAAGAGCGCCGAAAGCGTACCCTCCGACGCGCATGCCGACGCAGAGGAAGGCCCAAATTCCGCCGGCGAGACCGGGTTGGTCTCGCTTGCGAGGACGCACAGTGGCTTGAAATCCCAAAAAGCTGGCCAAAATATGAAGGAACCGTCCAAATACCGTGTTTTTGGTCTCATTTTTAAGTCGCTGATCACGAAACTGAATTCAAAATTTCGAAATTCAAAATGGCGGATGCAATATGGCGGATAATTTTTCGAAAAAAGCCTTCAATTTTGTTGAAAGTCGAGATTTAGCGGCTGTAAATGTCACCGATCACGAAACTGAATTGAAAATTTCAAAATTCAAAAAGGCGGGCAATAGAAGGCGGATAATTTTCCGAAAAAAGCATTCAATTTTGTCGAAACTCGAGATTTAGGGGTTTTTCAGGTCACTGACAAAGAAATTAAAATTACTTTTTTGGGATAATTAAAATTACTTTTTTAGGGAAAATTATCCGCCTTCTATTGGCTGCCATTTTGAATTCTATTTCGTGATCGGTGACATTTACAGCCGCTAAATCTTGACTTTCAACAAAATTGAATGCTTTTTTTCGAAAAATTATCCGCTATATTGCGTCTGTCATTTTGAATTTCGAAATTTTGAATTCAGTTTCGTGATCAGCGACCTCAAAAATGCAATTTTGGCCTCAAAAAAAGACCAAAAACCACGATATTTGGGCGGTTCCTTCATATTTACTATGAACGATATTTCATACGCAAAAATTACGAAAAACTGCAGAAGGTACACACATAATCGCATCAAAATTATAACCGGAACCGAACGCGCAGCCACACGCAGTTAATTTTTGGATATGTTCTGAGTAAATGTCTGAGCAACAATTTGAATTTGGTTTAAGAGCCCGGGTCGACCAGGGTTTTGACTTATTGCTATATTTACCGAAACGTCATCAAGAAAAATAACACTATTTTCATTAAGTATTTACTATATCATACATCGTTATTAATAATTTCGAGAAACACATTCAAATTGTAGTTACTATCTAGAGAAGAACCCATTTTCCAGAATCTAAATTCGTTAAGTTTTCCCGATTCTACAGCCGTTTGAACTGCGTGTTACTTACAACGAGCAACGAGCAAATAATGCGGAAGGCCAGACGCGTGCCAGGTTCACGATTATAACACATACTAGAATACCGCTAATGATCACAATACATACTAGATGTACCACTGCAACTATTCCAACCATTAAAAGTCTCCAGAAAAAAATTATTTTTTTAACTTTGGCCAGTTTTTTGGGATTTACAACCACTGTGAGACGCCAAAAAATGGGCGCAACAAACTGGCGCTGTGCAGCACACAATAGGGAAAAATGGCGGACAAGACTAAGGGAGGTCGAGGCTCTCTCAAGGCTCTAGGACCAATGATGATGATGAAGACACTGGATACCTGGTATAAGTAGGATACACTGATATAGAGAAAAATGATGATTGAAATCACCTAGCAAACAAGGGATCTAGTAGACCCTTTATAGGTCATAAACTCGTTTGCCTTGTGACTATGAACACCATCCACAAAATTTTAGATGAAGAAATATGGAAACAGTGGATGGAAACCTGGAAAAAACTTTCAAGTCTAAGAAAATCCAAAGTAATTTGCCTTTCTAGCTTTCTGTCTATCATAATGGCTACTTTAACTAGTCGGTGGTCGCTTCCGATGTTAAAGCTATTGAGTACAGATACGTTTTGTATTGCTATGATATTATTTGTCAGGATTTAATCGATTTGATTTTATGTTTTGCCATCCGGGCTCCTCCACGTCCATTTACGTTTGCACTTTTTTGGAAGAACGTGTTGCCATTATACTGCTTTCCCGCTTCATGAAAGTTTGCTTACAGTGTGCCTCTTTGGTTTCTTTGTCCGAGTCCAACAAAGCATTCACTGTGGTTAAGTTTAAAATCCCCTATTTCGAAGGTTAGGGATACCTTGTTTCGATCGTGGATTGCTTTAGTGATATCCTCGTAGAATGCTTGGGCTTGTTCTTCTTCCGCCAGACTTGTAGGTCCATAAGCTTGAATGATTTTGAGTGTTGCGTAGTAGAGCTTGTGTTCTGATCTAAACTTGATATAGCCTTCACCTTTGATACTTGTCTCACTAATACCTAGAATGTCCCAGTTTATATTTCCTAGTTCTGTCTCTAATTCTTCTTTCCTTTCCTCTGAGGAAATAGATATAGTGTTGTATGTTCCGATTTTTAGTTTCGTTATCTTTTGGCAGCCTTGACTAGACCGCGGATTCTTCGCACCCTTTGCCTTGTTCCCCCACCTTCCGCTGCCGTGGTCGGGGATTTTCTGGCTGCCGAGAACCATGCGCCCTTTCATTCTTTTTCTTCCTATCATTATTGGAGTTGGGGGTTTTGGCATTAAAACACCACGCCTGCCAGGCGGATTGGTGATTTTGTTTATCAGCCGCTCCTCTATAGGCCGACGCTGTTTGTAGCCGCCCACTCTTGGGACCTTTTAACCAGAAAAGAACAAAATCTTGCCTGAAAATGTATAGGAATAAGCTTAGAATTCTTACAGAAGTTGCGACAGGGCAATGCAAACTTAGAAAAAAGCTCAAGGCGCTAGGCCTAAAGGAAGATGATAATTTTAGATTCTGGAGCTCGACAGACTGCAATTACGAATTGTTTTTTGCTAGCTGCTCTCGATCGCGAGATACGACTTGATAAAATTGGAACACGGACGAAATTTGGAAAATAGACTTTATTTAAAGTTGTTTGCGTCAGAAAAAAAGTTTGAGTTATTCTCAACTCTTGCCAAAAGCAGTATTACTTAAATTTTGCAATGTTGAGAGATGTGAAAATATTGGAACGTTTAACGAACGATTTTGTGTAGATATGACTTAACCTAACCTTATTTCCGTCAGCCAAAATCTTTTCCGTTTGAAAAAAAATCCGGCCAAGTGCTAGTTGTGACTCGCGCACCGAGGGTTCCGTACAAACTTGTAAGTAAGGTATCTTTTTTTTTTGGAGGACGTAGCAAGCACATTCAGTCAACTTGACAAGTGGCCCTCCTGAAATCACGACCATCTTAGTACCGCTGCAAGCATAACCTCAAGATGTCGCTGTCGAACGATGGAATTCTACCCTATATTTTATTACCATACATCTCCCATTCACTGTGAGTGTTTAGGGGTTCTGGAACTTCACTATTTGTTTTTACTGCTCAATTTTGTCTGTATACCTGAATACCCTGTATAAAGGTATACAGGGTATTTTTTTTAAATAACGCGAATATTTTTAAATTTATAAAAAGAAAACTTTATTTTTGTATTACACTTATTCACTAACTTATATCAAGATCTAACTATTTCTAGATCTAATATAAACTAATATATTAACTATTTCTAGATCTATTTCGATACTCTTAACATTCAGTTGTTCAATTGACTGCTTTTGGGCAATTGACTACCAAAAAATATAGGGCGTACGTGATTTAAGTATATGTAGATTATAAAGAAAAATTACACGAAATACAGGAAAATATACAGGATGTTACGTTTAATTTAGACTTGATATATACCCTGTATATATTATGTATATAGAGCGTACGTGATGAAATGCATAACGAATATAAACAAAGAAAATTCAGAATAATCAGCTTGGTGCCGACACATACTTTTTAACCTTCGGACCTAACCGAGGACGACCTAACTGTATGCAACCAATATGCTTCTGCTGCCTGCCAATACCACGCAACACATTAGTGTATTTTCATAAGTTTCTAATAGTAAATTCGCATCTTTCTTGTAATTAAACTACATATTTACGGTTTTCAGATTTTTCCCTTTGCAAGTGCTGTAAGGCACCGCTTCTTACCAAATTTCATTATTCTAGGTCAACAGGAAGTACCGCATAGGTTTTGATTCCCTTGTGAAATCGCAAAATATGCGACATAAACGGTCATATCTTTTGATCGCGTTTAGTTACAAATTTGATTTTTTCACAGCTGAAAGAGACCACAGACCCGAGTATTAGATACAAATTTCAACTTGTGACCTCTACGCGTTCCTGAGAAAAATGGTCTTGACAGACAGACAGACGGACGGACGGACAGACGGACAGAGAGACAGACAGACGGACAAAAAAGTGATCCTATAAGGGTTCCGTTTTCGGTACGGAACCCTAAAAAGATCTTAGATGCTCCCTAAAGCAGTTTTCAATGATGAACCTAACCCGTTATAAGATAATAATATAAACTCATTTTATCGATGATGTTGAAAGCAGAGCGTCGAATCGTTAATTTTTTCCGTTTCAGTTATCGTGCAGGTTCACTTAAAAAAAATATTTCGGTTCCGGTTTACTCATTAAAGCACTCATGTGGATTCGTTAATGTATCGCCGAGTGCAATACAATTTTCTCAAAATGTATCGACGATTTTTTTATTTAGAACTGACATAAAAGGGCGTAAAATAGAAATATTAGTATAAAAAAGTCGTTCATAAGGCGTTTTCCCCACGTTTGTCCATTAGAAAACTCCTCGCTACGCTCGTCGTTTTCTAAATATGGACGCGTGCTGAAAAATCGCCCTTATTGAACTCGTTCTTTAACATACTATTTAAATGTTAACAATTTTTGTAATCTGTTACTGAAACTTTTATATTTTCAAAACGAGTTTTGCTTAAATTAATTGGGTTATTTAGTAACGACCTTAAAAGCTATTAAATTATTTCGTGCCGTCGCAATCTGGAATTATTGGAGAACTTTATTAATCCTCCAGCGCGGGGCGGCTTATTATCAATATTTGCACGACATTGGACGGATATAGTCCCACTTACCTTTCTCTCCCCGGATATCCAATTACCACGATTACCGATCCTAATTTTTAGAATTAACACTGTCACATTCAATCCAAACATTATCAAACCGAATTGTCGAGGAAGCTTTATCAGAAACAATTTTCCACTACGGTAATCAAAGCAGAATTAAATTGAATGTGAAAAAGTGTCACACGCAGACGAATATATCTATTAAAACAAAATTTACAGCTTTTATTACAGCCGAAAAAAAGTGGGTATGATAAAATAGTAAGCTAAGCAGTGACATTTAGTATTCTTCCGGATGATATATTAGATACCCGCCGTGTTTGTATTTCACTATGAATAGAGTCGAAATGTATATTTCATACAAGCGAGTATTAAAAAAAATTTAGATTTACGTTCTTGCCACATAAATAACTATCAATATATTAAAGCTATTATATCAAAGATAAATATTACTAAACGGATAATGTGTTGAATTCCAGCGCTTCTCTGAATCAATGGTTTTAATCGAGGAATAACAGGGGCTGTGAAGTGCGTGTGTTTGCGAGATTGCCGGGGCTGATTTATTCCAGAAGAGGGTGCTACAGAAGAGTTTTAGTTCAGCAATTAATTATTTCTAGCGCGGGACGTGACCGAAAGTAGGAAAATAGGGAACTGTGGGGGATTGATTAGCGATTGAGGAATTTGTTGCGAACGCTTCGGATGCTCCAGTTGTGTGCGAATTGGAAATCCGCAGAATGTTAAATATTAAAGGAGTTATTACTCAGGGAAAAAATATCCTGGGTTTATAGTGATGGAAATTGGACTCATTTAATATTCCATCATCTAGGTTTGTTTTTATTATTTTCCTCAAAAAAAAAGGAAATATTAATGGAAGTAGAGGAAATAGAGAAAATGATATTATACGAGTATAAATTAATTTGTGTGTCTCCCACGAGAAAAACCAAGGCTGATAAGGAAGAAAAGGAACTGGAATAATCTTAAGAGTGTACAATTTGACTAGTCTACGTTTTTTTTGGTTTGTTTTTCTAAAAGAAAATGTAAATAGAATTCACGAATGTAATGATAAAACTAATTTATAAGATAATGAGGGCGTGTAATGTGTTGGCGTGCAGTATTTTTTCACGGAAACGAAAACAATTTGCAAAAAAAATCTTATTATCTTTTCCGCATTGAAATCTAAAAACGAAAACTAATTAAGAAAAATCTTATATTTTTTTAAACAATAATCATTATTATCTGTTTGATATCTAATTACAAATATTCTGAAATATATAGGAAAATTTATAAACTTACCGATATCATGAGAATAAAACGAATTCAATTTTTGGGTCATTTGGAAAGAATGAATGATATCATACAATGATATGAATGAATCTTACAAGACTTACTTGCCGAATCCACAAATTTCTACGGAACAAGCGTACAAGACCAAAGTGGTACAAACAAGTGGAGAGGGACCTAGAGGAGATGGGATCGCCAGATCTGATGAATAGAAATGTGGTCAGGAATATTTATCACACAAGGGAATTTGAGGATGATCAGAAGAAACCAACACGACGTGCATGGTCGGAGGAACAAAAACTATAACAATCCATGCATATGAAGCTACATATGGCTGGAAAGTGCCGATGGCCCATCTGATTCGGTTTTCCGTACAGATGGACGCGGCCAATCCTCCAGTCAGCCCGACTTGGTCTCTGTGGTTGCATCAAGCCCTCTAACTCTTTGTATTTTCCACATCCCGTAAAATGGGTTTCTGGAAAAAGAGGAGGAGAGCTTTTCAACGCAGAAGCAGCGGTAGCAAAAGACAAACGCGCTCTAATGGTGTGCAGAAATCTGGCAGGGAAAAGAAAACATGGAAACATGAAAACATGGAAAGAAAATATGGAAAACGTGGGGTTGTAATCCCACAATCCTGCGATGGATGTACATCATGATAGTGAGATCTGCGACCACTTAAGAGGCAGTTGCGCGGGGAAGTAGAACCAAGCTAGAACAGGAGATATTGGGCAAGGAGTAAGGCTCAACGTTGATACGTTGATTCCGCGTAATCCTAGTGACCCATCCGCGAGAAAAAGAAGAAGATTATCTGTCTGATATTAATTACTCAAATCAAGTTGTATGTAGTTAACAATAATTAACCACTAATATACTTGAAGTACTTTATATACTTACAAATTACTTACAAAGATACAAACCATCTGACAAGGAAATTCGACTTTTACCAACCAGTTCAACAGATAGGTTTCCGAAAAGTTTTTGGCACAACATACCACCAAACAGACCTGCAAACAATTCACAACCTAATCGAGAAAAGTTCTGAATACAAAATACCCCATCATTTGACATACAGAGACTATCACAAAACGTTTTATTCGATAGGAACATGGGCGTTCAAAACAGCCATGGACACAGCTAGAACGATACATCATACTCTAACAGTTTAACCTAACAAAAAGTCCTGTGGTACACCATAAACGAATTGGCCAACAAACCTAAAGGAGAAAGTCGAATAATCCTAAATGAAAATGATAATACCATAGACAATCCGGCCGAAATTGCAAGCAGATTCAACCTGTTCTTCAAAAATGCGCCAGAACTTGTAATCAAAAATATAGATCCGACAACCATAAAAATAATCACATCTCAAATATTCACAACAGCATGTTTCTGCAAGAGATGTCTGAATTGGAAATTCGCGACATTTTCAATAATTTAAAAAACAAAGCAAGTGCTGGTCCAGATGGTCTGCTATGTAATCTTATCAAAGTCAGGAACGAGCTAATACGCCCCATTAGAAATCTTGTAAATTGTTCCTTTACAAATAAAATTTATCCAGACGTGTTAAAAACCTCAATGATAATTCCAATTTTCAGAAAGGGAGATAAATCCTCAAAAGATAATTATAGACCGGTTGCCTTAATATCAGTCATTGCCAAGATAATGGAATATTGTATGGAAAAGAGACTATTATCCTTTCTCACAAAACACAAAATAATTCCTAGTCAGCAACATGGGTTTTGCAAAAATAAATCAACAAAACGGCTATAGAACAAGTCTACAATAAGGTAATAAATGGAATTGATAAAGGAAAATGCCCGGTGGGCATTTTTTGCTACTTGTCGAAAGCCTTCGACTGTGCTGACCATAATAAGTTAATAGAAACTTGAATTATATGGGATCCGAGGAGTAACAGGTCGGTGGTTCCAATCTTACTTATCAAACCGGAAAAAATATATAAAGCTTGGAAAGGCCACTTCGGATATAATATCTAAGTCGTTGGGGGTTCCACAAGGAACTGTCCTAGCCCCGATTTTGTTTTCCATTTATACGGCGGACTTAATCAATTTCATAGGTGTGGATAACTGCACCTTATACGCGGATGATACCAGTGTAATTGTCTGTCGTTCAACTCTTCAGGAAACTGAGATCGCTGCCAAATCCATAATTCAAAAGATGAATCTATGGTTTGCTGCTAATAACCTTCGCCTAAACCCGCAGTAAATAAAATATATCAACTTCATAATAACAAGAAGTAGGTACAACGACGACATAGACCTAGTTTTAAACCAAAGCAACATTGCATGAACCAAGAACATAAAGTTCCTAGGAGTGCATTTCGATGAACACCTCTCTTGGAAAATAATGGCAATAACCGCATCTATTGGCAAAATCAACGGAAAAGTATTTTTACTAAGGCGAGTGAGTGACCTAATAGACAAGTCAGTATTATTAAATGTGTACCATGCGGAAATTGAATCCATTATACCATATGGGATATTAATATGGGGACCATCACATCATTTAAAAAGAGTATTCATCGCCCAGAAAAGGATTATCCGGGTACTTGCAGGAATTAAAAGAAGTTCGTGCAAACCTGAATTTGTAAAATCAGTGCCGTGCATATATTTGTGGGAAGTGGCATGCTATATTATATATATGCTCTGAAAAATAAGAAATGCCTCAAATCTAAGGCCTATTAAGAGCAACCTTACATTATGTAGCGCTGCCCCGAATCGCTTAGGAATTTTGATCTTCAATGAGATTCCATTGGAAATCAAAAATGAAAATGCATACAAGGTGTTTAGGAAAAAATTAAAATACTTCCTGTTACAAAAATGTTTCTATTCAATTGAAAATTTTCTGGAAGGTTGATAGATTTCTAGTCGCTCTAACCTGATGTTAGCTATTACATGTTTTATATTATGTATATATGTTGTTTTTTGTATTTCGTTTTGTATTTTGTACTTTGTACGTATTTTGTATTTTGCATTTTTGGTTTGTATTTTATATTTTATTTTATATATTTTACATTTTTTATTTTATATTTTGCATTTTACTTTTTACATTCTATGCTCTACATTTTATATCATAACTTATATTTTATATCTTATATATTATACATTTGTCATTTTATATTTAATATTTCAGGTCGTTCACACATGCTTAGTGTATTTTAACATTTATTAATTCTATACATGACACGTCTTATTTGTAACCCATACATCAAAAGACTAAATAAATATTTGATTTGATTTGAACCTCATAAAATACTGGCTTACAGCTATATAATACAGCTTTCAATTGAATTGAAGACTTGAGTAACAGATCAAACACCAATCAACAGGGGTGTTCGTCAAGGGAATACCATATCGGTCAAATTATTTACCTTTGCCCTTAATAGCAAAAGTACGTAGGCTTTTCAACAAAGTTGAGCAATACGGAAATTGGCTAGAATACTCCGAGGTGCTCACCACCTACAACAAAGAGATCAGAAAGGCAAAAAGAAAAAACTTTAGGACCTTCTGTAGAAAAATAGAATCCACCCCGGTGGCAACTAGATTGCACAAAGCACTAGCGAAGGATAGAGTGGAAATGACAGCCACTCTCAAGAGACCGGATGGACGAAGAGCAGAGAGCTTTCCTCTTCTTTTTCCAGAAACTCATTATTCGGGATGTAGAAAATACAAAGATACCGAGGGGTTGATGCAACCACGCAGACCAAGTCGGGCTGACTGGAGGAGAGCCACGTCCATCTGTACGGAAAACCGTATCAGATGGGCTATCGGTACTTTCCAGATATTTAAGGCCCCAAGGTGAGGACGGACTAATTACCGCCTTCCTACAAAAAGGAGGGAGAGAACTAATGCCGTACCTTCTAAAAATCTTTTGAAGTAATTTAGCGCTCAGATACATACCGGAACTATGGAGAAGGGCTAAGGTGGTGTTCATGCCGAAAATGGGGAATAAAGGCACCACTCAACCGAAGTCATTTAGACCCTTAGAAGACAATTATTAGACAATTACCTTAGAACAAAATTAAGAACATAGAACAAAAAATAGAGTTTTTAGGTGCACCACCACACAACTGTCTGTTCAGAGACCGGAATAGCCTCGCTGCCAAGATCCCCTGGCTGGAAGCACCAAAACACGAAATGGTATGCAAATACCATTTCGAGAAAAACTACACAGCAATCTGTAGTAGTAAAAACGATTGAAGCGAAACAGTCTCGCTGCCAAGATCCCCTGGCTGGAAGCACCAAAAGACGAAATGGTATGCATATACCATTTCGAAAAAAACTACACAGCAATGTGTAGTAGTAAAAACGATTGAAGCGGCGAATCCTCAGCATACTACATAGAGCAAAATGCTATCAAGTGGTATACAGATGGTTCGAAGACAAAGGTGCAGGAGTGTTTGGACCTTGTACCAAATACTGCCAATCCATGGGAACATTCCCAAGTATCTTCCAAGCAAAAGTACACGCAATCGAAAGATGTGCACAGTATAACCTCGACAGGAATTATCGCAAAAAACGAATTGCTATCCTGTCAGATAGCCAAGCAGCTATCAAGGCCAATAGCTCATACACCATCAGATCCAAAGCGGTATGGCACTGTGTGGAAAAGATAAACAAACTTGGCAGAGAAAATATAGTAATAAAAAAAGTAATAAAATAAAAAAAGTAATAAAAAAAGTAAAAGTAAAGTATAGTGGGTACCAGGACACACTGGTATAGACGGAAACGAAGAAGCCGATCACCTAGCAAACAAGGTATCCAGTAATCTCTCTATATGTCCGGAACCCTATTGCGGTATGAGTGTATATAAGAAATAAGGGAACAATGGATGAAAACCTGGAAAGAACTTCCACAGTTGAGAGAATCCAAAGTAATGCTGGGATCTGTTAACCAGAAAAGAACAATAACTTGACTGAAATTAAACAAGCTTAGAATTCTGAAAGGAGTCCTGACGAAAAGGAAGATGGCAGGAAGATGTCAGATTCAGATTTTGTGATTTAGCAGAGGAAATCCCCATACATCTGCTCAAAGACTGCGGAGCACTGCTCCGCAAGAGACAAATGTATCTTGGGCCGCACTGCTTGAATGCAGAGGAGTTGCAGTTTTTGAATCCCACCCAGATCCTGAAATTCCTAAAGGAATCAGAACTAGACAAGGCGCTCTAAATGGTTAAATATACCAACGTTTAGAGGAAGAGGGTGGGGTACAATAGATCTATTAAGGTCGCAGTACAAGTCGTCACCACCAGAACTACAATCTACCTTTGCCCTGGAAGATATATTTAATAGGTTGCATTGAGCAGCAAGAGGTATAAATATAGACGGAGTATACTTAAACCATTAACGCCTTGCCGATGATATTGTGCCGATGGATTGAAAATAAACATCAAAAAGACGAAATAGATGATAATAACTAAATCTAGACAACATAAAATTTAGAACCTAAGAATCGCAAACATCAACATTGAGAACGTTCAAAACGATAAATATCTTGGTGCGTAGATTTTACAAACTAGAGAGCAAACAGGAGAAATGCGAACGAGAATATAAATTGCCAGAGCATCTTTTATGACAACGAAGAAAGAATTTACCAGCCGTAATATCAATCTTGTTCTACGATGTGTATGCTACGGTGCCATATGTTTTCCGTTTAACTTTATGGGGTAGAAACCTGGACCCTTTAAAAGACCCATTTGGATAGACAGCAAGCATTCGAGACGTGGTACTATCGCAGGATGTGGCGTATACTTTAGTCAGATTGGGTTACCAATGAAGATGTTTTGACAAAGATGCAAAAAGAATGCGAGATTAGAAAGCTCATAATGCAAGGGAAAATAAAGGGAACAAGGAATGTCGGAAAGCGTAGATTATCCTGGTTAAGGAATCTGTAAGGGAATGGTTTTATTGTTCTAGCACCGAACATTTTCGTGTAGCCGCCAACAAAATTCGAATAGCTATGATGATAGCCAGCCTCCGATGTGAGAAGGACATAAAAGTTAACTCAAGAATTCTTAGAAACGGATAAGCAGCGTCGCTTGAATTACGCGAATAATGTTATTCAAACAGCTGAAACTTAGCCGGATTTTTGGGAGCATATTCTGATGACCGACGAGGCTCATTTCACACTCTCTGGTGCTGTTAAACAAAATGTTCGCTTTCTGAGCATCGATCATCCGAATATTATTCATGAAACATCATTACACGATCAAAAAATTACTGCTTGGGCCGGTGTTTGCTCCAAAACCATCATTTTTCCGTTTTTCCGCAGATCCGGTGAGACAGTCAATGGCAACCGATATCGGTGGATGTAAGCACACTTTGCGTTACCGCAAATGCGTTTGGAAGCGCTAGAAGACTTCTGGTTTTCACTAGACGGTGGGACATGCCACACTATGTATACGCTCTATAATGGAATCTTTGCATCGGAAGTTCGCAGGACGTGTGTTGTCGAAAAAAGGCGATATTAACTGGCAATCAAGATCTACGGATTAGACGCCACCGGACTTCTTCTGGTGGGGGTTTTTGAAAAGCAAGATTTATGTCAACCGGTCGAAGACCATACAAGAGTTCAAAGACTACATCCCAGCCGAAATGGCAGCGATATTGCCCAAGAAGCCGGCCAAAGTGAGGGTAAATGTGAGAAGAAAAGTTAAGTTGTGTATCACCAATAAGTGCGATAACTTGGTTTATATTGTGTTTGGGAACTAGTCGAAATAAAATGTAAAAGTGTGAGCTTTATGAATACTAACAATTATGAATAATAACTAATTATGTAAACTAACGTGTGCAATAATTACTCTATGCACGTTGTATTAATATATAATCTTGTTATAATAAAACTATCGAAAAAGATAATTTATAGTATATTACATATTAAAGATAACAATTAGTCTGTAATTATTCAAATGGCCGTGAAAAATCCTTCTTTTAATGATTAGGATTAATATGTGCACATTTAATATGTATAAATATTATATAACTTGTTATTCACAGTTATATAAGTTTGAAGACTTAACACGTTTTATATAAACTCGAGTTTCGACTGGTGAAGGTCATTCTCAAGTGGATTACAAATTGATGATTGCTTGGTGTGTTTTTTTTTTGTCGGGGGAGGTGCCTTTATGCAATTAGGGAATTACCTGTAGACGATTGTGTACGATTAAAAAGTTGCGAAAGGATTAAGTCGGTTTGCTCGTTAAGGAGATTAACGGACGGTTACGACTCTATTTGAATATTTCTAATAACTCCAGGGGATTAAGTCTTTTTGTAACGATAATTAACCCAGAAATGCTACCCAGAATGATGTAGTGATCACGGAAAATTGATCGCCGAAATTTGTTTGCTTGGAAAATTAATCGCAAAAAAATTTATCGCGGAGAAAATGAATGGTAGAATTCTAATGTTTAGTTTTATATAACATAATGCTTTAAGTATATACTTGCAGGTAGCGTCAGTATGCTATTATACCTAAAGCACTCTTTACAGCTTGTCCCGGTTTTAAGTCGGAAAATACGATGTAAAATCCTTTTTTGAAATGCAACATTAACCGTATCGAAGGCCTTGGATAAATCAAAGAATAGTCCCATAATATGCCTTCCAGCATCTAACTCGTTTACTATAAATTTAGTCATATTACACGCAATAAATAAATATATTACACGTGGTAATAAATCTATAGGAAAAGATACATTTATATAACATAACTTATTATAGTTAACAGTTTAAGAAATTAGTTTTTAGTAGTTCAAGTGACCGTATAAACTCCTTCATGGAATGATTATTAGTCTACAAATACTACGAGGAACGTTATAGCGGAGCAAAGAAAATTGATCGCAGATTTTTTTTTTGCTTGGAAATCAATCGCAGAGAAGATTGATCGTGAAATTCTCTATCTAGTCTTGTATGTTGTTTATCTTCATTTTTCAATATTTGTTAAAAATATTTATGATTATACATAAATATTTAAAAAAAATATTGAAAAATGTTACATATAAATTATATTTTCTTAATTATGATTACATAATCAAGCCGAGTATGTCAGAAGCATCAACTATTCATAATCTAATCCATATCGATGTAACCACTCGGCTGAAAATCCAATTAACTTAATTATTAATTAAACCTTAATTATATTACATTGACAGCTCAAAACAAGTTTTCAACTTCGCCACTCCGCCACAGCCACTGGCTTAACACGTTGACTGCTACAGTACTCTGACTGGCAAGCCAAACTATGAGTTATTTAGTTGTTTGGCAGTCAGAGATCAACAAAATTCCAAGCAAATGAATGTTTAGTTTGCGCCGGTATGCCAACCTAGTATCCAAGGAATGAATTTAAGTCTGTATGCATAGTGGGCCAAATAGATGAGCTAGAAAACTAACTTGGTAATAGTGGAATTGTTTCAATCGACTTTGTTAATCGTAGATATTATTACTGAATATTTGAAGATGTAATGACTATGAATCAGAAAGTTAAAATTAAAAAGGTAAAATATTAAAGGCTGATTCTCATATACGCGACACTCAGCTACGCGACGTTACGCGACATCATCGCCTGTCAAATAATGATTACATAATTTTAAATGGGCACGTTCTCACTATGGTTACGCGACAGCTACGCGACGTGCCCATTTAAAACAAAGTTATCATTATTTGACAGGCGATGTCGCACGACGTCGCGTAGTTGAATGTCGCGCATATGGGAATCGACCTTAAATCTATCGAAATTGCGTCATAGAAACGGAAATACATCAATAAATTCTGATTTGGTCTTGTCTCGTCTGTCTAGTCTCGTCTTATACTTTTTTCGGAGCAGGGATAATGCATTAGTGCACACTGGGGCCTTCGTTCCCGTAGTTTTCCTCTAGTATGGAGTTATTCCTGACCCAGCATACCCACTAAAACCCCTCCTCTGTCTTTTCACTACACTATACCTGTAACCGCGTGAGCATTACTTCAGGTGGGTGGTTGTGTTTGTTCTATTTACTTCCATCTTCATCTTGTCCTTTCCTCATCTGGTTTTCGTCTTTCGTATTTGCTATGTAGTCGTGTATATAACTATTTTTCCGTCTTTTCGTCACATGTCTAGTCGTCTATGTTACCATCCTTGTGTGGCGTGCGACACTATGGACACCTTCCATTCACATTCCATTTGTTCTTTTCCCTTCATGATTCCGGTGATGTAAGCATGAACCGCATCCCAGTTATGCTCACTTTCTAACGTAACTTCCATGGCGTTCTGGCGTTAAAGCATATGTGTCCTGTCGTGGCATGCTGTCACGTTAGGGATAAGACTGTCGCTATCCCATCGGTCCCAGAGTGTCTTGCGTGCTGTCTACTTGGCAGCCGTTCTCTCATGCTTTTCTTCTTGCAAGTACCAGCGCCGCGGCCTCCAAAACCGTTCTATAGACGAAAATTACTCTTAGGGCACTTCTTCTCTGTACTCCTATTAGCTGTTTACTCGCTCTCCTACCTTTTATTTATATAAAAAAGTATGGCGGATAATTTTTCGAAATCAGATCGATTATCAGATTGAAATTATTATGTAAAAGTTTTTCATGTCGTTGATCAATTATCAGGATTCCAAAAAACAAAATGGTGATTCCAATACGGCGGAATTTTCTTTTAAAAACTTGCGTATTAAGGGTTATTCACACTGCTAAAATCGCACAGGCAGGTTTCGGCATGCAATTCGTTAGAATTCTAAATTCATACATTATTACCTACGCAATGAATATGTAAGTAGCCCGGGATGTAGTGGAAAGTGGTACAAAACGATTATGAACTATTTTGCCGAATTTTGTAGCATTAGTTGTTTGAGTGAAAATAGTCTTCGCCACAACAGTTTTAGCATTCTGTCAAGGAGTTATGGTGGTGTGAGCATTACGAATGATATTGTTAAAATAAAATAAAAATTGAGTTGTTTGATGTAAGCTAAGCATTAATTCAATTAGGTATTGTTTTAGTTTAAGTAATTATATTGTAAATAGTGTTTGCGTTAGTTTCTAATGTTATTTAACAATATAATTAGCAATTGTCGATTTGATGTTTTTTAGAGTTATGCATTTGGGTTAAAACGATCCTCTTGTAGGAGGGCCCACATTGCTATGTTTATCCGTTCTTGTTCCATAATTATCGACTTTGGATCTATGCACAGTCCCTAATTGTCGCCGCATTCATACTCATAATTTATATTCTAATTATCTTTTATAAACAACGTACCAAAATTGGAGCAAAATCTCCCTTTTCAATGTTGTCAAACGTGGAATGCCGTGTAAAACTTTTTTTTTTATTGTGGTTTATGGGAACATCTCACTAAACCCCCTTTTCCCCTTGACTTTTTGTGCTGCCCTGGTTGAAAATGGCTCGGCGGGGAATCAAACCCCAGTCTCCCGCTGGTCAGGCGGGTATGTTGTCCACTTATTTTTAATATTACCTACCTTTAACTGAGGGGTTAAATAATCCCAGGAAACATATTACCCCAACCCCAGGGATCATTTTAGACATCCGGGTGTACAAAATGATCATTTACTATACCTTGACAAAATCCCACCCAGAACTAAAGCAGTAAAAATTAAAAACTAATGGGTGCAACCCATCACACTCCATTCCCCAATCCGGCTTAGGCAACCGTGGGGTCTCACTGCCTAACACCTTCTCTGGAAATTTGTCGTTCGGATTCGACGTTAAACCGCTAGGTCCTCCATATTCAATCTCAGTGCTGAGGTTGGATATGTGGCAGAGAAGAGGCCGGTGCCCAGCAATGGGACATAAAGGCTGGCTAATGATGGTGATACTAGCCTTACAGAAAACTTATAAATTTCATAAAATTCGCTGTACAGCTACTTTTTATGTCTGTTTTCCCTTAGAGGGATCATTTAGTACCACTTTCCCCTATTGGGCAATTCATTATTTTTACAGTTATGTGTCAATACAGTATTTAGAAAAAGGTTTTTCCTTGCAGTTGGCAGACCTTTTCTTGAATTAGCATACACTGTTATTTAATAATGTCAAAACATTCAATAAGCAGAGTTGATATCATACACTTCAAGGAAAAATTGGCAGCGGTTACGCGGAGAACGTGTTTCGAGACATTCTGATAACAGATTTGTAATCAGCGACGTAAAAAACTCCTATATACGCCATTTCTGTAAAAATTGAATGAGTATTTCGAAAAAACATCCGCGATATTAAATCCGCCATTTTGTTTTTGATATTTTTGATAACATATTCGTGATCAGCGACAAAAATAAAATTTATAACCAATTTCAGATATATAGGACGAGGGATTGTCCACTTTCGACAATTCTGCCCACTGTGCGTCGGGCAATATTTCCGAATTTTTGAGTGTACCACATTGTTGAGAAGTTTCTGTTTTAATTCCCTCAGCCCTCCAATGTTCGGCATCAACTGCACCGTAGTTGTCAATGTAGACACTTCCTTTTTCGCTGTTTTGGCTTTCGTTAATGTTTGCGTACAGCAGACTTGAGTTGGACGCCAAGGTACCTCAAAGATTTCGATAAGGGGATATTTTGCCCTTCCAGAACAAGTTTCGCTGATGTGAATAGCCTCTTGTCAGTGATGAGTATCGCTTCTGTTTTATGAACCGCCATTATTAGACCCTGCTGTTTTAAACAAATTATTATTTACCTGTAGAAGGGTTTCGTTAATTGCTAGTTCCGGTGTGCTTATTTCCTTTGCAGTCACCAGCACTGCGGCGTCATCTGCGAATTC